>RDPX01000047.1:4424152-4439343 GCA_003991215.1 Morbakka virulenta
ATATAGACCATACAATGTCTTGGAGAATCCTTTCAACAAACCGACCCTACAATAACACAAACAAAAGATGCAACCTCTGCATCAAAGAAAAATACCTAATAATCTACCGCCCACAATTAGCCACTTTGAACAAAAGAAACGAACTTGTATCTTCTTGCCGCCATGGAAAAAAACTTTTGTTAATGAACACTTAAGCGTACCAACACCAGTTGTAAATAAGATATATAAAGCGCTATTGGAATATTTTTATTTGTACATTTCCTGACGAGTGAGTAAAATCACGAAACAGGCTTGTCGAAATGGATAGTGTAGTTTTTTGATTCTTTCCAACTTATTATATCTTTTATATATATATATATGGGTTGTTGTAACCTGGAGGAAAACAATGAGGAAAAGTCATCAGTGCTTGCCTAATTAGGTTTTGAATATTCTTTTTTTCGGTGTCCACATAAAAAGACAGAAATAAATACTTTAAACACATAAAAAAATAAGTCTTAAGAGAACCTTATGTTTATACAGTATTCTACTTAAAAATTAAAAAAAAACAACAAACCAATAACTTCAGTCTATTGTAATAAACCTAAGGACACTGCAATGTTAAAGGCAGAAAAAAACACTCTCAGCAATCCATTAAGCGTTCCTAAACATTTTTTACAACTGAGCAAATGACAAACATTTTGAAACACGTGATTTTCCCGCCTGGCACATCACCGACTTAGGCTATTTACAAAAACCTGCGTAATTAAGCATACTAATACCAAGACAACCTAAAGTATCCAAATTCCTTTCTTTTGCCAGCAAATTACTAAATGTGTCCAAAACTATAATAATTACTATTTACGTGAAAAACACCATGCATACATAGCCAACTGAATTACGTTGGTTACTTAAAACCGTCCAAAATCTTAGAGATCGTTTTTTCACATTTGTTTTACATATCTAATGTTTGTCCGAATCATGTTTCAATTGCTTTTTGTTGTACAATCATCAGAGTAAATGGCTCTTGTCTTTGTCTGCGTTTTTCACATTTAACATCGTCTTTATTTGTTTCATTTTTTCCATAGAAAGGCAACGGCCTGATCTAATTACTAGTTATTAGTCGAAACCTAAGTTTTTGATTGGTAAAAAGAGTCTCACATTCTGTTTTCATAGGTGTTTCATGGGCTGCTGGTATAACTTTTATTGAACAAATGTAATTCACGTTCTTCATACTGCAATTGTAAGACAGAACCTATGAATAATACATCCAAAGGCGGCATGTTTTAGTGAAAAGATCTTTAACTTGAAAACGAAACCTTGCAACAAAACTATGTCGTAATTCAAACTGATCTACACAATTCATTGATTTTGGGTCAAACATATTAAGCAAGGCAACAACAATGAAAACGTAAAATATATTTATTTATAGAATCACAAGACTTTTCAACAAAAGATAACCCTCCATAGATACTGAGGAAGAAAATCTCATCCACCAAAAAGGTCCTCTCTCAATATTCGCATTAAACTTTCTGTTTGGGAGTCACCCCAACCATCAAGTACCGGTACTGTTTCTAACGCTGGTGTCCATCAATGTATTTCGATTGATTAGTGTGGTAACATCATAAAGTCGTTATTTTTCAAAGGCGCTTCGTAAGAGTCCAACAAGTTTTCAAATAAGAAATGAACAGTAGGCTTAGTGCTTACCTGGCTTTGCATCAACTGTTACAAGTAGCAAACATAAAAAGGAGATCCTTTTGTCCATTATGAGCAGTGTCACAAATGTTCTGTCGACCTCATGCTCAAATTCACTCCTGCCCACAATTTTGATCTGCTCATCTTGCATGCCTGAAACTTGAGTTGGAATTCTGGTTCATGTAAATTAGGTTTGTTTCTCTGCATGTCAATATCTAAACTGTTTGTTTTCGTCACCAACCTTTGTAATATGATAACTCAGTGTTTATTAAAAGTGCTGAAGAAGGCGAGGAAAATGCAGACAAACACTTGATAAGTTATGTACAATGACCTCAGATTTTAATTAAAATATTAAAACCATTAAGTTATTATTAAGTTATTATTTTATTGCTATGGAAATATTTTATCTAAAAAAGCTTTTTGCCTTTTGTGGCACTTTGAATTTTGCATTTGTTGTTGGTGGCACCCTGAAGAAAAAGTAAATCGCTTTCACAGAAATCCACTTGTGACATTGTTTGTGATGACACGGGGGTAATAAGTACTAGTAAAAAAGTAGGTAGGTAACTACCTACTTATTTACTAGGTAAATGGAGATTTTTGTGTGTATGTGTGCGTGAGTGTGGTTAAGTGCCAAGTTTTTAGGCATGAAACATAAATCGTTTCTTAATGTGAACGTTCTCACCTTGTGAACTCTACTCCCCATGTTCGCTTTTGTTCGCATTTTAGGTTACCCCCTCCCCCCTCAGTGCGAACGTAAAAAATGGATGGCCCCTTTCTCTAGTTTGTAGGTTTCTTCCAAATACTAGGAAAAATCGGTTAATTCTTCACGTAAAGCAGTTCCAGAACTCATTAGTATATCAAAATTTCCAGCTTTAACAAGATAACATTTTTATCTCCATAATATGAATCGCAAATGAGGTCAGTTACACTCATAGCCAATAAGTATTCGTTGATTATAACCTACAGATAATAATCAGTAGGTCATTACATGTTGACAATTTACCGTTCTTAATCTTGCTTTAATTCCATCAGTTTCATCTTCAATTTAGAAAATTTAAATGGTCTCGGATGAAAAACCAAAACAATACGTTTGTCCCATTTGATTAATTTATCATATTATATATCATCTTGTCTATAAAGAAAATAATAAGGTAAACAATATAATTTTAAAAATCCCAATAAATAAAGAGGTACAAGAGTCTAAAACTAAAAACATCAGCAACTTCATCAACAACAATGTCTCATTATTGCTTTAAAGTTCCACATACAGTGGACTCTCTATAACTCGAACATCCAGGGGGAATCAAAAAGTGTTCGAGTTATAGAGATATTCGAGTGATAGAGAGTTGGGAAAATCTTCCGAAATTTTGAATGAATGGCCGATTTTGCGTGATTTTTCTCTTTCATATGAAATGCAAACAAAATTTTATTTTGTATTTGGTTGTACCGAATAAAATTTTATTTTGTCGATTAAAAAAGGGCAAAAACACAATATTTTGAGCACAACTATTTTATTCTGTTGAAAAGAAATCAGATATTAAAGTTTGCTTTCTTGTTCAAAGATAATCTTTCTCAACATTATGATTCAAGTCCTTTAGTGACTTCATCATCGCCTTCCAAAACTTGAAAAGAGACTGAATTTTTCAAGGACACTGATAGCTTTCAGCACCTCTTCGTTCGTTGGTTTTGTTATTACATCCTCGTCTTCACCTTCGTCTTCTTCTTCCTCGTCGTCATCTTCCCTTTGGATTCCAGTTACTTCAGCAATTATATCTGTGGTTGTCAGTTTATTATGCGACGTGGTTACTTCGATGTCGAAATTTATATAATCGTCGATTGAGATGTCAGCGTCAATTTGGTCAGCAAATCTTTCTTTAAGTACTGAGAGGTCAGCATTTCGACTCTGAATTTCGTCTACTTCTACATCATCTTCGCCTAACCCTTTAAAACTGTCATCCTCTTCATCGATTGCCTTTTCAGCGTCTTTCTGTGAGATTTCCGATTTTCTGGAGCAGTTGGCGAATGTCTGGTTTGAGACATCGTTCCAGGGTTTCTTTAACATGTACATTACTGATAGAATGGAGAATTTTGAGATGGAATCTTTCTTCTCTAAATCTTTAATGAGCTTACGCACAGCCTGTGATCGGTATTTTGTTTTCAGGGCTCAAATGACACCTTGATCCATTGGTTGTGTGTGTGATGTTGTATTTGGCAGTAGGAAAATCAATTCTATCCATTTCAGATTTTCAATATGCGGATGAGCTGTACAGTTATCGATAATCAAGACAACCTTTCGCTTAGAAACAGCAAATCTGTTGGCTGCTGCGATAAAGCTCAGATACCTATGCTTCAAACAATTCTCCCGTCATTCAACTTTTTTTCTGAGTATCGACAAGGTATCGACAAGGTAAAGTTTTAACTCCTTTAAATATCGGGGGTTAAAGGACTTTCCAATTGCGAACAAGGGTAATCTTTCTCCATGGACATTGCCAGCAGCCAACCCAGTGAGTCGAACTTTGCTGTGTTTCCCCTTTTGTTGGGTAAACATTGGTAGAACAAGCCGAATTCATCGGCATTGAATATGTTTTCCAATGCGTACCGTGACAGGATGGTTGGCAATGTTGTCTCCGTCCATGGTACTGCCATCTCCTCATTTGCAATTTCGATTACCCGAAGATACTTTTAAACGATATACCGTACCTAAAATAAGATTAAAAATATCTTTGTACGTCTCTCATTTCCATCGCAGTGTTTACAGGCCTTAGGGAGGGGGCAAAATTTACAGGAAAATAACGCAGGCAACGGAAAATTTGACGTACAAAAAAAACCCTCTTTGCCCCCCATTCACTCCAGAATAAAAAACTTCCTGCCCCTCCCCATTTCTTTCATGAAAAAAACATTCCGATAAATTTTGCCCCCTCCCTTAAAGATTCGTTTATAAGATTCGAATGGAGAAAAGACATTTGAATTGTCTCAACTATTTATTGTGAAAGAAAGCATGACAATGGCAGTAGAATTAAAGATAGAAGACATTCTTTCTTGTGAAGAAATTCCAATTGTCAAATTTATTCCGTATGAAATTAATGCTTTTGTCATGGCTTATCACATTTATAAAAACAATTGGACCCCCTCAGCTGGAGATGAATTTCAAGGTTTCATGGAGTCGACGAATAAAAATGGAAAAATACGCAGTAGCTGTCAAAAATAATAATGAAGAAGTTATTGGTCATCTCCCTCTCGTAAAGTTTGGAAAATTTGCAAAAACTTTTTTTCTACTTTCTAAAGATTGACAGAAGCCATGGTTGCACAATTACCCTCACTGGGAAAGCCATAAATGCTGGTGATGGCCTTGGGATGAAAGTTTCATGTAAAATATTCTTTCTTGCCGAAAGAAAGTTTATTGATATTTTACAAGAAAAGCTACCAACACTTTTGTAACGCTTATGTAATTTTCCAAGAATAAAAAGAGTGGACTTACCAGTTTTTCCCTTTTGTTGACCATCCCCCCGAGGCTTGAAATGAGTTGACACACAATACATTAGCAAACTCGACAGCTGTTTCTTTTAACATCGACCCACTGATAGGAACGTTCTAACTTCTTAGCATGAGTAGCCATTTGTAAACAGCTTTGTTAATTTGCTCGTACTTTTCTGGTTTGATTCGTTTTGATAACTTGCCACTGTTAGTTGATAAAGTACTGCTTGGTCTCCATATAGGGAAGCAACATCATTTTGCGCAGTTCCTTTCTCCAGCTCCTTTGATGCCTTGTATTTGATTTTGCAAGACTTGTTCTTAGCCCGACGTTTCGTCCCAGCAATAGACGCCATGATTGTAATCGTGTTTATATTTTGTTCGAAAAACATTCGAATTATTTAAGGCCCCTCATACATGAATAACAAACATTCGAATTTGTTAAGGCTCCATTTAAGGTTAGAGAGCCAAAACAAAGCAAAATAAAAGCAATTTATGTCATTGAAATCATTTGAAGTTCTAGAAAAATGTTGCGGCGTTCGAATTATAGAGAGAAAAGATGCGAAGGGGCAAAAAAAGTTGTTCGAGTTAAGGAGAAATTCGAGTTATTGAGGTTCGAGTAATAGAGAGTTTTTTGAGAGTTTATTGGGAAATTTTCACCGTGCCAGCGAAATCGCTCGAGTTAGGGAGAGATTCGAATTATAGAGGTTCGAGTTATAAACAGTCCACTGTAATCAGATTTGAAAAAAAATCAGATTCGAGCGTTGGTGTCCAGATGGCTTATTGAATAGGAGAAGTTAATCTCTAAAAACAATGTTTGCAATGATGTACCCCTTATAACATAATACCTGAAAACAAAACTTGCTTGTACACATCTTTTCGTAAGACAAGATTGACGCTCCATAATCTTGATAACGTGAAGAGTAGACACATTTTTAAAAAAGTCCATTCTTATCCTGGAAATTCAGTAATTACTGACTCCAGAAATAAGTTACCTATCAAAGAAAAGGCTGTTTCTTATTATAATATGGCTGTTTACATTTCTTATGTATAATTTAGGAATTACTGACTTGCATGATTTGTCATAAGAAATACTAAATAAGCTTTTTGGGTCTTTTTTTCAGTATTTGTTTTTGTGAAGAACCCATGATGTCATAAATAACCCTGACAACTCCATATATCCAAAACAAATCCATACAGTTTGTAAAAATCATTAGCAGTTCAGCAAAAAGAGCAAATTATTAGATTTTGTATGATTAGGAATCCCTGAATTCTGAAAAGTTTTAATTTTTGTACTTTTGGAAGCCCAGTTGAAGTGTTGCATGGAAGCTATTTTCACAGCTTGGCTATTTACCAACACTTTTTCTGAAGTTAAACGAAATTTTAGTACCAAAAAATCGGTAGATAATAACCAATAACTCCAAGTCTTAGAATATGTATAGGGTATTGATTTATTACCCAGCCAGCCCTTTGAAATTGATTATCAACTAGGGTTTGTTTAACAGCTTTCGTTTTCCATTGCTACTTTGTGCTCGTCATACTTACTTTCAATTGATCTTCCATTAATGAGGTTATTCTCCTTTCTTAATCTACAAATGAGAGTCTGATCATCTTTTGCCGTCCAGGTGTTGTACTCTGTTGTAATATAAGCTAGCCTTTTTAGTAGTTGGAATGCGTTGTTGACCTCTTACTTCTAGAACTGTGATAACGAACTTTGAAAGTGTTATTAGATGGCCCCCATGATAAAAATCCATTTGTGAGGATTTCTTTATTTCATGTTTCAAGGTTTACATTATTTATGATTCAGACAGGTAGGTGGCTCAAAATTTCATCTTTCCAGTACCAAAGCCCGTACGGTAAATTCTATGCAACAAACGTTGCACTGGCCAAATATACAATGAGTCCAGTCAAAGACAAGACCTCTTTCATTACGGCAACCAAGACGTGCCATGGATCAAATAATTGACAAGCTGAAAACCAGATCAGGCATGTGAGCCAACTATCTACTTTCACTTCATGACGTTTTCCTTTTAAATAATTTTACCATTACAAAATCGAACCATATTTTAAATGTGCTACTAATCTCCACTGGGATGTTTAACATGTGGGGAAAAAAAAGATAATTGCAAGTAATACTAACCGCTTTCAAAAACATCATGTTGCAGATAGCGCAGTAACATGAGACAGGACTTTTTTAATGACCATGATCTTTGGTGACCACATTGAGTTTTGCAAGAATTTTTAATGACATTTCAAATGCTTAAAGTTTTGAGGAGCAAAGTCGCCCCTGGCTGGCTTCAAGTCAGCGACTGACTGATAACCGGCCAGATACCTTCCCCCAAGCTACCAGGACCTTGCTTCTCAGAAGGAAGAGTAAGGTTGTTAAGACTTATTGCATGACGTCATTACTACTTAGCTCTCCCTCCAGAGTGAAGTGCTAAGCTACAAAATTCAAGAACAGGCGTTTGATACCATTTCAGTGCTGGAGAATGTGCTGTGATCATTGAGGTTGAGATGAGTTACGTCATGGCTGATGTGTTAAATTAAATGCCCGTCGTCTTTCAGAGCTAAGGAAATATTTCTCTGAAATTGTTATTTCTGGTTTCTACCTGTTTGTCTTACCTCGAGGTCACCAATGGAGACGACGTTAAATGTTGACAATTTCGAAAAGCAAAGTTGTCCCAGGCTTGCTCCCAACCCGCGACCTTCTGATAACCTGCCAGATACTCTTTCACTGACTCAGTAGGACCTTGCTTCTCAGGAGAGAGAATCTGAATGTCATGGCTATGTGCATGATGCTACCACACGTTAATTGTGTTTATCCGTAGATTTGATAGTGTCGTCGTTTAGTTTAAAGCACCCTTCTCCACTTATCTTTTTTACGTTTCCTGTAACGTAAGGAAATTTATGCCTGACCCATTGCGTCACCAAACGACAGACAGCTTTTGGGCAAAAAATGTAAGAAGCACTCTTTAACTGGGAATAGTCATACCTGGCAAAAATATTGGTTGATTCAAGGTCTTCGATCTGCTTTACTTGGAGAGACTTTACAAAAGAGCAATACAAGCCCGTAATTCGACAATGCACGATGGAAGTAATTAGAGTGATTTTCCCTGAAATTGGGCAGGGCGTGGCATTTGGTGCGGGGCGTCACGTACTGAGTAAGGAGACCTGGTGCATGGAATAGAGCAGGGGTTCTTAATCTTTTGATGACTGCAGACCCCCCATAGACTATCCAATATGGTCCCATACGCCTTCATTTTACTGTCGAAATAAGCATCAGCATTCCTTATATTAGTTGCCAGAATGACTGCCAAATATGTCAACAACAGAAAGGAACATGAAATAAAAGATTATAAACCAATAATTTTACTTCTCACAGTTGAGTATTACACAAAAAAACAAACAAAATTGTGCAAATTTTTTCAATATCTCGGTTACATAACACAGACTTTACTAATCTAGTGACTTAATTGCCGTTGTTTTTGAGCAATTAAAGCATGGAAACGGGGCACAGTTACTGACAAAGCTACTCGCATATCATCTGACACAACAAGTCGATTTCTCCACTTTGATTTCAGATGTATTAATGCAGAGAATCCTGTTTCACATAGGTACGTAGTTTTGAAAGGAACCAAAAAATTCATTTTCCTTATTTCCAAGCTTGGCTAAGCTAGGATTTGCTCAATGGATGTCAAAAACTGTTTGACATCCATTCCAGCCCTTTCGAAATTGGCCTTTATTCTTGTGTCTTCTTGAAAGTCAACGAAATCACACTTCGCTAGATCGTTTTCAGGCAATCTCGATATTTTAAACGAGAACGGGTTTTGTATCCAAAAGGATTCCATGCTTAGATCATCATCCAAAAAATAACACTCAAAATTTGTACTTAGAACGTAAAAAGTGATCCCTGATTTCTTGACGTTTTTCTACAGTTAGTGTTTTACCATCTGTAATAAGAATATTGTCAAGGATTGGAGAGTTTTCCAGGTCACCTCTGGAGTCGCCGCTTTCAACGCGGCGACTCCAGATAGGCAATTTCCTTGTTAATGCTACAACTTTTCCCGTAGCTTAAACAATGTAAACATCCCTCCCTTTCATTGAAATGTTTAAATTATTGAGGAGACTGAAAATATCAGCCAAATATCCAAGGCTAACAATAAACTGCTCGTCTTCAAAATGATCGGCTTAGGGGGATTGTTGATGCTTGAGGAATTCGAGGATTTCTTTCTGAAGTTCTTCTACACGCGATAAAACACTGCCATGACTCAGCCAAAGTTCCTCTGTGTGGTACAGTAACACACTGTGTCCAGCTGCAATTTCATCACAGAAGTTTTGAAATAATCGATGTTGCAATGCACGTCCACCAATAAAGTTGACTGTTCGTACAACTATAACCATAAATTCCTTACGTTTCTTTGGCAATGTTTTGGATGCAGAGCTTGGCGATGTAGAACACAGTGTGTGGTGCGCACATATGGAGCTTTTTCTTTGACCATAGCAACGAATCCAGATTTTGTGCCAACCAAGGCAAGAGCTCCATCCGTACAAAAAGACCCAATCAAATCCCATGCCAACTCATGGCGATCAAAGAACGATTGGACCAGCAGGAATACGTCAATTGCTTTGGTTGTTGTTTCGAGTCGTTCACAGAATAAAAACCCTTCCTTAATGTTCTTTTCATGTAACTAGCGTACAAATAAAAGCAATTGACTGTTGTTTGAAACATCAGTTGATTCGTCGATCATCATGCTGATTTTCGCAGGACTTTGTTTAATCTCGCTGACAACTTGGGTGATTATGTCCTGTCTTTAATTCTCTGGTGTATAATGTCGTTGGACAAAGGCACCTGACTTAATTTCTTCACCGTATCCTCTACCAGCACGATTTTTGTCATCTCCAGTGCACAAGATTTCACGGGAGTCTCCCCATTAGTGTGCGGCTTGTACGAAACATGTAAGAAACTTTGTAGGAAGCTTCCAAAAGAGGTTTTCCAGGAGCAGCAAAATCATGCGAGGAAAGAGTTCCTTTCTGATCATAGCAAACTCTTTTCAGCTTAAAAGCATCAACCGATGTACCAACATTATTAATGTGTTTGCTTTTCAGATGATCGCTCAGTCTTTATGGCTTCAAATTTCCATTGCTGAGTGCCGAATGGCAAATCATACACTGGGGTCATTCAGTTCCATCTCGTTCTCTCATGCAGGTGAAACCAAACCCAACAAATGAATCTTCCCAATTCCGTTTTTTAACAGACGCTATTTTGCAGAAAATTTGTGGAAGGCAAAAATAAAATCCACAAAAAGTATTGTGCACACAATGGTAATTAAATGCAATCTGAATGGCGGAGCTCAGTCTCCACCTTTATATGCAATACAAATACGTTTCTAGAATCTTCGAGATACGTAAATTAACAATAAACGAGTAAACAAATGCTTGTTCATTAAATACACATGTATTCAATTTAATTATTAAAATGAAAACATTAATTTTATAATTAAAGGTGCAGTAAATACACACGTGCATATTTAAAAACATGTTTTTGCAGAAAATGACCAATGTTCTCGGTGTTTCTAGAATATTCTAGATTCTTTGAATATTCTACCGCGTTCTACCATTCACTTACTACCAAAGTAAAAATTACTACATTTAATAAAATATTTATCAGTACCTAGAGATTGAGTCCCATACCCCTGTCATCTGGTCCACATACCCCAAAGGGGTATGGATACCCCCGGTTAGATAATAGATAATGGATAACAAGTAATAGGTAATAAGATAGTAAAAATAAAAGAGCATATCGGTCGGCGTTTAGTAGTATTGGTTTAGAAAGTGGACTGATACCTCCACGAAAATTTATCAAAAAAGTATTTTCAACTTCTTTTGTCGCTTTAAACAGTGTCCTTCTGAGAGCCTGACAATGGTAGAAGTATCTCACGAAACGTAGCTCGAAAAAAGTTTACGACTCATGAGATGATAAAGCTATTACAGCTATAGCTTTCTCTGAGTCTACAAAGTTCAGAATTTTCAAGTGTCCTATTAGCGGTGCAATGAGAATTGATAATTTGGTTGAAAAACTCATTGTGAAAAAAAATCTAGAAAGTTTGATTCTGTTGGTTTTACTCCATAACTCGAAGTCTCATTCTTTAAACCGCCACTAATGACTTAAATGTCCTATTATATATGCATTAGTAATTTTGTAACATATTCCTTTGTATTTTTTTTGACATGCAATAAATGTAGTTCTATTTCTGAAAAATATCACTGACGGTACAGAATTTTTGTCAAATGGATGGCGATATTGTTTAGATCTGTAACTATCTTCTAAAAACAAAATGATTGACCAATATTGATGCTATTTCCTTTTGGTTACCCCCTCTCCCTTCCCCATAACTGCCTTTATTTTTAATGAAAACGCTTCCTTGTGCTTCAACGAACTTTTATACCGTAGTAAACATATCGAAAATAAACATATGCCAAAGAAACCTATCGTAAATAAAGTAGAAATAAAAAAACAAGAGTGTCAAAAGCTGTTGCTGGTCGATGGAATAAGACGCCTATTAAAACATCTAAAATATATAAAACATCTAAAATCTATAAAACATCTAAAATCTATAAAACAAATAATGTATGCTTGCTGTGGCAGGTTCTGTATATATTGGGGCTCTGTTTCCCTTGTTTGGGGCCACTTTAAGATAAAACGTATTTACACTTCATTCGTTAACACTATGCTTTTCTTACATGTTTTTCTTTTCCTTACATAAATCCTCGTGTTTCTTCCCTTTCTCTCTCTGATGATTTTTAAAGCTGTGAAGTCAAAATCCACTTTCAAAGACTTGACCTGAAACATTCAATCGTGCTCCATTTGGGACTATCTACTGAGAAACAGCGGCTCTCTGTTGGACAAGAGATTAAGAAGATGCTGGAATCAGATAAACTCGAAGCTTTAATGAGCGACATCGAACGGGACGCCTGGAGCGCTATTCCGAATGTTGTCCACGGCTTTTTTGGTAAAAAGGGAAGTCCAAGCTACGAAACTCTTGTCTCACAACGTGTCGCAGCTTTCAAGTGCATGGGATGTCGCATGTCCTTGAAACTGCGCTTTTTACATTCACGTCTGGACTTTTTTCCTTCCAATCTCGGAGCTGTCAGCGAGGAGCACTTCATTAAGATATCCCTACCATGGAGCGTATGTATCAAGGACGATGGGATGCCACAATGACGGGAGACTACACATGATCAACAGTGCAAAGTGATAAATCGGAGCACTCAAGAGAATCACGTTCGGCAAAATTCTTTCAGCTATAGAGCACACATTTACTACAGTTATAGGTGTCACACCATTTGATAGCTACATGTATAACAACTATTCTCTCTGTACTTATGGTGTGTCTAATAATTAACATTAACAAGTGTGTTATACTCTACACAAGCCTCGCAAATTTAGGTGGAAACTTTTTACAATCGTGAAAATGGTCTAAACCTTTCTATTTATCATAATAAAACCACATTGCGGTTCATTGCTTTGTTGTAATGCATTAGTGTTAGGCTTATATTTCGGGTAATGTTCAGTATTTTTCAAAAAGTGACTATGATCAGTATCATAGGAACGAACGATGCTTGGGAAAAATAAACGTGATTTTCGGATTCAGCGCACCAAAATACATTGGAAACCATCAAGAAAGTGTGTCAAGCAAAAATGCTGTTGCATTGTGTAATCAATCAAATGTGAATGACAAGAGTATGGCTTCTATATTCATCCTTTTTGTTCAACAATTGTTTCATTTCGTTAATATTAAGTCCCTCTAAAAGCAACAGCTGATGATACGACTTCGCAGGTGAAATAATTTTTACGTCATCCAATGTTAGAGCACAGTTACACTTTTTAAAGTGAACACCCGATAAATTGATTTGTTTAGAATTCTCCTTAATTCGGGTTTGTAAATGCTGGGTAGATTGGTACATTGTTGGGATTATATTTGAATGAGCTTCAAAATGTCCGTAAAACCAAGGCCAAGAAGGAATTTTATAAAATTCTTTTGCTTTATACTTAGAAAACGCTAAGGATTCCTTAGGGTTTTTATAATATTCTCTCGATTTCTATGAATTTTACAGGGTAATGAAATCGGGAATTTCAATAATTTTTCGACTGCGTTAAAAATTCCCTTACCAATTTTGCAACAAAGCTAGTTTACTTTACGTAAATTCTAATTTATTTCAAACTGTCGTAGCGTGTTCATGTTGTGTTGTAAATGTTCATTCTAATTTTCTTGCAGGCAGGCAGTCACATTTTAGGTGCTTCAGAAGACCACCTTTTACTCCTCTTTTAGGATTTGATTTGAATTCCAAATGTATGAATCATTTTGCAAGGCCTGAGGCACGATCCTTCTCCAGAGTACTGCTTTAGGTCAAGTCAAAGTCCACACCGAACCCTCCAAACAAAATGAAACTGATTGAATTCCACATCCTTATTCATTTATTATTAATATATTTTCTACGCCTCAGATTACACAACAGTAGAAGTTCACTTTTTCTTCTGTCATTTTATATGCATTAATTTAGGAAATCACTCAGATATATCGAATTTGTTTGAGATGGTGTAATGGTTTCCTCCGAAGAGCGAATTCCTAAGTACTACTATTTGTTTGTTGTAATTTTATAGTATTTTTCATTACAGGATTTAATATGCTCTGAGTAGCAATTGTATGTGTTTGTACAAGAGAGGCAATTGACTCTGTTATGTTATTTACTTTTTTATGTCCAGCTCTAATAGTAGAAATTAATGTTATAAACCTTCTCAAAATTGCAGTACTGGTACTGAAAAAAGAGGCTGTTTAGTTAACAGTATTTTTCGAAAGTGTGTGGCATATTTCAGTTACTACTTGCCCCCCTTCCCCATAACCGAAGACAAAGCAGCTTCCACAGCATGGTTTTTGAAACTCAATAGCTTTCTCTGCTATTTGGTGCACAGTTTGGATTTGCGTGACTGTTCCCTTACCAGATTACAACCTGCGTGAGTGTTCGGCGGTATTTCTAACAGATCTCCATTGATTTGATCGAAGTCCATTAAATTTTATGTAACAAGTTCTAAAACGTTGCTCAATAGACTTAATGACCGGAAACAAGAACAGTTAGGTGTGTCTCCATTGTGGAGAAACAGTTTCCAGAGGTTTCACACTGTGTTGGAATGGACGGTGAATTAAATAAAATATTTAAGCGATGCAAACAAGTACAAAACGTCTCTGCCATTTTAGCAATTCTACTGTGATTTGATTTGGTTTAGGGGTTTTCTTTTGCTGTATTTTGTCAACGAAATAGGTTCAGAATTGTAAGAATTGGGTTCACCTACCCTAATTAGTTTCATTAAGCAAATTTTACTGTTGTCAGAATATTCCGTGCTTGAAGTGGGAATACCCGCTGTGTGAATACAGGTCGGTTAATTGAAAGATGGCACAAAATAACACAAAACAAAACATGAAATATCACCATCATTATTATCATTGTTAATTTTATTATTATTATTAATTTATTATTATTATTATTATTATTATTATTATTATTATTATTATTATTATCATCTTTTTTACATTTTTTGTCTGGCTGTTTTTATTGCCGAGTTCTATGCTGACAGGCCGGTCATAACAAATGACCATGGGCTACCAGCATTTTCTTTCTCAAAACTCCAGTACTTTTCGCAAAATCCTGGCTGTTCCCAACAACGTTGTCTTTTGAAGTACTCCTAAGTTATAGTGAATCCAAAGCTTTTCAACCAACTTTTTAAATCCTTTGGTCACAGATCCCAGAGCTCCAATAGCAATAGGGACCACTTCTACTTTCTTCAGTTTCCACAGTCTTTTTATTTCTCTTTTCAGATCTTGATACTTTTCTACTTTTTTTTTCTCCTTCTCTGCCACGTTCGCATCCGCCGGTACTGTTATGTCAATGATTATTGCCGTATGTTCCTTCTTTTCTACCAAGACTAAATCTGGCCTTCTTGCTTCAATCACATTATCACACTGGATATTTACATCCCACAACAACTTTACATC
>RDPX01000047.1:4440056-4470964 GCA_003991215.1 Morbakka virulenta
GCTGATCTTAAGCCGTTCTGTGTGCGAGAGAGCCGGTTACAACCAGTAACCAAAGGTCTCTCATCATAGTCTTTCCCTTTCAGTGCTCTAATACCTTTCGCAGAATCCTAGCTGTTCCTAATAGTGTTGTTTTCTGGACTTCGGCAATGTTGATCTCAATCCCAATCTTTTCCATGTATTTGGTAAAATTTTTCGTCACACTCCCAAGAACCCCCAAGACAACAGGTACAACGCTAACTTTTTTCAGATTCCAAAGTCTTTGGATTTCTCTTTTAATTTCCTGATACTTGTCAATCTTTTCCTGTTCCTTTTCACTTATCCTAGTGTCTCCGGGGATGGCAACATCGATGACGATCGCAGATTTGTCAACTTTATCAATAATTACGAGGTCTGGTCGTCGTGCCTCGATGACATTGTCACACTGGATGTTCATGTCCCATAATAGTTTGTGGCTCCCATTCTCTAATACTGTTTGAGGTTTATGCTCATACCATTTCTCGGCTCTTTCAAGATTCAGTTTTCCACACAGCTTCCAATGGACAATTTTAGCGACGTTGTCATGTCGTCTTTTGTACTCTTTCTGAGCAAGCTTTTTACACTCGCTGAGGATGTGGTTTACTGTTTCTCCCTTTTCTCCACACAATCTACAATTAGGCGAATCAGTGGTTTTGTCAATGTTATACTTATTATTATTATTATTATTATTATTATTATTATTTTATCTATTTTTCTTAAATAAGTACTTTTGTTTGAGACATTCATTGCACCGGGTTATTACCAATAACCTAGGCTACCAAACCCGTTCGTGCATGTATACTTCATTGAAGTTTCTTCTTATTTTTCTTTGAATGTATTAAGATGTGTATAAGAAATTGTATAAAAGGTAAAAATAGAAAAAATGAGAAAAAAAATTCTACAAAATGATCAGATAAAAATATTTAAATTTGGAATAAAAATAAAGGTGAAAATTTCATTATTCAATATATGACTTATAGGAGTCATTGATCTTTTATCAGGTTGCGGGTTCTGCTAAGGATATGGGCAGTACTATTTAACACTATTTTTTGTATTTCAGTGAATGATAATATTTTCGGAATACCATTGACATATTTCTGCGTTCCCTCTTTAACCATACCAAGTGCTCCAGCTATGACCAGAATTGTTTTTGTTTTCATTTTCCATATCCACGACACAAATTTCAAGATCTTTATATTTGCTGAGCTTTTCAGATTCTTTTACAGATACGTTGTTTTCAGATTCTATACTCATATCAATCATTTTACACGTCTTATTCGGCTTGTCCTTAATAACAATGTCCGGCCTAATAGCTTGTACGGTTCTGTCAGTTCTTATCGGGAAGTCCCATGGAATAGTCACGTTTGGCTTATCAAGAACAGGTAAAGGTTTATTTTCATACCACCTGTCTGTTGTTTCGTTGTTATAGTGGTTACAGATTTTCCAGTGTATATATTGACCGACACGATTGTGTCTGTTGGTATCTCATTTGGGGCAAGGATGAAATAGCCCGAAATAAGATGGTCAGTGGTTTCAGCAGTTTTGTTACAGAACCTACAATTCTCGTCTGCACCATTATGAATCATATTCGCCTGATAATTCCTCCTAAAGAGTGCTTGATCTTGAGCAGCGACAATAAACCATTCTGTTTTTGCCTTCAGACCAGCTTTTCTCAGCCACTGATGGGTGTCTTCTCAATCAACCTTCTGGCTTCGAAGTGCGTATTGGCCATGCAATTGTTTTGACTTCCAGGCATTGTCGATAACCTTCTTTTACTTTTGGACCATTCTTAGTATTCTTTAATTTCCATTCAACCTCAATTTTCAAATCATGGTCTGGCTGTCGCGCAAACCGTTGCTTCCTTAACAGCAAAGTGAGAACCTTTTGGATTTTCATGGCTGAAGACGAGCTGCAACATCCAATCTTTCGATGGATCTAAATATCGGAAGAGCCCAATTGTGGATGTCTTGTAAGAAAGTTGAAGTTGTCTTATCCCTCTTCTACCGGATTCTAGGGAGGTAAAGACGATCAACGTAGGATTTCGGTGGTGCATGCTAGACGTTGTCAGTAATTTCCTAACATTTAATCTTTTTATTTCAATATGGTTCCAATCAACGATATTGAAGCTGAATGTGATGACAGGGGCAGCTAATGTGTTGTATGGCGTGACTCGGTTTTGGAAATTTAGCTCGGTCTTGAAAATCAATCGCGTCCTTCTTAAAAGCTCTTTCTAAAGTTTTTCTTTCATTGTAGCATGTTGGATTCCATTGGATTCGTCAACACAAAGGTACTTGTACAAATTCTTCTGATCCAGATCTTTAAACATTGTTTCCTCCTCAAGTCGGACATTGTTAGTCGTCACCAGTTTGCCTTTTATAAAAGTAGCTTTGACGCACTTACTGAACCCAAACTCCATACCAAAATCATCACTGAAACCTTTCACTGTCCTCAACAATCCTTCACGTTTGTTATCATCTTTTGCGTACAATTTCAAATTATCCATGCAAAACAAATGGGATTTTTAATTAGACTCGATGTTATATCCGTATCTAAAAGAGTTCAGTTCTAGTGATAGAGGTATAAGCGAGATGCAGAAAAGTAGTGGAGATAGCAAATCTTCCTGAAAGATACCTCTTTTAATATTGATTCTATCACTAGTCAATAAACCATTCTCATGTGCAAGAATTAAACGTGTCTTGGGTGATACTTTAAATAATGCTCAGAGATATGGTTATGTGAAACGTTGTCAAATTCCTTTTTGTAGTCAATCCATGCAAAACCCATATTCCATTTTCTTTTTTTAGCAATTTTCAAGAAGCAATTTGTTTACAAGCAATTGATCCTTGCACCAGCATGATCTCCTTCTGTATCCATTCTCTTCGAAAGGGAAAAGGCTGTTTCGTTCCAGCTGTATATAACTTCTGTCTGTCATGACTGATGTTAAAAGTTTTCATGTTGTGGACAGACATGTAATTGGCCGGTACTTTTTGGGATCGTTCATTTCATTACTCTTTGTCGGTAAATATGTTGTTCCTTCACACAGCCATTCTGGTTTTATTTTCAAGTTTATTTATAATTTCATTCAGTAAGGTTGAGAGTTTGGTATGGGACGAAAATAAAACATTTGACCAAATGTTTAGAACTTTATCAATTCCAAGTGACTTTCAACTTGGGGATTTGGCTAATGCTGCTCCCATTTCCGTTACAGTGACATTTTCCCACTCTTGTTTGTTGATGTTCTCATTCTCCCTCTCAGTATTCCCTATCCAGTTCGCTTTTTCATTAAATTTTTCTCTTCCTCCCATATACGTTTCCAAAACTCCTCTACATTATTCTTAGGTGGTGCTTCCTTACTTGTAATTTTATTCTTACCTATCTCCCTATAAAATTTCTTTGCATCCGTTTGAAAAATGTCATTGTAAAAATTGACTGTAATTATTGTGTTGCTTCTCAAACTTCCTTAGTTGCTGTGACTTTACATGCATAATTTGTTTTAACTCTTCTTTTACACTCCATATTTCGCTGGAATTTACGATCCTATACTTCCTTACAACCTTTCTAGCTTTTCATATTTTTTGTTTGCTCTTCTCCTTCTTTTTCTTTGTCTTGCGGGTATATCCCGTGAGGTGTCGCCACAACGGATCAGCCGTCTCCAGCCTGTTCTGTTTGTCACATTAGCATCCCTCACACCAAAAGCCTCCACATCTCTGTCAATCACATCCTTCCATTTTTTTCCCCTGAGCCTCCCTTTTTGCCTACTGCCGGGTACTTTTTAACTCAGAACCCTCCTTCCTACAAAATCTGCATAACGCCTCACTATGTGCTCGTACCAGCAAAGTCTTGACTCCCTCATCTTGTCTCTAAGTCTCCTGATATGGAATGTTTCTCGAATATGGTCCTTAGGAATGTCTAGTCGCGTCACACCTAGTGACCACCTCATCATGAGCCTTTCAGCCACTTCTAGATCCGCTTCTTGTCGCTGGATGGTAGCAACAGTTTCCAGACCATATAACAGAGCTGGGTGCACTGCCGTCTTGTAAACTTTCCCTTCGTCCATGGTGATATTTTCCTATCGCAAAGTCTCCCTGTTACCTTCCTCCAACTATCCCAACCAGCCTGCACTCTCGTCTTTACGTCTCTATTATACTTTCCGTTTGCTTGTAGAGTTGATGTCATGTACTTAAATTCATTCACTTTAGGGATTTTGTCCGGCTTATTTTCATTCCTTTCCTCTCCAAGGCATAACACCATCTCCCCAGCTGTAATTCAGCTTCTTCTCTTTTCTTACTACACCGTACAATATATTCTGCAAACATCATATATTGAGAAGTATCTCTTCTTACATCATCTGTGAGTCTATCCATTACCACTGCAAACAGGAAAGAACTTAAAGCCGAGCCCTGGTGCAGGTCTACCTTTACTTCGAACTAATCTGTGCTTCCTATAGCACTTCAAACACAGGTCTTACTATCCTTGTACATAACTTTTACCAGTCTGATATACTTCTCTGTGATTCCTGACAGCCTTATACAACACCACATCTCCTCTCTGGCTACTCCGTCATATGCTTTCTCCAGATCTATAAATACGTTGTGTGGTTGTTGTTGGCGATCTCAATGTTTCTCGTGCAGGATTCTTAATGCAAACAGTGCATCTGTGGTACTGCGTCCTGTTATAAAGGCGAAATGTTGTTTGTTGATTTTGATTTCTGACCTTAGTCTCTTGTCCATCACTCCGTGTGGCACATCAGTTTGCTTTCCCTAGTCCCCACACTCCAGCACATCACCTTTTTCCGATTAAACCAGTATCAACACACTCTTCCTCTACTACTCTGGAGTCTCTTCCACGTCAAGTATTTCATTGAATAGCCGTGTTAGTAACTTCAAACCTGGTTCTCCCAAGCAACGCCAAGCTTCTATTGGGATATTAACTGGTCCGACTGCTTTTCCATTCTTCATTTTCTTCATGGCTACTTCTATTTATTTCTTTTCAATTCTATATATAACTTCCTGCTTCCGGTCTGCTTCAATCGTTCTCTTGGGTTTACTGAATTTAACAATCCTTGATAATACTCCTCCCACCTCTTCAAAACATCTCCCTCAATCGTTAACAATTCTCCATTTTCATCTCGTATTAACTTTACATACTGGGTATCTTTTCCTGTACGGTTCTTTTGTTTGGCAATTCTAAATAGCTCTTTCTCGCCTTCTTTTGAGTTTAGTCGGTGATATAGCCTATCGTAAGCCTGATATCTTGCTTCAGCTACTCTTCGTTTTGTCTCCTTTCTAGCGGCAATGTACTGTTGTTTGTCTTGTTTATCTCCAGTTTGATCAAATCTCTTCGTTACCTGTTTCTTTCGTCTTATACTGGCTTGAGCGGGTTAATTCCACCACCAGGCCTTTTGGCTCCTCTGGTGATGTTCTAACGTCATACCTTGAACCGTTTATGCTGTCTCTCTTATTTTTTCTGTTATCCCTGACCTTTTCTCCAAGATTTTCCCTTCGAAGTTTATAATTTTCTGCAGTTCCCTATTTAGCATTATCCGGCACTCTCCCTCCTATAATCTCCACCATTTAATTTTCGGTGTCCTGATCACCTTCTTATGCTTTTTTAATTGATATTGCATTTGAAAATTACAAATTTGTGTTGGAGCAACACAATATCCTCCAAGAACTTTGCAATCTACTACTTCTTTCAAATCTCTCCTTCTATATAAGACAAAGTCAATCTGCGTGGCTCTTCCACCACACCTGTATGTTACTCTCTGCTCCAAACTCTTTATAAAGTATGTGTTTAAGAGTGCTAAAGGAATTCTCTTTGCAAAGACAATGATTTTTTTGCCAATCCTCATTCCTGTTTCCATATCCGTATCTCCCATCCACTTGTTCATCTTTTACATTTCTTTCTTCCCCATGGCCGTTGAGGTTTGCACCAAGGATAATTTTCTCTCCATGTGTTATTCTCACTATTACGATATCCAACTCCCTCCAGAACTTCTCTTTTCCCTCTACTTTGCTCCCTTACTGTGGTCCATAGGCACTAACAATATTTATCAGAACTCCACTAACATCCACTTTTAAGCTCATGACTCGGTCCGACATTCTCTTTACATCTAGTACACTCGAGATGTACTCTTCCATCAGGATAATGCCTACGCCATTCTTGTTATTATCAGTCCAATGGTAGTACAACGTGTACCCTTTGCCTAATGCTCTTGCTTTTCTTCCTTTCCACTTTGTTCCCTGCATGCATAGAATGTCAATTCTCTTTCTTTCTATCAAGTCAACTAATTCCCTACCTTTTCCTGTGTGGGTTGCTACATTAAGTGTCCCGGCAGTGATCACCTTCTTAAGCAGCTTTCACTTTTCCCATTTCTTCCTCACTCTTTTCCCTCCTTTTTTTCGACCGATCCGGTATGTTTACTTTACAGTTGATCCGTATATTATTTGTTTGGCAATTTGGTTTTTCTACCTGCATGCCCTTGCTGACGCTAACCACAGTTTTAAGCTTTGGACCTAGCCTTTACCTACTGCGTATATACTGTAAGGCAGCAGCAAAAATTATTCCTCAAGGTTTACTCCTGAAGCCTTGCCAAAGGTTGGATATAGCCGCAAGCCAGTGGAGGTTTGGAATCAGGGTTTTCCTTCTCCTAGATGAACTGCTTTCCTAGGCTGACGAGGTCAATCTCCCCGAAGCAACAGGTTTTGGGCGCCAGTGACCCGCCCTTCGCCGCTTCTCCTGTCAGTAGGACCAGTCTCGCCAAGTGAAGACCTGGGGCTGGACTTGGTCGCAAGAAGCTTTTTGAGACGCACGCTATGGGAGCTTTTTATAGGTAATCAGAGCTCACCAAATTACGCATGCATTTACTATCTTGAAACCTTGGTTTGCTTTTTCTTTCAAATTCAGTTAGTATTGACATGTCGCCTCTTAACATTTCGATTTCACTTTCAATCCTAACTTTCCACTTTGGTTTTTTGTGTTGGTTTTGTTTTCTTGGTGTCTAAGTCTTAACTCCAAGCTTACGTTCGATAGCTTTTTACACTTGCATACAAAATGGTGTTGAGATCGTCCGTATCTAGCTCAATGTTACCTCAAAGTTTCTGTATAATCAAGTTTACCACAGTTAAAAATTTTCCCTGTTTTTTTTCACTTTTATCTTTATTAGGCTTTTACGCTCATCCATACTTATAGCCTCAACACTTGCTATATTTGGATAGATTCTTCCTTGTTTCACATCTCAAGAACTTTTCTTAGGATTCTAGCTGTTCCTAATAAAGCTGCCTTTTGCATGTCCACTATGTTAGGTTCAAGAAACTCATTTATAAAGCCATTCAACTCAGCTTCATCAATCTTTTCCCTAGTGTCGCGATTCTTCCTTGTTTCTTCGTTACAACTTGTTTGGGCGTTAATTCTCAGAAGGAGCATGCTATCATTATTATCAATTTTGTCATATCTTACATTTTGGTTTCTGTTATCTGCTTCAAATTCCTCCTCAGAACCTTAATCAATTGAAATGTAATCCAGCACTCTTAACTGGACATATTCCAAAACAGATCCTTAAGTATATCTCTTGTTCGGCCAGCTGATAGGTTCCCTTGTGTATGTTGACCAACAGACTTTTATTTGAAAGCGGTTGCCGATTCAGTAGTAAATTTTTGACCCCAAGCTTGTTTAATTCCCATGGGGGGAAGCATCCCTTGTTTACCCACATGTCGGAAGATTTGGAATGATATTTTACTTTGGGTTTTTATAGTTTTTATAGGGTGCATTTTAGCCCTGCTGATATTATTATTATTTTAAAAAAATTTTAACTGGCTGATCTTTATACCGTAATTCTCCTTATTAGGCGAGTCACAACTAATGACCTAGGGTTAATAAAGTACTTTCTCCTATCTTTCACATCTCAAGAACTTTTCTTAGGATTCTAGCTGTTCCTAATAAAGCTGCCTTCTGCATGTTCACTATGTTAGGTTCAATATTTAAATTTTGAACCCAATTTTTAAACCCTTTGCTGACACTTCCTAATGCTCCTATCACAACAGGAATCACCTGCACCTTCTTTAAACTCCAAAGCCTTCCCATCTTCCTCTTCAAGTCTTGATATTTTTCAACCTTATCCTTTTCCTTGTCTTCGATTCTTTTATCTGCTGGAATGGCAATGTCGATTATGAAGCAATATTTCTGCTTTTTATCAATCAGAACAATGTCTGGCCTTCTTGCCTCTATTACATTGTCGCATTGAACATTGATGTCCCACAGAATCTTTACTTCTTCACTTTTTATCGCACCTTCAGAGGAATGTTCGTACCACTTTTCCTGATGTTATAGCCCTGTTTTTCTTGCATAGATCTCAGTGAATCCGTTTTGCAACACCGTCGTGTCTCCGTTTATATTCCTTCTGAGCCAGTTTTTCACACTCCTTGATTATGTGTTGAACGCTTTCACCTCTTTTACCACACATTCTACATAAAGGGCTCTCGCTGGTCTTATCAATTTTATGCTTTATGTCGTTCGTTCGAATCGCCTGTTCCTGTGCCGCGCATATCAGAGCCTCTGTTTCAACCTTCAAATCACTTCTTGTCAACCAATCCCAGCTTCTGTCTTTGTCTATTATATCGGTTGTCTCCCTCGCAAACTGACCATACATGTTCTTTTCCCTCTATCTCTGCTGAAACTCTTCCCGCTTCGCTTCTTGAACTCACTGTTGTTTACTGTTTCTTCAGTGTTAATTGTTCTAGCATCCTTAACAGCAACTAAAAGAGGCTCCTCAGAGCTTAAGATATACTGGCCAAGGCTGTTTTCCTCTGCATTCACCACCACTTCCACACTACTCAATCCCCTACCACCATCTTTTCGTTTGATATATAGCCTATCCACGTCAATTTTCGGATGAAACGCATCATGCATTGTCATCGTCTTTCTGGTCTTCCTATCAATCGTCTTTAATTCACTCTCTTTCCATCCAATTATCCCCGCTCCGTACCTGAAAATTGCTACTGCCCAAGTGTTAGTCGCCGTGATCTTATTTTTTCCATTTAATTTGGATTTCAAAATTAATCTTAACCTTCTTTTATACTCTTTCGTTGTTTTATTCTTCATCTCATCTTCTCTAATTTTGTCGAGTTCGACTATTCCTAAGTAGGTATAGCCATCCTCCTCAACCTCCTTCATTATTTCCCCACTAGGGAGATCTATACGCTCACATCTACTTATTTGTCCCCTCTTCATAATCAACATTCCACATGTTTTGATTCCGAATTCCATACCTATATCTTCTCTAAAAATGTGAACAGTTTTCACTAGCAAATCAATTTGGCTCTCATCCTTACCATAGAGCTTTAAATCATCCATAAACAGAAGGTGATTTAAAGATACTTGTCTCCGATTCAATTCATACCGTGCGCTGACTTTTCTTAAAACTAAAGACATTGGGATCATACACATAACAAACAACAGTGGTGAAAGACTATCTCCCTGAAAGATACCTCTTTTCACCTTAACATCTCCTAACTCTGTTCCATTAGAAGTAAGAGAAAGCTTCCACTTTTCCATACTTTTTCTGAGAAAATTTCTAATATTATCCGCAATCCCAAACATTTCCAAGCACTCCTGTATCCAGCTATGCGGGACAAAGTCATAGGCCTTCCTATAATCTATCCACGCCATAGCTAGATTGGTATGTCTCTTCCTGCAGTCTCGTAAAATCGTTTTATCGATTAACAGCTGGTCCTTAGTTCCACGGCTTTTACGCTTGCAACCCTTCTGTTCTTCAGGTAACAATCTTTCCCTTTCTAGATAGTTGTACATTTCGTCCGAAATCACTCTTGTTAACAGCTTGTACATAATTGGAAGGCAAGTTATTGGGCGATAATTATCAACAGCGTTTCCTTTAGAAATATCCTTTTGGCACAACACTGTGTGGCCATAAGTCATCCATTCAGGAATACACTGTTCTCCTAACAAGACGTCATTCAATTGTTTTGCGATACGATCATGTAGGATATCAAGATTTTTAATCCAGTATCCTTGTACTTTATCTTTCCCCGGGGCTTTCCAATTAGGCATTTTTCTGCATTGCTTTTTAACCATTGCTGTAGTTACTGTAATATTGTTTTGAGAGTGGTATTCACCATTCAACTCTTCCTTCATGGTACTCAACCATTCGGCGTCTTTATTGTGTTCCTTCTCAATACTCCATATATCCCCCCAGAACTTCTTACTTTCCTCAGCATCAGGTATGTCACCTGTTCTAATTCCACCGCCACTTAGTTCTGTATAAACTTTCTTTTGGTCAATGTTAAACAGTCTATTTTGGCGAAATTGTTTGATTCTCTGTTCGTACCGTTTGATCTTCGCACTTTTCGCAATTATCCTCTGCTTTAATTCTTCCATCACAGTTATTATACCTTTCCTTTTCACTCTATACTTTTCCTCCAACTTCCTAAGTTTGTAGGTTTTCTTGATACCAATCTGTCCCTTCGACTTCCTGTCAAGTAAACTTAGGTCATGCTTTAATCTTTTGATATCATTTTCAATTCTTCTCTTCCACCTTGGCTCCTCCTTCTCTTTTTTGTCCAATTTCTTCAAGCCCAGTTTTTCAGCAACCCACACACTCACTTCTCTGATCAAATTACTCGTTTCTGTGATGTTCTTTGTGTTTACATATGAGATGGTCTCATTGACTTTATCAGTTAGCCTTTTGAGGTTTTTCTTGTCAACTTTTTTGAACGATATTCCATCACAATCTTTTCCATCTAACAAAATCACTTTCAATTCATCTAAAATCTGTTTCTGTTCTTGATCTATACCATCTTCCTCTACTTCTCCGATTTCAGCCCCTTCTACATGGGTGATTTGTTCCATTTCGTTGTCATTCTCATTCTCCTGAACATTGGGTTCTCTTCCACCAATCTCATCATCTATTCCCCCTTCATTTAATTGAGATTCTCTCTCGATTTCCCTCCTGATCATTTCCAGCTCAAGTTCTGACAACCATCCATTTATTCGTGTAGCTCTTGCTTGGTCACACACGCGATGCTCAGTTGATTCAAACAGTCCTATTTCTTTCCATTCATTGTACATTCTCTGTCTATACCCTCTTACAGGTTTACCATCTTCATTAAAAGGCTTACTTTTATAGTAACATTTCATAATAACTTTATTTACGTCTTTATTCCACTTTATTCTAGCAGTTATAGGATGATGACCGGGCCCCCGCTGCTGAGCCAGGGGACACCTGCCTGGCGACAGACCTTCACAAGTTGTTCCAGCCTCATTCACGCCGTTATTTTCATTAATTTTGTCTGACATTTTTACACTCATTTGAGGATTAGTGAAGTTAAGGTTACACTACCACCGGTATTTTTTTCAAGACCACATCTTTAGAGGGGTTGCCAACCAAAGCTAAAGAGTCCTCTCTACCCATAAGACAGACTAGCCCCAGTCGGATGCAAACCGACATTTCTTGGTCTCGAGGAGAGCTAACAGGTACTACACCTTGCTCAAGGGTGACCTGGAGGTAGTTGTGGCAAAGGGTAACGTCATTCACCCACGTCGAAACTCCACAACGGGATACAGTTTAATGTCAATACCTAGGACAGATATTATTATTATTAGTAGTAGTATTATTATTGTGGTGTGGTGACGACAACTCCCATCCACCGGCTCCAAAGTTGTGAGCTGCAAATATGGTGAATAAGCAGTGCCGGACAAAATCCCGGGCTGCCCTTTGGCAAGGCATAGTACCCGGTTGCCACCCTGCCTAGGGTTACAGGTGAAGCCGCGGGATGCAGCGTGGTGGATGTACAATTTCAGCGGAAGAATCAACTTGATCAACGGTGAATTGTATTCGATGCTGAGCGGATGAGCCACAATCACACGGTCAACGGTCAGGATCAACCAGTTCAGTCAGAGAACACTGCTACAACATGTGGAGTTGTGCCCCGTGTTGCAAAGAGCAATCGAAACCCAAATATGAGGACAAAACAAAACAGCACCAGGATTAAATCCCCTGCTAACACCCTCCCCGAAACTCCTGCTACTCCTTGTAACCCGAGGACAAATGATGGTGCCTCCTCAAACCCGAAAGGAAGGGAAACACCGGAAAATAGCAAGAACAAAGGGAACCCACTGCTCAGATGCAAAACTTATATTCAGATCGCAACACTCAATGTAAGAACAATCAGAACCTCAGACAAACTTTTAGAACTCGCCAACAACTTCAATAATTGTAATTTAGACATTCTCGGTATAGTAGATCATAAAATATTCCATGAAGATGATCCCGTCCTTATACAATCACTAGACAACTGCACACTGATAACATCAAGCGCATGGAGAAATTCAAACGGAGCAACCAGCGGAGGTGTTGGACTGCTAATCAGCAAGAAAGTCGAACAATCACTTTCCGATGTACGACAAGTCAATAACAGAATTATCACCGCCATCTTTAACGGCAACCCAAAAACAACACTCGTCATCCACTACGCCCCAACAGAAGGCAGCGAAAATGCAGAAGAACATTATGTGACTCTTTCTAACACTGTGAACAGTGTACCCAAACATCACATGATAATTGAATGTGGTGACTACAACGCACATCTAGGCAAGGAATCGGTTCAATATACATACCACGAAACAACTAACAGCAACGGCAAATTATTACTCGACCATGCAACAGAATGTAACCTACTGGTCACAAACACTACTTTTAAGAAGCGAAGGGGCAAACTTTGGACCTACATATCAGATTTGAATAATTGTAAAACACAGATCGACTATATCCTGATAAATAAAAAATGGAAAAATTCGTTACATAATTGTGAAGCATACAACTCCTTTAGCAGTCTTGGAAGCGATCATCGTCTCCTAACAGCAAAAATCAAACTCAGCCTACGCATGACAAAATCACCCCCAAAAAAGAAACTATATGACTGGACATCTCTTCACGACAGCAATCTACAAGAAATCTACACAATTACCGTACGAAATCGTTACTCTGAACTCTGTACGGAAGACAATACCATCACAGAACAGTACGGTCATTTCATTCAAGCCAACGCTGAAGCCACTGAAAAGCTCATACCACTGAAAGTAAAAAAGAAACGTAAGAATATTGCCAATGATCCAAGGATAAACGAAACACGAGAAGCGGTGCAAAACGCATTCACAGCCTTTACCAACAACCCCACTACACAACTACAGCAGCAACTTCAAATAGAAAAATCTAAATTAAAACAAATGTACGACAATATCCAAGAACAAGAACTCAATGAAATGATTAACCAGGTAGAGAGTGCCGACAACCAAAGAAATCACAGAGAGAGTTGGCAACTAATCAACAACATAACCGGGCGAAACTCAGCCAAGCAAGGAATAATAAAAGGCAACTCAAAAGAAGACCGCATAAATAAATGGTTCGAACACTTCAGCAACCTCCTTGGCAACGAACCAGTCCTACTAGAACTTCCGCCTGAAGGAGACCTAACAAAAGTTCTAAATGATTGCCATATAAACGACAACGAATTCACACTCGACGAATTGAGACAAGCCAAATGCACCTTACGTGAAGGTAAAGCATCTGGACCCGATAACATTCCCCCAGAAGTTCTAAAACGATGCGACCTAGACGAAATACTCCTCGATTTTGCCAATAAACTATTTAATAATAACGTTAAGCCAGAACAGTGGTCAGAAATCGACATGCTTCCTCTACCCAAATCCGGAGATCTGAGTATAACACCCAACTATAGAGGTATCAGCCTCTCCTCACTTGTCGCTAAACTTGTCAATAAGATGATTTTAAACAGAATACAACCAAAAATCGACAAACATCTTCGTCCCAATCAAAACGGTTTCCGACCTGGCCGATCAACTACTACCCACATACTCGCACTACGCCGACTCATCGAGGGAGTTAAAGCCCGAAACAAAAAAGCGATTATATTATACGTTGACTTCCGCAAAGCATTTGATTCTATACATAGAGGCATGATGATAAAAATTTTAAAAGCATACGATGTTCCACCAAAATTACTAGCCGCCATCCACAAGCTGTATGAAAACACTAGAGCAAAAGTGATCACACCAGATGGTGAAACAAAATTCTTTCAAATTGTTGCCGGGGTACTGCAAGGGGACACACTAGCTCCATACCTTTTCGCAATCGTCCTCGATTACGTCATGAGAAATACATTCCAGGGTAGGGAAGAAGAACTCGGTTTTACAATAAAGCAACGACAGAGTCGCCGCAGCCACCCAACAATAGTAACGGACCTTGATTTCGCAGACGACATCGCCCTAATAACCGAAGAAATTAACCAAGCACAAGAAGTTTTAACAATCCTTGAACGCGAAGCAGGAAGAGTTGGCCTACACTGCAATGCAAAGAAAACTGAAATACAAGCTTTTAACCACAACACACCAATAAACATAAAATCACATGATGAAACAATTTTAAAAATCGTAAACAATTTTAAATATCTAGGAGCATGGATGGAGAGCACAGACAAAGACTTCAAAGTGAGAAAAGCTTTAGCTTGGAGCGCATGTCATAAGTTAAGAAAGATATGGACATCAACACTCTCTAGGAAAATTAAAATTAGACTATTTATCGCTACAGTCGAATCAGTGTTACTATATGGTGCAGAAACCTGGACCCTAACAAAGACAATGAAAAAATAGCTTGACGGATGTTACACCAGAATGCTACGAATGGCCCTCAATATTTCATGGAAACCGCATATCCCCAATAGTCATCTATATGGAGAACTACCTCCAGTATCCATCAAAGTCCAACAGAGAAGAATGCGGCTAGCCGGACATTGTGTCAGACACGAAGAAGAAGTAGCCAACAAACTTGTCCTATGGCAACCAATGGATGGGCATGGAAATAGAGGAAGGCAAAAATTTACATATGTAGACAACATATTGCAAGACGCGGGGCTGGACAATACAGCTGAGTTAAAAACAATCATGATGGATAGAGAGTGCTGGAAGGATTGTGTCTCCATACTTGGGCGATGTGAAAATCGACCAAGATAGATAGATATTATTATTATTATTATTATTATTATTATTATATACGAATTATTTTGCAGGATATATTTACAGTCATATAAAGGGCAGAATATTCCGTGCCAGATGCCACCTGGTATTTCAAATTCACACGGATTTTTATGACAGACAAATGACAGAAAAAATGACAGACTTAACTCCGCCGGACGTCAATCCATGACATTGCAAGGTTCTTATGTATTTTCTTGCAATCTTTTAGAATAGTCTTATCTATTAACAGTTGGTTTTTTGTTCCCCGACACTTAAGTCTACACCCTTTCTGTCCTTCAGGTAATATATTCTCTCTTTCGAGATGTGTATACATTTCTTCAGCTATTATTCCCGTTATTAGCTTTCACATTAATAGGAGGCACGTAATGGGACGATAATTACCCACAATATTACGTTTTCTAGAACCTTGCTGGCATAACACTGTTCTTATATGTGTCATCGACTCAGGCAAACTTCTTTCATACATCAAAATATCATTCAGTTCTTCAGCTATTCTGTCTTGAAGATTGCTGAAGTTTTTGATCCAATATCCTTTAACACCATCCCTACCAGGGGCTTTCCAATTTGGTTATCTTTCTACATTGCTTTGTTACCTTTTCTACACTTATAACCATTCTTTCTTGTTCAATTAGATCATTACTACTTTCTTCTCTCAAATCCTTTAACCATTCTGCTTCCCTATTATGTTCCTTTTCAATCGACCATATACCACCCCAAAATTCTCTACTTTCATCTGCATTAGACACTTCATTTCTATTAAATTCGTTGCCACTTAACTCATTATATATCTTCTTTTGATCTACATTGAAGATACGGTTCTGCCAAAATTGGTTGATTCTTTGCTCATACCTTTTGGAGTTTCCACTTTTTGCAATCGTTCTTAGTTTTAGCTCTTCAATAACAGTTTTTATTCCCTTACACTTTACCCTATACTTTTCTTTAATTTTTTTCAGCTTCGGTTTTTTATTCAATCCACATTCCTCTTTCAATTCTCTTTCCAGAATATTTACATCTTTTTTCTCAATAACTTTATGTCTTACTCTATTCTTCTTTTCCACCTGGGTTTATTTCTAGTTTTATTATAATCTCTCTTCTTTAGTCCTATTTGCTCTGCAATCCACACAGATGCAGCTCCTATTACGTTGTTCGTTTCGGTTATGTTCCTAGTTATTTTATGCTTCAGTGCATTGTTGCCTTTATTAGTTTTCGATTTAAGGGTTTTATTGTCTACTTTCTTAAACATAAGGCCATTGCTTCTTTTCCCTTCAAATATGATTATCATAATCTCTTTAATAGTCTGTCTATGTTCTTCATAGTCATCATCTACAACCACTTCAGACACACCTGCAGTTTCTTGTTCTCTTCCTTCATCATTTTCCGTAGCCAAATCCTCATCTTCTTCTAACTCACCAACTTCCTCACTACCTTCGTTATCAGTTGGAATTTACAACTGCGGTTGCTTTATTGTTCTGAGTTTTTCTTCTCATAGTACGATTTTCCAACCAAGGCTTACGACCTCGTCCTGGGCAGAAAGAGGAAAGCGACAGGCTTAACTCCGCCGGACGTCAACCCAGTATTTCAAGGTCTCAGAGTAGGCTAACCGGTGCTACACCTTGCCTAAGGGTGACCTGGAGGTAGTTGTGGCAAAGGGTAACCCCATTCGCCCACGTCGAAACCCCCAAAACCGGATGCAGTTTATTGTCATACCCAGGACGTAATTATGATTATGATGATGATGATGATAATAATTATTATTTTTATCATTATTATTATTATTATTATTATTATTATTATTATTATTATTATTATTTTTACGTGCAAACACAGTCTGGTTAAAATTTAACCGGTGGTAAATTTCGTTGAGCGTCAAATCAAAACCAGCAACCTCAGATGTCCAACGAAAAAGGTATTTCCGGAGACTTGTTCAAACCTGTGGTGGAAACCCTTTGATACACAACCTAGTGCCCAGCTAACGATGGGTATTACTTTTACAGTTTTACACTTCCAAGTCCTTTTTATTTCCCATTTCAAGTCTTGCTATCTTTCAGTCTTCTGACTTCCCTTTTCAACAACTCTTCTACCAAATGGACATGAGATATTATAATTTTACAGGAAGGTACTTCCTTTTGATATATTACAATATCTGGCCTTGAATGCTCCAAACCTTTAACGATCTGAACTCCCATGTCCCAGGGTACTTTAACGTTTTTGTTCAAAACAAAGCTATTTGGATTATGCTCATACCACTTTTCTGTATGTTCTAAATAATACTTCTTACAAAGCTACCAATTCAAGACCTGAGCTATGTTATGAAGTACTGTTTCTGAGCCAGCCACCTGTTTACATTCCGAAACCAGATGAGTCACTGTCCCCTCTCGTTCTCAACATACTTTAAAGAGCGGTGAAATGTTTTCGTTGTCTACTTGGTGTCTGATGGACAGTATTCTGAAAGCTTGTTTATGTGCCGCCATTATTGTGCCTTCAGTGGCTTTCCTAAAGTCACCATGTCTCAGCTAATTCCAATTTTGCATTCCTGTAAACTCAGTTTTATTCAAGACGATAATGTTGAGCTTGCTCTTTCTCAAGCTTTTTTCATCTCTTGCATCCTTGCTGTGCCCTTGCCGATATCTATTTTTTTTTCTCTCTACCTTTTATCATAGGTTTCATACCGGTAAGTTCATTTTCATACAATATACATGCTATTATTATTATGTTTGATATGTTTTCTCACAAAGCTTTAGTTCTTATTTGCTTCGGTTGTTATTGGTATGATCCCAGATAGCTACCTACCATCTAAGGAATCATGAACCTTTCACCTGTAGCTTTAATGCCCCAGGAATAACCGTAAGATTCGGACTGTACCTAACAGTGCTACTTTTTAGGCTTGCTCTACATTCATTGTTATTCCAATTTGTTTAACATAGCTTTCAAGTTTTTCTAGACAGTTCCCAATGCATCCACGATTACAGGGATAATTTCAATCTTTTTCATTTTCCACGGTCGAGCAATCTCATTTCTTAAAAGTCAGTGATTTTTAACTTTCTCCTGTTCTTTTTCTAGGACCCTCACATCTCGAGGTATTGCTACATGTATAACTCTGCATATTTATTTGTTCATCTGCTGATTGGATGTAAGTATAAAGATATCGAAATTGAGATTACATGAATGTGGGGAATGAAGACACAAATTGTCCCAATGGTCATCGGAGTACAAAGAGTAATTAATAAAGGCACTGGGAAGCAAATCAGCAAAATTTCTGGAAACATCAACGATACCGAACAGCAAAGAATCGTTCTATTAGGATCCGCATACATCATACGAAAAATATTATCAATGAAATAAATCATGACTGCCCATTAGACCCCAAGAACCTTCATTGGATCAGGAGCTAATAGTCAAGACAAATAAAAAATGCAATGAAAAAGTTGAGTAATTTTTTTTCAAACTTTTCAACAGCACTTAAATACATATCAGTTTATCTAAGACAGTAAAATTTGTCTTGCAGTCCTGATACAGAGTGAATTGCTAACAAAGCTTAGTAAAATGTCAAAATTCCTTTTTCTAACCACATTTTATTTCTTTGTGTATATAAATTGTATGAACACCGTAGGCCGTTTCACTAACTTTATTAATCAGTCTTTGAGTATTTATATTATGAGTTTTTAGAAAGGAGAAGAACAAGTCATTTTGCTTTGGCACAAATCCCAGTGAAGTAACTTCGACGTAAAATTTGATTAAGTTCATGTTAATAATTAAATCGCTTTCGAGATGAGAGTATCGACTTTTCTTGTAATTGTTTGACTTCGCTAAATTTCATTCAAAACAACATGTAAGTTCAATTGAGTATATATCATTGCCTTTTTCAATACAATATCAGGCCTGAGTCTTTTAAAGATTTCATTTGTATAACGATAACCAGATGAATCAGCATATATTTCGAATACCCTTTCTGTTAACTGTTTTATGAAATGAAGAATAGTATACAACACCGAGTCATGACGCCATGTAAATCTTCCATCATTTATTGCTTTTGAGCAGTGATTAAGAACGTGAAGCTGCGTTTGCTTTTGATTGCAGAGTGGACATAGCTCTTAATTTATTTTCTTCCACCTCTTCAGATTTATGTTGATAGGAAGAGAGAATATCAGAGCTTTTCGTGCAAACTTATAAATGTTAGATGGCATACTTTCCGTTATTCTGTGCCACATGTTAATTGCTTTGCTAGAACAGAAGTTTCTAACGGTCTTAAGAACGGCATTTTGTTCTTTCAGACCAGCCATTTTACTGATAATAGCGTTTATTGTCTCTTTTCTCATCAATTTGGCTGCAGACTTTTTGTCATTGCTCTGTCGAAGTTCGTCTTCCTCTAAGTGTTTCTTAACTGAAAGTTTGTAAAGTTCATTAATCTCTTGATTTTTAGACAACTTTAATATTGGGCGTTTTACTAGCTGGCATGCTTTAAAAATATCGGATGGTAACGAGAGTATGATACCTAGTTTATTTGTCGGCAGGAACAGATGTCGCGTATCTGCACCTTGATGTAGATTTAACCACCTTTTAACGTATTTAATCACAATCGAGTCGAGATTTTGTTTGACCCATGTAAAAGAGAAATCGTATGTTGAAAGTCTCCAATGGATCTTGTTATAGATATATTTAACGATGACATCAATTTTATTTTGGGGGTGTAATGGTGTGATTTGAATGTTTTCAACATCTTTTCTGAGATCAGTTTCCAGTTGGTTTTCAGCATTTCAAGGTTCATGCTCATTGTAAATTCTTTACCAAGATAGGTAAATGATTTCACTTTCATTTAGTGTTGGAACTTGTTCGTTGTTTACTCGTAAGTAAGGATACAACTTAACTGTTCTACTTCCATTTTTTTTCATCGCAAAAGTCTTGCATTTGCAAGAGCAGATCTTAAGTCAAGCCCAGTAGCACCACTTCGTAAACACATTGAGTAGTCCTTGGCTTTCTTCCTCGGTGGTAGTAGATAACACAGAGTCGTCGGCAAACTGGAACCTATGCCTTGGTTGTAATGAATCCCGATACCGGTACCCCATTGATCTGATCTTTTCGGTGTCAATTGTTTTCAGGAGAGCGTTTACCACTAGATTGAATAACAGAGGACTCAAGCAATCACCTTGTAAAACACCTTTTTCGATTAGAATTGGATCCGTTGTATAATTTTTGGTTCCGATAGATATTTTGTAATTGTTGTAATAATATTTGATCATTTCTTTTATTGAATCAGGAAAGTGATGGTATTCAAGTATTTTTAGGATGATACGATGGTCAATCTCTCCAAAGGCATTTTTCAGGTCTAATAGCGTGATGATTACTTGTCTTTGTTTTAGACATGCCTGGTTAATTATGTACGTTAAAAGTTCTGTGTGCTCAATGCACCCTGAAATTTCTGCACAAAAACCTTTTTGTAAGTTCGTTTCGATAAAGTAATAATAATAATAATAATAACATATAATAATAATCGATTGTATGTTTCCCGCAGTAAGGAAGGAAGAGGGCTAATAGGCTGCAAAGGATCAGTCAGAGCTGAAGAAAACAACCTTGGTTGGGACATCCAGCAGCAAACCAAGCCACTGTTAAATTCTGTTAAAAGGAATGGGAAAATATAAAGCGCTAAAATAACGTTTGCAAATATATACACTGGAAATTAGGTAAAAAGTTTTATCTTGAAGAGGCAACGAAATTTTATGAACACGAACCCCAGGGAATGCTGGAAAATGACTCATGTAAGATAATGTGGGATTTTGTACTACAATATGATATAAAAATGATTGCAAGAAAACCAGACATCGTTGTAATAGACAAGAATAAAAAACAGAGAAAAGTTATATATGTTTTTTCTTTTGATGTTCTTCATAATGATGTCAGGCTTGTTGCATTTGATGGCTCTGTTAGTGTACACTTGCATATCCCAAAGGAAGGTAACTTATTTGTTTTCTGTAACTGTTTCTGATTGGTGACCATACCACTTCTCGGTTATTTTGATTTAATACTGTAAGAACTTGCAGTTCATGTATGCGGCTGCATTGCAATGCATTTTGAAGATATTTTAAACAATAGTAAACCAACAACTGTATTGTCAAGTGGAGAACACTATGAAATTAAAGAGAGGATATGTATCCCAAGGTCAAGTGAACAATGGTAAATTACTAACAGCTATTTTTAATCTATTTTTGCGTCTTTTCCGTTGAAACCTTCGACGTTTGATTCCGCTATTACATTCATAAGTAATTCAATTTATGAACACTCTAGGAATACATGCATAATGACAAAAAAGAACTTCGACAAAGTGCTCCAAAGGAAATATCAAGACCACAAAGTTAATCAATTAAAAAAGGACTTAAAATCACTTAAAAAAGCAACGTATCAGCCATGGAAATTAAATACGTTTCCCATTTGCTTCGCTAAAAACTGACTTCTTCCCATAAATATCACACTCTATCTAACCACGATAACTTTATCTCCAAAAACTTTTGGGGCTACGTAAAGCGTGTGCTGCGACAGAGCTCTACAATTCTTTCAACCTTCTCTGATATCTGTTGCACCCAATACTTTTCTAATATTCTTACAAAGACAATTCCCAACAAACTCTCTGCAATTCCATCATGGACACCGTCTATTAAAGAACCCACTGATCTTTCATAATATCAAAAAATCACATCAGTTATTCGTCGTGTAAAGTCATCTGCATCACCATGCCTACTAGATAAAATATATATATTTTTGCTTTAAACGATGTCCCTATCTACTGTCTTTTCTTACAGAAATAATTAAAATCATCATGGATTTCTGACAAAGTTCATCCTGAATGGAAAGAGGCCTGTACGATTTTAATACATGAGATGGGTAACACCTATGACACTTCTAACTTTCGACCTATTACTCTTGAAACCGTTCCATTAAACGTTTTTACGTCGGGTTTGCGTGACTCAGTATTTGAATACCTGAAGGATAATAACTTCGTTGAACACCAGATTAAAAAAAGATTAACTTCTAAGATCACGGGTACTTTAGAACACACTGCAATGATGACACATGTTATAAACAAGGCTCGCACTAATCAACGCTCCCTAATCATTACTCTTTTAGACCTAAAAAATGCTTTTGGTGGAGTTTATCATAACCTATCTTCATTACCATCATATTTCTGGCAAAAGGTAGTCTTTAATCACCAGTCTTTACACTGAATTTACAAACAGCATTTATCACTGGTCATTTTACAACTGAAGCTGCTCGTCTTGGGCTTTTGCAAGGTGATTATCTTAGTACAATATTCCTTAACATGTGTTTTAACACATTCATTCAATACGTTAGGGCTGAAAAATACAACCAACTTGTTTTTCACCTCACGATAAGAACGATCGTATGTTCAATCCTGTACACTGGTTTCAGTTTGCAGATGACGCTGCGATCATTACAAGTGGAAAAAGAGAGAACCAGCTTCTTTTAGACTGTTTTACTCGAGGTGTCAATGGGCCAACAGGATAATAAGGGTTGATAAATGTGCCACATTCGGTATAAAAAAATTTTGTAACATGATCACTTCAATTTCAACCCAAACTTTTTATTAATAAAGAAATTGTACCTCCTGTAGCCATGGGAGATGACTTTAAGTATCTCGGACGTTACTTTTTTTAATGTCATTTTTCTCCAGCAATTGGGGCTCAGACGGTGAATTTTAGTGGGACTTCTGATTTGGCCGTGAGGAATTTCTTGGCCGGATGCCCTTTCTGATGCCAACCAATGGCTTTTTCTTTTGTAAAGTTCCGAATAGACCTTCTCATAAAAAAAAGCCGTAAACATGAAATCGAGGCTATGGTTGATAGATTAAAAATTAGAAAACAAACATGGCGACTAAAAAATCGTTAGGTAAACAATGTGCTGCTTATAACTGCTCAAATTGCAGTTACTTCTATGAAAACGGAGAAAGAAAAACCACTACATATAGCTTTTATAAATTTCCGAAAGATAAAAAGGCAATATCCACATGGTGCAATTTAATTAAACGACAAAATGGCAAAGACGGATTTAAAGTCACAGACTCTACATACATTTGCTCACAGCATTTTGATTCTACTGATATTCATAGAGCCCCAGGAGGAACAAGGCATTACTTAAAAAAAGGTGCTACACCTAAACGACATGAATGGAATAACTTTCTGGCAGATAGGCCCAGTAGAAAATCGCCATCGTGGAGACCTTCCCCTAGGAAGAAATGTAGGACAGGGGAAGGGGCAGTTCAACAGGTTAACTTTGACTTTGTCTGTGAACCCAGTTTGGAAACACATAATTCCATATTACATGAAGATGGCCATGATAGTCGTTCAAAAGACGAATTAATAGCTGAGATAAAAATATTGACTGAGGAAGTGAATAACAAGCACAGAAACCATTTTTTTGAACATGTTGTCTCTTCCGATAAATTGTGTAAACACTATACAAGTTTTCCTAGTAAAAATGTTTTACAGGCTGTATTTGATTTTATGGATCCTGGAGAAAATGGTAGAAACATTATTCTGTCAAACAGTAAAGATGCTAATGAAAATGAAAGCAGGGGACGAAAACGTTTATTTACACCAATGCAGTCATTTATACTGACCTTGGTAAAACTCAGAAGAAACTTTGGTACACAGCATTTGATGTATTTATTTAATGGTTCTGAAGGGACTATCATAAATACCATAAACACTTGGATCAATTTTATGTATGTTAAATTAGGATCTTTGAATATTTGGCCCGATATGATTACTGTAAAAAGGAACATGCCTGAGTCAATGAGAGAAAAATTTCCTAATGTAAAATGCATAATTGACTGTGTTGAATTTAAAATTGCAGTGCCTAACTCACTATATTTACATAAAATGATGTATTCTGACTATAAAAGTCACACCACTGTAAAAGCATTAGTTGGAATAGCACCTGGAGGTGGCTTCACATTTATATCATCAGTATATCCTGGCAGTATATCAGATAGAAACATCACAGTAAAAAGTGGAATTTTGAATCCTGACTTATGGAATCCTGGTGAAGAATTAATGGCTGATAGAGGATTCACAGTGGAAGATTATTTATCACCTCTTGGAGTTAAACTTATTATTCCTGCTTTTCTTCGTGGAAGAGACCAATTTTCTGAAACAGAGGTAGTCACAAGTCAACAAATTGCAAATGAGAGAATTCACGTTGAACGCATGATCCAAAGACTAAAATGCTATCATATTTTTGATCGAGTTATACCTTTAAACATGATTGGTTCTTTAAATCAAATCATAACAGTTTGTGCAATTTTATCAAATTTCCAGGATCCCATAATTAAAAAGACAGATACAACATAATTCCACTTAATATTGCAAAGGCATACTTTACACAATCTTCTTTTGGACAATGGCATCTAACATAAAATTAAAGTAAAAATCAAGTATTTTTTTTCTCATACCAAACCAATGAGCCTCATCATAGTTGACTCTGTCTATGACAATTCCTTTTGAAGTGTAAAAAATAAAATCACACCACGTTTGTGTAGTCAACCCCAGTTGCATTTGTATCTGGTCATAATATGAATGATTTTTATTGATTGTAATTTTTGAAGTTTGTTCATTGTAAATTATACATGGGTTGTTGGAAATGAAACATATATCTTTAGGATCGACTTTACTATATTCTTCTGAACATTTTACTTCCAGTATTCCAAATTCTCCATCTGAAAAAACTTTTCCATCTGGGGTAGCTCCTAGCACATAATTTGTAGCATCTAAAACTAACCCACATGTTTCAATAACAGTATTAAGTCCTGAAATTTTAATAAAATTTTCATAATGTTTAATAGCTATTGGTTCATGATATTTCCCATATGATAATTTGTACTGAATTGTTTTGTTTTTTTTAATACTCCCATCTCCACTGATGATATTGGCAGCTAATGTTTTCAGTCCTTTCTCAGTTTTCGGAGAGTTTTTTCCAAATTTATTGCAAAGTGATGCAGTGAACCGGAATGTACGTAACTGAAACCATTTTAGGTCATTGGACTGTTCCTTTGTACTTGACTCTATAACATTAATGTCGTCATTAATGCGAAGTTTGTTCAAAATATCTATTTTCCTTTGGTCGGTTAGTGCATTTATGTAAGGAGAAATTACATCCTCTATTTGACTGAATGGAAACAGCGGATAATGACTGAATTTTGGAGCTGTGTCACTTGAAAGGTTTGGCAAGTTACTATAAATATTAAAATCAGGTGGTAATAAACAACATTGGTTACTTAGAACAGAGCCAAGCACCATAGGTCCAAATTGTGTTTCAACAGTTTTATTGCTATTTCTGTTTAAAACTGTTAACATATGGCAAGCTGGATTATGTTCTTTCAATTTCAGCAACAATTCATCTGGCTTGTCATTCCAATGAGTTCGATTAGATCCAGTGCGTGCATCATAAAGTGTGGATTTTAAACTGGCAGGACTCTGTACATTTTCACCACTGTAAAAATCTGACATTCTTTTTTTGCTTGGAGGAGATATTAAAATATCTGCAATTGGTGGTTTTTCAACTCTGTTTCTACTTTGAGGAACAGACCATGCACATGGTCGCGAAGTACAGGCTTTTGGCTCTGGTACATATGATAGTCTATCTATTACCCATTTTGAAACCAACTTCATCACAGCGAAAGAATGAGAACAAGTACCAGCTTTACCAGCTGGACACTCACAATACGCATAAGAAATAGAACTATCAACTTTACTAACAGCAATAAATACCCATCGATTTTTCTTTTTCAGGCTAGCTGCACATATACCCTTTATGCAAAAAAATTCTTCACTTTGCTTGCAAAAAATGGAGCTTTGGTCAACATATTGTTCTTCCAATAATTGTTCACCACGACTGACATGTTTCTTAACTTTGCTGGATTTCGGTAATACAATTTCATTAATTTTTTCAGCATGTGTCTCAATATTATCTATAGAAAATTTTGGTAATCCATCCAAACTTTTTGACCAACCATCACTTAAATTTAAATTTTCAACATCATTGGCAAAAGCTTTCGGTATGGAGGGCAAATTTTTTAAATTAATTTGTTTCAGTGCCAGTCCCATTGATTCAGCTTTCCTACTAAGCCATATTTTGTCAGGAGTTGGGTCACAGAGTTTTTCATGTGTTCCCAATTTAAAATATTTCAGAACTTTTACTTTGGCATCGGTCAAAGAATCAATTCCTTTCAGTGGATCACCACGATATAATAACCATTTCTTTAAATGATGAATACTATAGCTATTTAACATATTTAAATCGACACTTACAGCAGGATCGTCTATGTCACATTCTGTGAGAATAAGAACATCCGGATCTAAAATCCAAAGAAATATATAAGTGAACATAGAATACTCAAAATATAAACATTCAATAAACTGTTTCCTTACCATATGCACTTTCATTTGTATCTAATATCGTAAAAAGAAACAAACATCTTATTTATAAATAAACTTTTTCTGTACTCACACACAAGCAAGGAAAAATAAACACTTTTACTTACCTACTTCTCTGAGTAAAACAACAGGAATTTCTTTATTATTCAAAACTTGACCCATAATTGAGTTATCCATTATATTGTATTACGATGTAAAGGGAAATTTAATAAGAATGTCGTATAAAAACTAAAAACGTCCTTGACATGAACTGGCGAACTTCACCACGTTTTATTTTGAACACAACCATAGCCTCGCTTTCACGCAACTTTTTTTTTTATGAGAAGGTCTATTCTACTCGCCAGCTAGGGGAATCGAAACCAGAACCTTTTGGTTACTGTGAGACTGCACTGGCCATTAAGCCACGGCTCCTAGATCTCGGACGTTACTTCTTCTTCTTCTTGTTCTTCTTCCTGCGGTCTTGTCCCATCGCTAGGACGGGTTGGCCGCTCGACACAGTCTGAGCCAATATCCGCGCTCCTTGCAAACCTCTGGATTCGCTCCAACTTGCCTCATGTCTTCCCTTACAACATCTCTCCATCTCAGCTTTTGTCTACCTCTGCTCCTTTTCCCCTGAAATGTCTCCTGCCACGCTTGCTTTATTGGGTTCTCCTGGTCCCTCCTCATTACGTGCCATACCATTTTAACCTTGCTTCCCTGGTCTTCCTGGATATGTTTGGCACACCGACAAACCTTGGAATGTCGTCGTTGGTCCGGTGTACCAGAAGCGATATACCACATATCCACCTCAACATTTTCATCTCTGTCACTTCAAGGGCCCTTTCCTCTGCCTTTCTTAGCGCTGTGTAGATCTTGGTCTTTAGCTTCAGAGGCACCTTTCTGTCGCAAACTACCCTCCAATTTCTCCAAGCTCTGCTAATCCTGGGGTCTATTTCTTCCCGACATCCACCCTGCTCTGATAGAATTAAGCCGAGGTAGCAAAATCTTCACACTTGGCTGATTTCCACATTCTTTGTGTCCTTGATGCTCACAACTTGTCTTGCTTTGCTTGCCACCATCTCTTCCGTCTTCTTGCTGTTGACTTTCAGTCCCTTCTTTTCCAATTCCTCCTGCCACAATTAAACCCTTTGATCCAGCTCTTCCTTGCTCTTGGCTGTAATAACGATATCATTAGCGTACAGTATTTCTTCGGGGATGCCTGATCTTGCCACTGCACTGACAGTACCCATGACCATCGCAAATAGGAAGGGGCTTAAGGCTGAACTTTGATGGAGTCCAACTCCTATCTTAAATGGCTCTGTACTTTCGCCAGCGCATTGTACAGATGTAGTGCAATTATGGTAGAGACTTTGGACTGTGGGTATCATCTTCTCGGTTACTCCTCTCCTCCTCAAACACTAATATACTACTTCTCTCGGTACTCTATCGTATGCCTTCTCTAAGTCAACAAAACGGAGATAGGTTGTTTCGTTACCTTCCAGCGCTTTCTCCAGTTTTTGTCTCATGATATAGATGGCATCTGTTGTCCCTTTACCTGGCATAAATCCAAACTGCATCTGATCTATTTCTACTTGACTTCTTAATCTCTGGTCAATGACTCTCTCGTTTATCTTCATTCCGTGTTCAAACAATTTTATTACTCTGTAGTTGTTACATTCCATGATGTCGCCTTTCTGTTTGTATATTGGTATGAGCCAACTCTGACACCAGTTCTCAGGGATGCTGTCCTCCTTCTGAAGCAGAATGAATAGCTCTGTAGGCCATTCTATGTGTCTTGCCGTCCTTGTTCTTGATACGACTAACGTCACCTATGTCTCCTTTTGCTCTATTCCGTGCTCTAGCAACCCTGAACACTTTTTCTTTTATCCCTCCGTGGTTTCCAAATCCCCGTACCAGTCTCAGTCTTTGCTCGCGCAACACCCCTCTTCGCTTTTCTCTTGCATGTTTCGTGGGCATGGGCAGAGTCAGCTGTTTGCGTTCGTCTCAATGATTTATATGCTTCCTTCTTTTCCTTAATAGAAATCTTCACCGCTTCTGTCCACCATTACGTATCTCGATCTGTTGATTTCATTTTCTTGTTCCTTCCGCATATTCTAGTGCCCTTCTGGATGAGAATATATTTCATCTTTCTCCATTCCTCATCTCCTCTGCTCGTTTCTCCTTCTTGTTCCCTTTTCTGTAGTACGGACATCTTGAATATTTCCGCAGGTGTTGCATCCTTCAACTTCCATACCTTTAATTTGCCTGGCCTCCGTGCTTGCTTCTTCTTCTTCCTTCGCACCTTCATGTCCATTACTACTAGGCGGTGCTGACCCACTACAGGCTTCCCAGGTATTACTTTACAATCACTAACCTCCTTTCGATTTCTACATCTGAGTACGAGGTAGTCAATCTTGCTGCTGTTCCCTCCACTGCTATTGGTTATCTTATGTTCCTCTTTCTTCTGAAACCCTGTGTTGACAATGAACAGATCAAGTGACTCTGCCGTTTCCAAAATCTTCCTTCCTTTTGCGTCCTGGACCCCATATCCCACCCCACTCTGGTATCGTTTGAACCCTGTTCCATCTCTTCCCACATGACCATTGAGGTCTACTCCAATTATGACTCTCTCTGCACTCGGTATGCCTCTCACAACATCAGTGCAACCCATTTAGTCTCTTGTACGCACATTATATCAATCTTCCTCCTTTTCTTGACATCAGCCAATTTCCGTCACTTTCCTGTCATACTACCTACATTCCATGTTCCCACTCGCATCTTCATGGTCTTCCCTAACTTCTTTAACCGCAATCGGGACCTTTGTGGTACCCCTTGTCCACTTCCCACAGCATCCGGGGGCTGACGCTGCGCGTCGCTTGTAATGGAAGACGCCCTATCCGTATTATTCAACTGGTCGAGATTCATTTCATTTGAAACTTGCCAATTTTCTAACCCGGCTGGCAAGGCCTGACGGCAGCACAGTTTTCAACAGCGTGCCTAGTCTTTGGTCGAGAGACCCACTTACAAGACAGTAAGTTGTCATTTAAACCATGGCAGGGGCAGTACAAGACCATTCCCAGGTTGGACCTTGGTACTAGCTCTTGGTTAAACCTGGGTGTACCGTTGACACTTTAGTGTTCCTCCGCCACGCCCCAGCTCCAATGCTCCTGCTACAGCATCTTCCCCTTTTACCTCGCGGTCGGAGTAGAGTTAGTGAGTGTCGGGACGTGTCGGGACGTGTCCACACGTTGGTGGGCCCAGCACACTGCACCTTGACGAAGAAGAGAACACTCGATATTCGGGGGCTCTATTCCTCCCGGTGGTATTTGGCCCTCGGCACCGTATTCCGATCTTATTCGGTGCAATCCCCAGTAATCTGAGGACTTCCCCCATCCACAACCAGGGGGACACGCCACTACGCTAATACCACAAGCGCTTGGATCTCGGACGTTACTATGACTTTGAAATGACCAATAAATCTCACAATTCCAAGCTTCTGTCTGTTTTACTAGATCTTCTGAAACAAATTGATTTTTTACCTATTCACCTGATCTTTTGGGTGGCAGGAAATCTCGATTACTTGGTCTCTAAATACATACGCCAGTGGCTTGACCTGCCTATAAGTGCCACTCTTAGCTCTATTATTCTTTCCAAAAATCAATTTGGACTCAACTTGCAGCTACCTACCACAAAACTTCTACAATGCCAAACTGTCACCCGTAACACTCTGAAGTTGTCACCAAATGATAATATCCGAACATTGTGGAAAAACATAAGCAATGGTACCAATATACAACACGATATTTATAAAAATACAAAAGAAGTTCTGAAAGCTGTGCAGACAGAACACAAGGAGCGTTTACAAAGTCATCTTACTACTCAATTTACCATTCTCTCATTTCTCTTACACAACGCAACTTGAAAATGTAACAAGTTTTGGTCTGAAGTTCAAAGTAAGCTGCCCAAAAATATCTTCAGCTTTACCATTCGTTATTTGAATAACACCCTTCCAACTCGTAAAAATCTATCTAAATGGTAACTTAGTCTATCGTCCTCCTGCTCTTCCTGCTTTGAACCAGAAACCCTTCTTCATGTTGTCGCCGGCTGCAAAACGTACCTTCAGGAAGGTCGATATACTTGGAGACACAACCCAGCATTACATTTTTTAGCAGGTTCTCTCAAATCTCTTGAAGGCTGTATAATATATGTTGATAGCTGTGGATTCTTATCGCCATGCATTATAACTGGAGATGCCTTGAGGCCCGATTTACTCTTAGTTTCTCCACAACAACAGCTATACATTCTTGAATTGACGGTGGGCTTGGAAAAAAACCTGGATAAAAATGCTTCTCGCAAATACGAAAAATATCGTTCTTTAATTCGTGATTTACAATCCAGCTTTTCGAA
>RDPX01000047.1:4480116-4498220 GCA_003991215.1 Morbakka virulenta
AAGAGAAATGGGAGAGAGGAACGACTATCGAAAACCACAAAGCAAAAGTAGTATGGGAATTTGAATTCAATTTACGAAAAACAACTACAGCAAGACGGCCGGATTTGACCATAGATGACAAAGAGAAGAAAAAGATCTGGATATGTGAATGGCATGCCTTAAACAACAGAACATTGTAAACACGCGTCTGGAAAAGATGGCTAAGTATAGACAGTTGGCGTTTGAAATGAGAGAAAGACGACCTGACTACGATATTAAGGTTGTACCTGTGATAATTGGCGCCCTTGGAGGTGGTATAAAACAAGTGACGAAAGACATAAAAAACATTTTTGAAAACGAAGAACTTTTGCTCAGGACAGTTGCGGAAATGCAAAAAACAATATTAATAGATAGCGAAACAATAATTGGAAAGGTGTTTTCAGGACCAATACAAGATATTTATTGATATAAATAAGCACGTTATGAATAGAATTTTGTTTATTGAGTTTTAGATTTATTTTCTTTTTTATTACACAATCAGATTCGAAATTTCCCTTGCGCTGAGTAAGGCTGTCTCTTAGGTTTGAGAATGGTTGTTTCGTGTATCAGAACATGTTTTGTATTTTTAACTAGCAATATTTAATAGTTATGTATTATTGCTTGTACCAAAGCTTTATTCATTCAATAATAATAAATAAATCCGGAAGAAGATGAAAGGAGTAGCTGCAGAAGAAGATGACGCCCTGGATCGAGCAACTTGGAGGAGATTGACTGCTGGAGTGACCCAACACTGAGACTAGGATAAAGATAGAAGAAAGAAGGAATAGTAATAATAATAATAATAATAATAATAATAATAATCATAATAATAACGTCCTTGGTATGACAATAAACTACATCCGGTTGTGGAGTTTCGACGTGGGCGAATGAGGTTACCCTTTGCCACAACTACCTCCAGGTCACCCTTGGGCAAGGTGTAGCACCTTTTAGCCTACTCTGAGACCTTGAAATACCGGGTTGACGTCCGGCGGAGTTAAGTCTGTCCCTTTATCCACTTGGACTAGAAATACCAGGTTGCGGCTGGCGGGGAATATCCAGCTCTTTTATCAAATGAAAACTAGAAGCAAAAATAAATCATGCCTCATCGCCCGTCGCGCGGATCAACAAGTAGCACGTGCCTCAGTGAGTGATCAGGCTGAGGATTTCGAAAAGTCTGCTACTAGGTCTACCTCTTACACTAGTCAAAATCCACCAGGTTACCAGAACAGGACACCTCCCATCCCTGGCTCTGTGGTTCAACAAATTAGTATTGACAATAAAAAGAAAACTAGACTCAAATGGTCAAGGGAAGAGTATGCTGAGGTGATGTATTGCTTTTACTATGTACTCGAAAAGCCAGAAACGAATAATACTGATAATACATATATTACGTGGTGTGTAAGGAATAGTAATAGTGAAAAAATGGAAATGCTTGACCCAAACAAGCTAGCTAATGTTAGAAGATGTATCGTTGGTAGGAAAAAATTGACTGATATAGAAATCTCAATAATTAAAGGCAGGGTAAAAAATGATACTAGATATTTACAGATGGAAAATGATGAACTGGAAAGAAATTTAGATGAACAAGAACTTGTGATGTCGAAAAATACTGATGCAAGAGTTGAAAATAATGTTGATGAGGTAGTGCAGAACGAGGTTGTCGTTGACGAAGAGGAAATGCTTCGTATGAAAATTGATATCATTGAAGAACTGTCGATAGTCAAACATACTGAAATGAGTGAAAGAGACGCGTTGTTAAAGATCAGACACCCCTATAAATTAAAAAGTATATTAAATATAGGCAATAAGGCACTAGAACAGCTCTGTCATGATATAAATCCAGATTTAAGTGAACTAAACAAATTAATTTATGCAACAGGAAGAGTTCTTCAAGCAAAATGTGGTATTAAGTTAAGAAAAAAGACAACGAATAAGAAACATAGTAAACCAAAGTGGCAAGTAAAAATAGAGAAAGAAATTGAAGGTTTTAGGAGGGAAATTTCTATACTAGAAGAACTGCAAAAGGATAATGGGAAAAAATCGGACAAAGCTAGAAAAGTAATCAGAAAATATAAAGTACTCTCTGTAGAACAAATACCAACGATTAAAGAAGAGCTAAAACAAAAACTCCAGGTGAAAGCACAAAGGTTACGTAGACTCAATAAACGACAAAAATTCTTCAGGCAGAATAAAATTTTCGAGACTGACGCAAAGAAGTTTTACCGTGAAGTTGGAAAAGAATCTATTTCTGTAGAAGCCATACCATCTGACGAACAGGTAAAGGAATTTTGGAACAACATTTGGGGAAAAGAGAAACAATTTAATGAAAACGCAGAATGGGTACGTGACCTTGAAAAAAGCACCAGGGATATCCCCAAACAAGAATGGGAAAATATTACTATTGAAGAAATCCAAAGCGCGTTAAAAAAGTCTCATAAATGGAAATCACCTGGCATTGACCAGATTCCAAATTTTTGGCTTAATACTCTCTCTTCCGCGCATGCCAAATTAGCATCTAATTTTAATTCAATTATGATAGAACCTCATTTAACACCAAAATGGTTCTGTCAAGGAATTACCTATCTTCTAGCCAAAACAAATGAAACAGCAAAGCCTAAAAACTACAGACCCATTACATGTTTATCAACTTCCTATAAATTACTTACCTCAATCTTAACTGAAAGAACCTACGTTCACATGGAAGAACAAAATATTTTCCCCAAGGAGCAGAAAGGGTGTCGCAGAGGATCATATGGATGTAAGGATCAACTGCTCATAAACAAAATGATTCTGGAAAATGCTCACACTAAACACAAAAATTTAAGTACTGCCTGGATAGATTATAAAAAGGCCTTTGACAGCGTCCCGCACTCTTGGATCTTAAAATCTTTAGAAATGTTTAAAATCTCTCCTGTATTAATAAATTTTCTTCGAATCAGCATGTCATTATGGGAAACAAATCTTACTCTACATCACGCGAATGGTACTCTTATTTCAAACGGTATGCAAATCCAATGTGGAATCTTCCAAGGTGACTCTCTTTCCCCACTTTTATTTTGTATTGCACTTATCCCACTCTCGCAACTTCTTAATAATACAGGATATGGATATAAGATCATGGACAAGATTATCAATCATCTGTTTTATATGGATGACTTAAAACTTTACGCTCATAATGATGGTGAACTGGAAGGGTTGTTGAAAACCGTAAAATCGTTCAGCGATGACATAGGTATGGAGTTTGGTCTAGATAAGTGTGCCAAGGCAACTTTTAAGCGAGGAAAACTAATTACGTCTGAAAATATAGAGTTAGATGATGAAACCGTAATAAAACAATTAGATCAAGAAGGAACTTATAAATACCTAGGAGTAAATGAAGGCGATGGTGTACAACACTCGAAAATGAAGGAGAAAATACGAAAAGAATGCATCCGCAGAGTAAGATCAATCCTGAAAACCGAATTAAACTCTAAAAACAAATTAACAGCAATCAACACTCTTGCGATACCTGTTGTTGCTTATAGTTTTAATGTGATAGATTGGAACCTGACTGAGCTAAAAAATATTGACACCAAAATTAGAAAACAATTGACATCCAATAGAATGTATCACCCGAAGTCAGACGTAGACCGCCTGTACGTCCCCAGAATTAAAGGAGGTAGGGGGATGATTCAGTTGGAATTATCGTATAAAACATCGACAGTTGGTCTCTTGCAGTATCTAGATCTAAGCAATGATTGGATGCTTCGATTAGTTAGAGTACACGAAAACTCTAAAAGATTACACTCTGTAGTGAAAGAATCAGCTAAATTTTCGCACGAATTAGGTATCGAAAACGAAAACATCGAACATGTATCACCAACAATAGCCGCAAAGCGTAGAAAGCAAAAAGCTAAGAAAATTGGACAAGATAAACTCCAATCTAGGTGGCATGAAAAACCTCTCCACGGACAATTCGCAGCTCGAAGCAAACAAGCTGATGTAGATGAAATCGCAACCCATCAGTGGCTGAGAAGCTCCGGACTTAAAGGGGAAACAGAGGGATTTATTCTTGCAGCCCAAGATCAAAGTTTATTCACCAGAAATTATCAGGCTTGCATCTTGCATAATGGCGCTGACCCAAAATGCAGGTTTTGTGAAGATAAGGTTGAGACAATTGATCACCTTGTGTCAGGTTGCTCAATATTAACGCCGAATGAGTACAAAAATCGCCACGACAGAGTAGGCCAATATCTGCATTGGAGGATTTGTAAGCACTTCTGTATTGAAACGGAAGCTAACTGGTATGAACACCATCCAGAAGCAGTTACTGAAGGTAAAAATGTTACGATTATGTGGGACTTCCCAATTCACACAGATCGTACCATACAGGCAAATCGACCGGATATCGTCATCAAAGACAAAACGAACAACACCTGTCTGTTTATTGACATGAGTGTCCCTTCAGATAAAAACGTCTCAGCGAAAGTATTCGAAAAGCTCTCGAAGTATAAAGACCTGGAAATAGAAGTAGAAAAGATGTGGCACCTCAAAACCAAAACTTTGCCTGTAGTTATAGGAGCACTTGGCCTAATAAAGAAAGGTACTGATAAATTTCTGCAACAAATACCTGGAAACCCAAAACTAGAAGAAGTCCAAAAAATTGTATTGAACAGCACAGCGCATGTTCTTAGAAGAGCCCTGTCGATCTAAATCATTTCCCTTTTTACACTTTAGTCGTTTTATGTCATATGTAAAATTGTAATTCTGTCCTCTTACTGGTAGTAATATTCCATCTATATTCTCATCTCCTTGATGTTCGTAATATTCCGATGAATGTAAAATAAAACGTTTTTATATAGCCCAAACTTTTATATACATTTGTCTTGTTATTGTTAGTCTTAGGGTTTGTATAATTTGTAACTGTCTCATATACTGTTCGTCAATTGCCTTTGTTCAATGTAGATATTTTTGTTAATAATAGTAAAAGTAGAAAAAGGAATGTGTATTTTGTCCTCATTTAATTATCGACTTCCGTGAGCAACTTACTCTAATTCAATGAAAGATTTTTCCATTACGTTTACATAAAGGAGTAATGTTATTTAAAAGTTGTGCTTGAGTCTACCAGAAAGCAAAAAAATAAGTTGTTTTTATCTTTAGAAGAGTTGTAGATGTCTATATGTAAAACTAGTTGTTTTATCATTTATTTAGTTTAAGATTTATATTTTATCTTATTTACTACGACCTACCTTATATGATTCTAAATAAACTGAATCCTAAGGCTGTTGTCTTTTTTTATCATTGGAAAACAAGAGTTATTTAATCAATAGACTATGTCACACGGATAATCCATGTTTCTAACATGTTAAAAATTATGCTGCGTTTTTGCTAGTGTCAAGGTTTCAGTTATTTTTTGATTTGTAGTATAAGGGAAGAGCTGTTTTTGCTAGGCTAGGGAAAGCAGAGGAAAATGCTAATAATAAGGCTAAATTACTTTGTTTTGGTTTAGGCTGTTTTTTTTCGGAAGAGCAATAAAACTTATTCAAATAGTCTTTAAAAAATCTAGCATTTTAATAAAACTAAATAACTAAAACAAAGTTAAATTTATGCACAACAGATAATGAAGAACACGTTAAATATATAATTATTAACAATTATCATTTATTACGTTGATAATTATTAATCTGCTTCGAAGTGGATAGCAAATCAAGGAGAACAACTAGATTTTTGAGGACAATAATTTTGATATTTGAAAGCATTATCTAGCTGCAAAAGTAGTAGTGGCACTTGAGTATTTAATGGGATTAAAATACTCTTTGTAAGGAAATAACATTTTTATTTATCAAAAATCAACTCTTACAGCGCTTCATAAAGCTGTCCTTAACCAGGTTGAAGGAAAAAGGAGGGCTGGTACTAAGCTGCACCTGTCTGTAAAGGTAACCACAGATGAAACCATACACATTATTAAAAAAACACTTTTATCAGCAACGATGAAGCAGAAAGGAATAATAAGAGAAGTTATTTTTATCAGCAACGATGAAGCAGAAATGAATAATAAGAGAAAAGGACTTTTAAAACTGTGGCAACCGATATTGTTGAAATGGGAAGTTGTATCTGTGACTGAAGAAATGTTCTATTAGCTTTAATTGGTGTTCATTACTGATAAACTAAAATTGAGTAAGACAGACAAATGCTGGACGTTGGCTATAGAGATACGGTAAGAAAAGGTGTATTTGCTTGAAGTAGACACTTTAGTAAAAGAATAAACTGGAGGAAATAAATCCTTGCCTCAAATTTTTCACTTGACCTACCAGTGTTGCATTTAACTTAGGTTGGAAGGTCCTTGGCTTTCAAACTTCTTGAGACTTTCTATTGGTAGCTGATGTCTTTCTGTCTATTTATAAATCCAGGGGAAAACTTCGTTTTTTTATACACTTAGACTAGCCATTTTACCTTTAACGACATTATTAAGTGAGCTTATCCATTGTAAAACGGAAACAATACTATTTGCTCCCAACTTAGTGTTTCCACAGTTGGACGATTTTGTTTTCTTGTATTTCTAATTCTGCAGGCTATATACAAAGGCGTATCACTCTTATCATTGGTATCAAGTAACAAATTTTTCTTTTAATCTGCTTTCCATTCCCTATATTTCTGTTCGGATATAATAAAGTCCTTCAGACAATTTACCAATTGCACAGACCTCCAGAGGCCAAGATTAACAAAAAATTTTGAATTCTTTCTTCCATTACGACATGCTAGTTATGTCAGTGGTTTGAAATTCTTTGATCTATTCTAATTTCAACTTCATTAAGGGGTGTAATTGGATTCTTACCAACCTCACTAAAAGATAAACGTTGATCAGTCCCTATCACTGTTATCCATAGAGCTAAAGAAAACTTGTGCCATTCCAGTAAAGATAAGATAACATGTTTTTCTCCTGAGGGGAAGCAATCAAGAAACTCCATAACTTTTAAAGGGCAAGGAAGCAGATATCCAATGTTGAGAAACAACCATGGGATGTAACCGTTCACGTATCTTTATGCCCAATCCCTGGGCAAACACTAATTTTTGTGCCCAATGGGAAGAGCGCACATTGAAAACAACTGTTAAAGCGAAAGGATATTTTGTTTTATTTTGCAATGACCTGGAATGGAGGAGGTTGATAAATATAAGGATTAGTTACCTTGATAGGGGTTGGCAAATGCAACTTATATCTAACAGCCAGTTGATGCTGGGTACGCACAATTGCTAAAGATTAGAATGAAACATAGCTTCTTTGCAAGGCTAGATGATGACAAAAACTGTGAACATTGGCAAGGAACCGCGGTGTTCTCTGCCATGGAGAAAAGAATCTTAATCACAAGTTGAATGTAGGATCCTGACAGAAAGCTGTGCAACACCAAATTTGATTCATTGCGATATTGTTTCTTCCAGAAGACAGGTTGTCTCATCACTGTACAGATGACAATCTAATTCAACTGGAAGGTCTTCCGCAGTATACAGTTCCTTCACATTCACAAATGAACCCAAATCCTATTGCAATTAGTACCTCAGGAATCTGTTACATCATAGAAACAGAAAATGAAGAAGAGAAAGTTGTTGAACATGACTTTGAAAGAAAAGAGGAGGACTTTGAGGACGTAGATATTGACCAAGGCGGAGAGCAAAACATGTTTTATCTTTTTATGAACAATTTTTGTGAAAAAGCTTGATCCGGTTGTAAAAAAATGTCTTAAAAATTTTTTACCCTAGTTTCTTTACTTCTATCAAATGCCCTTTATTACCCATTCACATATTATCTTTGCAAAACGTATCCCTTAACCTGTGTTGGGAATATAGATCTTTCATCTAGTCATACAAGTATGGAAAATGAACGTTGAAGCTATAAGAACTGGAAACCTGTTGCATGATAAGCTATTGATTTAATCGCCCAGTCACTGCTCCTTTTTTTACAAAAGCAACTAAATATTCCTTACAAATTGTTCTTGTGTTTTACCCAAGTCCTTTTCTTTTAATTGTCTCTTTTATAGAACTTTCCATGTTTTCGTTTCTGTTTAACATCCTTTCACCCGTCTTTCAGCGTGCATAAAATGTTGTCTTTTATCATAACAAAATCACCAAAGTGTTATGAAATGCAAAAACAGCCCTTGATGTTGTTCCTTTGTTTAAAAACAAAATTCTACCCAAGTTTACTTTCCTTTTTGTCATTTTATCCTACTGGTAGTTAATGGCTCTATCAAACCCTGTGAGGAGCATCAAACTAATACTTTCCAGTTAGTATATTTGAGTAAAAATATGAAATCTCTTTGGACTTTATTTAAAAACTCAGAGTAAATGTTATTGAATGCAATTTCCCCCGAAAATGGATGGTGTGCTAACCTTATGAAGTTAATATGACCCTCTAAGCAATGTCTGAACAGATGTTCAGTCAGACACCAGGTCACATATTAAAATTCAATAATGTTTATATTAGTGCCTGTGTCAGGACTGCAAATGAATTGATTTGATTTATATATGTTTAATTATCTATATATAAACCAAGAGGCACATATAAATTTAATCAGGCAGCATAGAGATCACATCTTTGGTACAAGGATATTTTTTAAACCTGTACTTAATAAAGGTTAAGCTTTTTATGATAAGACTGCTGAAGAATCTATCGCCCGAGAAGGGGGTCATGTGACACATTTTTCAAGGTGGAGACATTCACTTAAAAATAAATTTTACTTGGTAACGAAGCAACTCCACATTTGGTATCAGACTATTTTAATCATCTTGTACTACCATGTGTCAAACAGGCATCAGGGCTTAAAATGCGGTCATATTTTTCCATTACCAAAGATGGAACCCTACATTTTGAAAAATTAACTTTGGTGGGAAAATCTCATGTGGTGCCCTAAATAGGCTTAACATAGGATATGTTATCGTTGTTTATGATCACTTGATCGGAAATTAAACCCGAAAAGGAAGGTAGAGGATCAGGTAAGCCCTGTTAACAAAGATAAAGGTTCTGAAACTAAAAATGAATGTAACAAACGTTTCTAAGCGATTCCCAAAATATGGGACGGGACCAAGTCAAATTTTGGTATTGATTTTATTATTTTACATGAGAACAAAAATACCGTGTTGCTTTGACAATCCGAAAAATGCCTAGGGGAGCACGGAGTATCATTGCTAGTATACTGTAACTCAGTAATTAGATTACAAAAAATCTTGCTAGAAAAAATTTTTTGGTTTAACTGTGATCAACTGTGAAAATATTTCACCTTACAGCCTTATACAATAGCTTCCAGAATTACTTTTTCAGGCTCAATAAAATTTAACAAAACTACTGAAAGAAATATTCAACAAATTATTATGGCAATAATCACGCTTGATAACTTTTAGCATAAAAATGAGTAGCATCGCAGATGGAAGCAATGCAAGTAATTATAAAAGGAGTGTTAATAATTTTGGCTTTTGCTGTTGTCCAGACAATAGCCATATGAACAGCAATAGTAATGGTGATTGTAGCAATAGTGATAGTAACAAAAGTACAAGAAATAGAAAAAGCTCTAAAAGTATTAATAACACGAGTAATTTTTAACTGCAGGAGTAGTATCAATCGCAAATACCACAATCAGCAATAATATAGTTGCTATAATAAGAATCTGCTAAAATTAGCAATGCCAATTACCGTAGTGACTGAGTAGTGAAAACTGTCGTTTAAGAACAAAAATTAGTTGCATTAGCAATTGTAGTATTGCCATTTGTTTAAAAAATAACGATAATACTTGAAGCAATACCTTTGTTAGTTAATTGGTGTAGTCACCAGCAGTATAAGCACCTATTTGTTATGTTCATACGACTCCCTAGCTTCCTTTTTACTGTATTCCCAGCTTGAAAGCAAGTATCATCAAAGCAGACCATCTGTTCGCTTAGTCAAACAAGATCAATTTCTTAGGAAAACAAAATCCCATTCACTTTATGCCTTTGTGGACAGCATTTTATGCTATGCCTTAGCAGATCTAAAGTGGCAGTTTATCTAAATATTTACTTCAGCAAACGAAAAGCATAACCTTTTTCCCTGAGCTGTTTTAATAAATTAATTTTTCGTGATACACTATTAAATAATTATATACACATTTGCTAATATATTTCTTAGTTGCATTCTTCCTTAAATATTTTATTTTGAATCTGGGGCGTTTTTAATCTCAATATATCCAAAAAACAAACATATTCACAATGAAAAAAAATGTTGCTATAAAAGATATCGAAATTTCCTTAAGATCTTTCCCCACCGCGAGAACGAGGCAATGTATCCTACTTTGAAAACTAGTAACAGAATAGAAACAATAGATTGAATTATGAATGTAAATTGTCCAATTTACTTTTGTATGTTGGTATCAAATGGTAGTAAATTGGTAGTATATTCAACTAAAACTAAATTATGTAGACATGGATATAGCACAATTTACAAACCTCAGTAATTCCTATTTATCATAACTTAACAAAACTTAAAAATAATGTTTTAATTTATCAACTGCACGTAAATGCACGTTTACATATATATCTGCATATGTCGTTTTTTTATAAATGTCTAACATGGTTTCGTTGTTTCTAATTTAACTAACATAGAAGATGAAAATACAGGTTGTGAAGGTTATGCCATTTATAAAATCAAAGGCTGGGTCGGTCTCCAGTCCATAATTTCAAGAGTACTTCTTTCTAAAATGTTTAGGTATTATCTTTGCTTGATTGGTACACAGAAATAATCGATTTTTATCTACGTAATAAACTACACTTACTTTGGAGAGGGTTTCTTCTTTTATTAAAATAAAAATATTAATACACCACACCAGCAGCTATTTGTTTCCTGAATGGGCTCCACAGCACTGTAATGGTCAACTTCTCAGTTAAAAGTACGCCCTTGTACAAGGTTTAAGCATAGTAGTTAAATTATGTTAGGCAGCTTAGCCCCATTTTATCTACATTTTTTAGAATAGAATATTTTTAAGGGGAAGGGGGTACAATAACCTATTTTGTAACTTGTGAATCACAATCGTTACAGAAATTATTTCTTGCATAATAATAGGTCTTCATATAAAATATTTAGATTATGCATAGCTATTGCAATGGTTGTGTTTGTGCTGATGCCAATGCGAATTTTAGGATTTTTTGAAATATTTGCTATTTTTCAAGTGTATTATGTTGTTCAGGTACTTGGAAATGACACTACTATAAAGAAAGGACCAATCACAATGGAAGAACTAGAAAGCAGAAATTCCTACCCTTACCAAAGTAAGGAGATCTGTATATTGCAGAAAAATAAAGCTGCGGAAATTACAGGTATAGGATCGCAAAAGAGACACTCAATTTAATAAGAATGCTTCTCAGGAATAAACAGTTCGGTACTCTGAAAGTGATTTGAGTTAAGTTTGGGATATGTGATAAAAGGTGTTTTGGGAACGATGAATGACGTAGTAAAAGTGCATGGTTTCAAAATCTTTATGCTCCTAAGGAATAGAGATGGTATTCTCTAAAGATTACTACTTCTCCAAAAGAATCGAAGGAAATGTAACGCAGAAACTAGAAGAATATAAAGCATGTTCAACTGTTTAAATTCTGAGGCACTATTAGAAGACATAAGCTCTTGAGACCTGCATAGTTTTTCTTTATCTTTAGTTAGGCACAAGGCGTAGTCCATCACATGAAAGATCTTATTCTGTTCCATCACTCCTCGAATAAGATGAGCTTGTGGCCCTCTTCCATAAATTGCTATAAACGAAAAATAAATAATAAACATTTTTATGCTATTTAGCATGAAAGGAACGTTTTAAAGGATATAAATTCGTTAAAAAGAGCTCCTAATTAAAAACGTTTGCAATAATTGATTGTTGCTGTTTTAAATGGGATTATGTTGCTAAAAAATGGTAGAAAAGAACTAAAATCCAACGAAAAAGGCTTATCAGCCAAAAAAACCAATCATCGTTTGATGTATGCTTTTTTTAAATTGATTGTCGTCGTTTTCATTTTTAGCTTCTTTTCATTATCCATTGTTTAGCAATGCTGACATCATTTTAAAATGTCTCACTGCTTTCCATATATATATATATATATGGTTTGAAATATCTAAAATGCTTTTGGTAGTAAAATATTAAAATAAAATTATGCCAATGTTTAAACAATAATAATAATTATCTACACCTATATCTATATCTATATCTATATCTATATATATATATCTATATATATATCTATATATATATATATATATATTTATATGTATGAAAAGAAAAATAAATATTGAATAACCATTATTTGTTTAGAATAACACACTGCCAATTGTATCACACGAGGAGTTTACTATTTTCTCTGCATAATTAATTATCCATCTATGAGTTATGACGAAATTACTAATATACTAGTAATTTATTCAGTCCTGAAAAATATCCATATTATGATGTCAAAGAAAAAAGTGCAATACAAGGTACAGTTTTGCAGGCCTTTTCGGAGTTGTTTTTCAGGGTTTTTTTCAGTGCATGCACAACAAGTTTTCATCCTCCTGGTATGTCTTTGAATACTCAAAAGGTAGTCGATACATATACTTGAAACACAACAACCAAAATATACTATTTAATAGACATAATAAACTTAATATCAAAATAATTTTGATCAAAAGTGTATGTGAATTCTGGCAAAGTACTTCATTTTTCAAAAAGCTTGAATATGGGTATCTGATTGATTTGGTGCTTTATTTTCTGATTGCATTGGCTGAATTTCAAACTTCTATTAGCACTTTTGACAAAAAGATAACCATTCCTTGACATCTTTACTTACAATTTCATATTCCAGCTACTTTTAAGAAGTATCAAAAAGAAAACATTACTAAAAGTCTGGCATCGAATGGAAAGGAATTCTATTTTTACTTGTTTTATATATTTGGTATATTGTTTTTATCTATGGTTTTAAAAGTAATCATGGCAGAGGATTAAAAAATATTTCTTTATATTCACAGTAACTTTTAAAAATATTTATTTCTGTCTTCCTTTTACCGGCCTATACTCTCAATAGCGTTATGCCTTGAATATCCTTAATCATAAAAACTAAAAGTATATCCATGGACTATGGATTTACTTTTAGTTTTTACTTTTATGATTTACTTCTGATTTTGCATAGATATGGAAAGGAACTTTCATTGGACCAGTGGGCATGGTCTGGCTTTTATGCTCCGATGCAGTGGAGAAATAAAACGATTCCTTTCCTCCGCTAGTCTGGGGTTACACCTTGAGCAGATGTTAGCAACCTCTATGCTTCCCTTACCAGGGTAACGGTGACCTTCTCAGCCTCGATGTATTGCCAGAAATATCCATAGTCAGTCCCTTAGCCTGAATGAAATCAGAATATTAATCAGAATATGTGGACAGAACACAGAATATTAATGTTAGATTGGTCGAGGCCCGGGTCAACAACGATAGCCATCGATAGTCCCCTCTATGGCATTGGGAGATATGCTACTGGGGATTCAGAGAGGAGACGATGAGGGAGGCATGCTTAAGTGAAGAAGGAGAATGGGAAAAGCAAGAGAATAGACATAAGTATAGGAATATTAAACATAGGGACGATAACAAACAAAAAAACAGAGAGATTGTGGATATGATGAAACTAAGAAAGGTGGACATAATTTCCGTGCAGGAAAAAAAGTGGAAAGGAAGCAAAGCTAAAAATACCGGAGATGGTTACAAGTTGTTCTGTCATGGAAAGGAAAAGAACAAGAACGGAGTGGGAGTAATTCTCAAGCAGGACTATATTAGTAGTGTATTGGGAGTGGAAAGGATGTTAGACAGAGTGATTGCACTGAAGATGAAATTAGAGTAGGATATTGTGAATGTCATCAGCGTTTATGCTTATGCAGGTGGGTTACGATGGAGAGGACAAGGATGCTTTCTGGGCTGAGCTTGGAGAGTTGGTGACTGAAATACCAGGATCAGAACTCATATTTATAGGTAAAGATCTTAATTGTCACATTGGCAAAAGGAAAAGCGGGGATAAGCAAGTAATCGGGAGGCATGCCTATGGTCAGTAAAATGAGGGGGTGGCAGCAGATCGCAGATTTTGGACACAACACGGAATGGCATTGATGAACACGTACTTCAGAAAGCAAGATAGGCATCTAATAATGTACGACAGCAGAGGCAGATAAACCCAAATAGATAAAATGATGTAAAGTAATACCGAGAGAGGCTGTAACCAAACAACATCAACTTGTTGTTGCGGACCGACTACTAGAAAGCAAGCAGAAAAGACATAAAAAGACAGAACCAAGAACTAAATGGTGATAACTGAGGGAATAAGCTTGGCGAGCAGAGTACCAAGAGGCTGTACAGAGGGAGTTACAGGGTTATGTCATAGAGAGCAAATGGAGGCAAATGGCCTAAGTAACGAGGCAAGTAAGAAAAGAGGTGTTGGGAGTATCATCGGGACAGAGGAAGGCAAAAACAGAAACCTAGTGATAGAATGAAGAATTCCAGCGTGCTATCAGAGAAATCAAGCAAGCAAAGAACCAATGGTTTAACGACATGGATGAGCAAATTAAACTATGATATGACCAGTGCAACAGAACAGATAAGAAGGCGGTGGACACAGCCAAGGATAAGGTTTACAAAGATTTGTACATGATGTTGGAGGATGAGGATTAAGAGAATGATGACTATCGATAGGCTGTAGTGAGAGAAATGTATAAGACGTGTGAGACAGCTTTACGATGTCCAGTCGGTACAACAATTTTGTTCCGGGTAGATGTAGTGTTACATCAGGTATCGGCCTTGGGCCCATTCCTCTTTACTATGAATATGGACAACCTAACAGCAGAGAGGTGCTTTGGAGTGGAGAGACCTTCGAGTGAGCAGTACAAAGACTGAATATATGTGCCTGAATAACAATAAAGAAAATGTCAAGATCATGATGGGAAATAAGGAGGTAAATAGAGAAGATGGGTTCAAGTACCTGGGCTTAACGATTGAGAGTACTGGTGGCTGTTTAAGAGAAATAAATAAAAGAGTGCAAGCAGGATGGAATGGCTGGAGGAGGATCAGTGGCAACCTGTGAGACAAAAGTATGCCAATGCCTTTAGAGGGGAAAACATACCGAACCGTTTTTAGACCAGGACTGTAGTAGAGGCTGGAAAAAATCCCAACGACTAAACAGCAGGAATAGAAGCTCGAAGTGAATGAAATGAAGATGTTGACGTTTGTGATGGGAAAGCCCAGGCGGGATAGGATCCCAAATGACACAGTGAGAGATCAGTTGGGAGAGAATGCTATGTTGTAAGAAAAAACGGATAGGTTCAGATTTTAGATGATTAAATTCAAAAATCATAAANCAGGGGTGAGGAGAGAGGCGCCATATATAATGATGTTTGCTGATGACATTCTGCTATGCTGTGAGACCAAAGAGGAAGCGGGGCTAGAGCTAGAAAGACAGAGAGGTGCTTTGGAGTGGAGAGACCTTCGAGTGAGCAGTACAAAGACTGAATATATGTGCCTGAATAACAATAAAGAAAATGTCAAGATCATGATGGGAAATAAGGAGGTAAATAGAGAAGATGGGTTCAAGTACCTGGGCTTAACGATTGAGAGTACTGGTGGCTGTTTAAGAGAAATAAATAAAAGAGTGCAAGCAGGATGGAATGGCTGGAGGAGGATCAGTGGCAACCTGTGAGACAAAAGTATGCCAATGCCTTTAGAGGGGAAAACATACCGAACCGTTTTTAGACCAGGACTGTAGTAGAGGCTGGAAAAAATCCCAACGACTAAACAGCAGGAATAGAAGCTCGAAGTGAATGAAATGAAGATGTTGACGTTTGTGATGGGAAAGCCCAGGCGGGATAGGATCCCAAATGACACAGTGAGAGATCAGTTGGGAGAGAATGCTATGTTGTAAGAAAAAACGGATAGGTTCAGATTTTAGATGATTAAATTCAAAAATCATAAATACTTAATACAAGCACGTAAAGGTCTATATTGAATTACAAGGTGTTAGAAAAAACATGGCACGGGTATTAATAAAATAAAGCTATGCTTGATTCAATTTTATTCATCACACCATAGCCAATGCTGTAGATTCTCTATTCCAATGCCTTTAAATGAACTAATCAAAATTTATCAGATTTATTAAGTTTTCAAGTGGTAAGAGATGAAAATTCTTTTTTGTGATTAGTTATGATGTACAATATATATGTATTTATCATAAAAAATTAATTAACATAGCATCAAGTGCTCCCATAGATAGTTATGGCAAGCAAATCGACAGTACCGATTAATACTACAGCTATTGAAGTGATAAGCCACTTCACCTTTGCCAAGGAGCATCGTCATGAACAAAAACAGCAATTAGAAATTTTTTGCAACACAGGTTAGCTTGTAATAGAATTTAGGACTTAGTTATCAATACAGACCAGTTAAAGTTAAAATGCCAAACGCTACATTTCTTGTCCTGACAAACCTTCGGAATTAAAAGAATTGATTAGCACGAGGTAAGTCATCCATCCAAGAGTTTTATCCCGATGACCTCTCTTAGAAGGGAGCCATTGGGACCCGGAGATGTAAAACACTTTGAAAACAAAACAAAATTATCAGTATTACTGATATTCATATATATAATCTATTTTCAAAAACACATTTCTTTAAACGTGCATCCACAAAGCCAGTCATTAAACAAAAATGCCATGTGATAGATTATACCTTTTTGCTGATAGTCCTAGTAAGGTCTTAAATAATAATATTAGTGGAAATCTGTCATGTTTAACTTACCAACATCTTCAGCACCATGAGTTTCCCCACGTAAAGGAATTAGGCTTTGCTGAGCGTAGTCTGGTTTCATATAGCTTTTAGGATCGTCTCTTGTCCTATTTACTTTTGCACTTGGTCCATTAAAGTAACCCAATGACGTAAAATATTTTCCATCCTTAGCCATAGTGGATTTTCCTGCAAGTCCAAAAATTGGATTTCCTCGCTTTTGATATCCCCCAAACACAAAGACATGTGAGTGGTCAGCGGTCACAATAATTAAAGTATCATCTACAAATATCAACAAAAGATGGTTGTGCATATTGCATTTACTGGGAAAAGGCAAGACGATTATAACCAAAATAATGGCTTACAAAAATTCTGAAATCAATAGAATAATTAATTATAGGACAATAATGCATTTTCAGTAAACAAAAGTTTTTGACAAAAATTTTACTTGAGTTTCAGATTGCTTCCTAATAAAAAAATATGGATCTATCAATGTTCCTTTCTGTATTTCTGGAAATTATATGCGGAAGTGATTATCACCTCGGCCAGAAACAGTACAGTTTTTACCATCAAAGTGTTTATATGATGTTTTATCTATTTGTTTTTACTTACTATTTATTTTTTATATTATTTTTATTTATTTATTTATTCATTCTTATTTAATTATTTCGATTATTTATTTTCATTTGTTTTTATTAATTTATTATTATTTATTCATTTTTTTATTTATTTTTTCTTTGTTTTTTATTTGTTTGTTTCCTTTGTACTTTTCAACAGGGAAGCGAAACAGAAATTTTATTTACCATACGTATGTAAGTATCATTTTTGAAAAGACTATCCTGTGAAAATATTCGGTATTGATGATAAAAACTCCAGAAATGAAGTGGTATCTTTTGTATACCAAAGGCAACGGAGTACAATGCAGAAACATAAAACTCATTAATAGACTTATATTATGCTCTTTTGTGTTGTCGTACGTTTTATCAGGAAAACAACTATCTACAACGTCACCCATACAAGGGTGAGGATCAATGGAAAAAATGATTGAAGATTATATTGCTGGCATACAACTGTTATTTTAAGAAAAGGTACAGTCACTACCAAAAGTTTAAGACCACCTTTAATTTTGACTCTGAAATGACACAATTGATTATATATCTATATTAAAACTGATTTCTTGTGGATAATATTTCCTTTACACACAAATCTCATATTTTTTAGTATCTTTTGATTAAATTTGCATTCATATTTATATTTGTTTCCTTTATATTCAGTATTTGGTGGGTCCACCGCCACTTTTAATTATTTCCTCCAGGAGTCTTTGCATAC
>RDPX01000047.1:4499072-4528033 GCA_003991215.1 Morbakka virulenta
GTCTTTGTAGCAGCCATACTGCTGATAGTTTTTAACTGCTTGGTGGACTGCAGTTTTGCTGACTTTCAATTTCGTGGAAATATTCCTTTCAGATAGTCCTTCTCTGTGCAGAGCAACAATTTGACCTCTTTGAACTTCACTGAAGGACTTTTTTCGACCCATTTCTGTAGCAATAAGAAGTATAAAAAGTGAAAAAAATTCCAAAGTAAAATCGATTCAGATGTCCGCAGTGTTAAAGAAGAACGTGTAATGAGCGACCAGAGCGCAAACAATGAGTATGATGCAATCTCAACAGTAGGATGATGCAATACGATCTAATACCGAGAAGACTACGTATTTCCATGAGTGGTCTTAAACTTTTGGTAGTGACTGTAAAACAACCAAATCAAGTGGCCACAGCAAACCCCATAACAGCTGGGTCGTCTGTCCTTTTTATCCATGAAATGATGACTTCAGAGCATATTAGAAAGGCAAAAACATCACTACTCTATGGAGCTCTTGCTACACCTTTTTTTGCCCGGGATAATTAGAATAATGTCTTTTGCGATTGTCTGGGTTGCAGGTGAAAACTCTTCCTGTCCATATTTAACAAGTAAGAGTGTTAAAGGCAAACGCTGGCCTATTCTTATAAATTACAACTTTTTACCTAAATACTAGTGCCTCATTGAAAAAGATGTTATAATTTAGTAACGACAAATAATCATAACTGTAAGTGCTTTACACTAAGGCAGGCAACATCTGTAGCTTCTAGTGATTTGAAAACATAAATGATATAAGTTTTTTAATTGGGCAAGTACATTTAGAGCTCACATTTAAAAATAAGCCTAAACATTTTTAACAACCACTAATATCTTTTACCATTACTATTTTGAATTAATTATATATTGATAGAAAAAAGGAAGTTAAAACATAAAAAAAGAAAGGTAGCAACATATTATTTTCTGTTTTCACTCATCTGGGACTGGCCCAGATACCAAAAATTACAGTATATGTGGCCTGCCTAGTAGATAAAAATGTTGAAGCAGCTACTGTTTCGTTTTACCTTTTAGCTATTTTTGGTTCAAACAGTCATACCCAAACTACTTTTAAATACCCGATTAGATGAGAGTGTTTCCCATGAGCAACAAAAGTCTGTTCAAGAGCAGTCAAATCTGTCAAACCACATTTCAACTTAGATTAAATCAGAGGTTTAAAACTACAAAAGTGCTAACGTTAGTTACTATGAAAATTTGGTATGTAAGAAATGCCTTTATATTCCTTTGTTTTCAACTCTCAAATACCTTGTAAAAAGACAATAGGTTTTTTAGTCGCAGTCTTGTTCCTGCATTATGTACATTAACATGGAAAAAGGTTCCTGTAAGGAAAACATCAAATTATTCAAAGGACAAAAATTTATGCTTGGTTTTGAACGAAGTGACCCTTATCACAGACAACCTGTTAATCAAACTTCCCATGCAGACGTTGTCATGGGGATATCAGAGTCGAGAAATTCATGCAGCACGGAAATGAAGGGGAGGGAGACAGAATTCTGTCTGATTTCCTTAATAAAGTAACGCCATGTGTGTACCCTACAGTGCTATAGACAACTACTCATATATCATCACCAACTCTTTGTTGTCAACCCATGAATTTAATTTATCAAGATATTTCTTCCACTAAAATAATGATTTAGCTTTCCCATTTTCTATCACCCTTTTAATTCTATAAACCTCTTGTTTTGACCTCTGTAATTCAGGCGCTTAAAAGGTACCTCGTATTTCCTATCCTTTGAAGTCAATTATTTTGTAGGTGGCTGGAATGGCGTTTTGTACTGATGAAATAGTAAAAACTTTTTCCGTCCATGTGGAAGTGTATACCTTCTCAAACTGTATATTTTTCTTAGTAATGGTTACTTTATCACAAACAGATAATTAGCATTAGCTTCCTTCCGTGCATAATGCTTTGGGCAAAGGTTTCTTCACACTTGTTTTCTTCAGGTGCCAATTTAACAATCGAATATCTTGTGTTTTTTTGATTGCCAAAGTCATCAACAACATTGATATAGACTCTAGTAGACTGAGCAGAAAAAAAACCTTTTAACATCTTTTCTTTCATCCTTCTGTTCTATGGTTCTAATACACCTGTATTTTTTTCATTTTCTGCAGAGTACAGATCAATTAGTTTATGTATATTTTTATTGTAAATCTCTTTTCTTTTATTTACCCATAACATGTTTGGTCTTGCTCCTTTGAATATCTTTTTCAACCAATTTCACTGTCTTGTCTTAAAATGGTGCTGGCCATTCATATTTGGAAAATATATCAATCACAGCTAAAAGGTATGTAACAGCATAATTTAATTTTGAGAACGCTTGCATGTCTACANTTTGATTGCCAAAGTCATCAACAACATTGATATAGACTCTAGTAGACTGAGCAGAAAAAAAACCTTTTAACATCTTTTCTTTCATCCTTCTGTTCTATGGTTCTAATACACCTGTATTTTTTTCATTTTCTGCAGAGTACAGATCAATTAGTTTATGTATATTTTTATTGTAAATCTCTTTTCTTTTATTTACCCATAACTTGTTTGGTCTTGCTCCTTTGAATATCTTTTTCAACCAATTTCACTGTCTTGTCTTAAAATGGTGCTGGCCATTCATATTTGGAAAATATATCAATCATTTTGAGAACGCTTGCATGTCTACAAACCTGTAACCCATATCTGGTCTATATTAGTTACTTGAACCATTCTTTTTCTGAATTTTCTATTTATTGGTTTATGTAATTCTCCTGCTAATGCTTGCATCTCAGACGACTGAAATGTTGGTAGATCCTCTGACGACTCTTCAGTTTTGTAGTGTTTTTAAAGATGCGTCCATCCAAAACCTTGGCCTAGCACCAATAACGTTCTTAATCATGTATTTATCTAGTCTTTCCCTGAGAGTTGGGTAAACAATACTATTCAATTCAACAAGGAGAAAATTTATTGTTTTGTTTATTATGGTCCCCCATCGTTTGTGACAAATCGAATTTTCGATGTCCCAGATACAAGGAGTTTCCCACTTTTCATACCTCTCCCATTTTCAGATATAATGTTTTGCATGTTACTTGTGTCAGTTACCTGTTTACAATTGACATAACACATGTTACTCTCCATTTTTATTAAATAATTAAATATTTATTTATTACAAATTGAAGTGAAAGATCTGTCATGAAATTTAGTAGTATCGAAGTGGTTTAATCACTTGCTTTTATCGAAATGTATAGATGGAGTGATTATAGGAAAATCAGGGTGTGATAATACCACAATGTTGCCCAATCTCCTACTCAGATAACCATGGCTTGACTGTAACAAAGTAACTCTGCTTTGAAAGGGTCTTTTCCGACCAGAATATTGTACCGTCAAAAGAACTTTTGAAGAAAAACTGCCAAAGGAAGCCATTTTATACTTCTTTGTCTTCCGTGATGGGGTAATGAAGTTACATAAATCACCAACTTGTTAAACAGTAATCAAAAGAGTTTAATGATAATAATGGAACACTACGTTCCTCAGGCATATAGTGTTTTTATCAATGTACTGAAGATGATTTTGACCCTCGAGATTTAATTTCAGAAAACAGGAGCTTAATAATTTTCAACGACTTACTTCTGGAGAAGCAAAACAAATGTGAGTCCAGTTATATTCGTGGAGCCTTCCACGAATATAACTGTTACATTAAAATAATAACATTAAAAGTTGCTTCTACATTTCACAAAACTACTTGAAGCTACCTCGCCAAATGATAGGAGAAATTGTAATTTTTTTCTGTCTCTTCCCACGAGGCCATAAAAACAATAATCAGATTTACAACGACCATCTTAGTGAAGACATGCCTGAAAATGAATTTTAAAAGTTGTGTAAAACAGCATGAGAAAAACCACATGGCTTGGTGATTATTGATCTAACAAGCAAAAAACAAAAAATAAGTGCAGGAGTGTTTTTCACAAATTCTAAATATCCCAAGCAAGTGAATGACCTCATCACTAAATTATAAACAAACTCGATTAAAAGTATATTGTTTTCATAAGAAATATTATTACTTGAGAAAATAGCTCAAAACTGAGAGTGTAAAACTCACTTAAAATTCTAGTGAGCGATAACAAAACAAGATTCATAACGAGGTTTAATCCTCCTATCCAACTTTTTAAATGCGCTTGTTAACTAGAAACATTTTACTATTTCCAAAATGTTATCTCGAAAATTAATTACTTTCGGTTTTCACCAGATGAGATTACTTCATGGCTTGAAATTTCTATACCAGAGGGAAGCTATGACATCACTGGCTTCCATAGTGCATTCAACAAACGATAAAGCGCAATGGACGTTATAATAGGGGTAATGAGGGATATAATCTTACACTTTGTAAACCAAATCCTACAGCTCCTCTTTACTAAGCAGATTTTAGACAACCCAATTCTTTTTGAAGTAAAAAAAATCCTCTGTAATAAGAAAATACGAGTAGACACGAATCGTACTAAACAAATGTATAAGTTAACATATTCGAAAGACAAAAGTAGAAGTTACAAACTGGTGTTAAAACTGGTGGCCTTGAGTATTCGTCTAGCTTATAGCAACTTCGTTAATGGAAAGGAAGTTTTCATACGAAGGTCGAAGTGGAGTAACAATTGAAGCGAGAAAGACAGAGCTTGCACTACATTAAAATTGAAGGTGGTTTTCTAGGTATATTAGTAGGTCTTACTGCTAGAGCTCTACCTATGTTAAAAAAAGTCCTTCCTGTAATGACGAAAGAGACGATGTTGACTTCTTTAAAACAAGGGCTAAAATTGAAATTTATGACAAGTCACTATGTTATGTTTTTTACATGCTTTAGAATAAAGTGAATAAAGTAGAGTATTTCAAGGATAATAATCCCCTTTAAAAATGTTACCAGTGAAAGGAGTGTGGTAACGAGTGTAGTAATATAAAAAGTATACAGTATGATTTATGGTATAAATTATATATATATATATATATATATATATATATATATATATAAAGTGTAATACAAAATAGAATATGATAACGATAATGAAGAACAACTTTCTCAAAAACCAAATGTAAATAACAGGCTACACATACGAAGTGTCTCTACCCAGCACTACCATCTGCACCACCTATTCATGAAGAANAAAGTCCTTCCTGTAATGACGAAAGAGACGATGTTGACTTCTTTAAAACAAGGGCTAAAATTGAAATTTATGACAAGTCACTATGTTATGTTTTTTACATGCTTTAGAATAAAGTGAATAAAGTAGAGTATTTCAAGGATAATAATCCCCTTTAAAAATGTTACCAGTGAAAGGAGTGTGGTAACGAGTGTAGTAATATAAAAAGTATACAGTATGATTTATGGTATAGATTATATATATATATATATATAAGGTGTAATACAAAATAGAATATGATAACGATAATGAAGAACAACTTTCTCAAAAACCAAATGTAAATAACAGGCTACACATACGAAGTGTCTCTACCCAGCACTACCATCTGCACCACCTATTCATGAAGAAAGTAATGATAATATTGACGCACGATAATACCTTTAAAAAATTAATGAGACTTAAATAACTCTTGAAGGTAAGAGAGAAAAGTCTGTGAATCTTTGTGAGAGATATTCCAGAGGAGTCAAAATTAGTCAAAATTGAGATGAAAAGTGACATAAAATACCTAATCGTTAGAAAAAGATGTCATTCCTGAACTTGACAGACCTCAAGAAAAGGGATCTCATTGTTTACGATTTCCTCAAAACAAAGACAAACATTAAGAATCACCAAATTACAGAATGGCAAGGCGAACAAGATGCCTTTTTAACATTAATCATACTATTCAAACCAATAACAGATACACAGAAAGATATGATTTAAAGCATCATAAGTGAGTAAAACTATCGATGAGGGTATACATGATTTACCCAAAGGAATTCTCCCTCAGTTCCTTCCTATTAAAGTTTCTGAAAGTGATGTAGAAGATAGGTGTGAATAATTGGTAATATAGCTCAAGTTATTTGAAAATGTTTGCTACTACAGGCGTTTATAAGACCTACAGATTGTATGGTAAGCTTGGTCAGATTTATATGGGCGATATTAGAGTTGGTATGATTGATGACAGTATTGTTAGTAGTGACAAAAACTATCAAGGTATTATTACTATTTACTGTTGATGATGTTTTCTCAGGCTATGCAAAATACAGTGTGAAGACAAACGCGTTGAAAAAAGGTAATGCTAAAAATATTAAGACACCCAAAGCTAATAGGTAGTGAAAATGGACGTATTTGTTAATAGATTTATGGAGTTTGATCTTGATTATAACATAAAATACAACACTACATCTATCGTTATTAAGAAAGCAATGTTCAGCCTAAAGGTTTGTGAGATCCTTGAAATTGAAGACACAAAGTAGGGATATCAGAAAGCAGTGGTAAGACTGTCTATAGAAAAAGCTGAGTAGATAAAGGAGATCAAAGAGGATGTTAATTGGTAGCTTGATAATGGAAATATTGGTCAGATAAAGCTTGTATACAGAAACAAGATTTATGCAAAAAAGAACAAATCAACACGTCAACATCACCTTAGAATTGTTAAATTGAAGAGTGTATTTATTAATAATGAAAATAAACTGTTTGCTTAGCCGTAACTGATATACATAAATGACACAAAGAAGTAAAGTTATGAAAAAGTGCCTCCCCTGTCGTCCTCGAAAACTTTTTTATCTGTACAAAAGTCTATGAAAAATGACCTCTTGGTTATAAAAATTATAATGAATATTTTAAAATTTGCCGGACCTCCCACAACAGATGAGAGTAGCAAAAAATATGAACATCATGAATAAGAACCAATCATAGACAGAAATTTAAATAATCTGGAGGGATCAGAATCAAAACTCAAGATCTCTTTGCTCACTCATGTGAGAGCTAATTGATCAGTGAAGGAGGGTTTGAAAAAAGCTGACAGAACTGAATAATGCACTTATGCATCTTTTCAATAGTATCAAGTATTAGAGTTCAGGTCAAGAGTTTGTTGAAATACTCAGATGATTTGTCAAAGTCACAAGGTTTGAATCAACTTTGGAATAAGGATACCGGAACCAGAGCAAACATAGCAAAAGAGTACTGGATTTTGTAGTAGATAATCTTACCTAATTCAGAGTCCTTCTCAAACACATAGTTGGGTTTTGTGAAGACTATGAGAAAATTGCTTATGGAATGAAGATAATCTTTCCCTCGTTAGAAAGTCTGATAATGACGCAATCGTCAGAGATCATGCAGCATCTGGCAAGATTACTCTGGACAAAGAGTCTTTATTTACGCCTTATGTGCTCCCTGCTGATGAAAAAAAAATTTGGCTCTATAAGACAATTGTATCAAAGACTTCACTACAAACAACATACAGGATGAGGCAGTGTGACCAAGTATTGGATTTGTCTTGGTGAGTTCAGTGGAGATAATGAGTATCGAAAGGTTAGAGACCATTGTCACTTTTCAGGAAAATAAGGAGAAGCAACTCAAGGCAAGAGTAATCTACAAAGCAAGAAATCAAAATTCATTCCCCTAAGGTTTTTTAATCTAAGTGGATATGACAGTCAATTGTTCATCAAGAACCTATGGGGGAGTGAGGGAAACAGTAACTGGATCCCTAAAAACGAGGGAAAAACCGCAAGCTTCACTAAAGAGGTCATACTTGGGTCATATACTAACAAAACGTGTATAGTAAAACTCATAAAATAACAGCTTAAACTCATTTAACTGCAAGTTCCTGGCCTCAAGTTTAGAGAAACTGGCGAGTAATTTAGATAAAAGCTGCTTTCATAATATTTCTATGTTATATGACTGGAAACAACTTAGTCTCTCTTAGAAAGAGGGTATACCCCTCTGATCACATAAATTTACTCAAGACTGAGTGAGACATAATTATCGCCTAAAGAAGCATTTTTTTCGAAACTATGTGGTGATAGGATTAATGATGAAAACTACTAGCATACACAGAAAGTATGGAAAAAGTTTGGGATGGATGTTGTCAGGGATATCATGAGATGTACAACCAGTCTGATATCTTTCCCCTAGCTAATGTTTTCAAAAACTTTGGAGATATATGTAGTAAGAATTATGGATTAGACCTAGTATGGTTTTACACAGCCCCAGGTTTAGCTCATGATGCTCTAAAAATTACTGGAGTGGAACTAAAGTTGTTGTTAGACATAGACATGCTACTCATGGTTGAGCAAGGCATTACGGGAGGAATCTCAATGATATGTAATAGATTTGGGAAAGCGAACAACCCGAACATGTATTCGAAATTTAACAAAAATGAAAAAACAAAATACACAACTTACATAGATACTAACAATCTCTATAGATGGGCTATAAGGAAGTGTCTGTCCAGAAATGAATTTCAATGTATGAATGGGAGTGAACTGATTACATAAAGACATCATTCATGGATACTCATGGTTGATATGAAATACCCAAAGTTATTGCATGATTTTTGTAATGACTATCATTTCACACTCCAGTATAATTTTGATTGAAGGTTGTTTGTGATAAGGATTACTTTGTTCCAAACCAAGCGTAAATTTTTGTCTTTTGACTAATTTGATGTTGTCCTTGCAGGATGCTTTTTTCATGCTAATTTACATAATACAGAAATAAGACTGAGACTAGGAAAACTGCTATATTTTTTACTGGGTATTAGAAAGTTGAAGACAAAGGAATCGAAAAGCATTCCTTATATACCAAATTGTCATATTAACTGACATTAGCACTAGAGTTCCAAACCTCCAATTTGATCTCCAATTTGAAATGAGGTTTGACAGTCTTGACAGCTCTTGTTCAGGATTTTGTTGCTCATGAAAAACCCCTCAACTAATAAGGTATTCCAACGTAGCTGACTGGAACGAAGTGACTTTCTCACTCCACTCCTTGAACCTACCTAAACATGTTTGGTGAATTGGTGAGTGTTCAGAAAGGGCTTTTCAAATAAGTAATGCAAATAAATGTTGATTAATAGTTTAAGAGATTTTGACCATTGTTTCGGTGGTTTTTGGAAATGTCCCAGAATCAGCATTTTTATGCTATTTCCATAAATATTAACAGTTGAAAAAGATGTATGGCCTCTAAGAACTGATAATATTTCTGTTATTGTAATGTCTTCTTTCTTATCCTCCTCATTCTTTTACTGCTATAGTTACTGCTACTGCTTCTACTAACACCACTACTGTTACCAATATTACTGCTGCTACAACTACTGATATTACTGCTACTGTTGCTAGCTACCTTTGGCATTAGAACCAGTATTAACATGACTACTTCTTTTGCTATTACTACTCCTGCTCTTGCTACTACTTTTGTTGTTTGTACTACCAATAACCCAATTTCTACTACTGCTGCTACTACTTCTCCTCCTTCTCATCATCGTCATAGTCGTACAACTACTACTACTACTACTACTACTACTACTACTGGTACTTCTGATGCTGCTACTCCCTTTGATGCTTCTGCTGTTACTACTTTTACAGTAAAAATACAAGGGTAAGGAAAAATAATTTGCCTTATAATATAAAAATCCACATTATGCAAGGGGTATAATTACCGGGATCTGTGAGCTCATCGGCCTTTGCTACAGCTCTTGCCATTTCAACAGTATCGTGTAAAGCCTTGTATCCCAAATTGCTATGGTGACCGTGGTCAATTCTGGCACCTGTGGTAATGTCAAACAATAAAATTCATATTTATTTCCTTTCATTTCACGATAATCATGTCTAATTCAGATATATAAAAATGCCAATTTTGGTAGCACGAGAAAAGCTAGAAAACATAATTACATACATAAATTACATATATATATATATATATACATTTTTTTTTTTCAGCATTGAGTCCAACGTTTTGTTGGGTAAGTCAAGGGACAGTGCCTTTACCATCGCACTCAGTTCTACAACTCTTTTTCCCTACCCTCCTGAAAGGGCTTGCATTTAAGCTGGCCAGAAGGGCTACTAGAAATGCTAGTCATAATGGTACATGGAAAATGAAAGAAGAAGAATACAGGATTTTATTCAACGCTTATCGATTTTGGGATATCTGTTTTATCATCTATCTTCCCTACTGTTTTAACCAGATTGACTTGACAAGCAAACTTTTTACTAGTTTGTAATTTTTAGATAACGTGCATAGAAATAAATGGGGTCCACTCTATTTCTATGCAATATATTTTTTCACTCGTTTCATGAATTGTATATTATAGCAGACAGCATATGTGGCCTGAAACATTTATTCACTATTAAATACCTACTTTCTTGATGTTAGACAAAAATTCTGTATAACATAATAAATAATTTGCAAATGAAGTTATCAAAAAAGTGAAATTTATCTATTTTGAAACTGAAAAGAAATATATTTCTGTTTTTTAGCTTTCCTTTGCTTTATATCATTTTTTATACAGTTGTATTAGATGCGTTGCTTTCTTATCAATACTCACCCTCTACAAGTAAAAAATATCCTCTATCTTTTTGACGAAGAGCTTTAATCGCAAATTCTGTCATTTCAGTCAATGTCGGTTCGCCGGCAGTATCATTGCTATTTTCAGATGCAAATTGCATATGCGAATATTCAAATAGTCCTAAACGAGTCAAAAACAGACAAAATATAAATTAAACGTGATTTCCACTAACCATTTAAATTAAAACTAATTTTAGTACATGGTTATCTCCTAAACACCCAAATGTAGCATTGTGTTTTGAATGATTACAGTAATTTCACCAGTTCAACGTCTTAAAACATGAAAACTTATGCACATCAAGTTTAGTTTTTTGAACCATTTTAAAGATTTTTTTGGTATATCCAAGGTACTGCTGTTTTTAAAGTAACTGCATTAACTCAGGTATGTTGTTAACAAAGCTTGGTTATCAGGTACTTTTACTTCCATAAAAAAATTAACATTTTTTTTCTATATTCCTTTAAATAATCACCAATGGACTTTAACACACTCTCGGGTTGGTGATTAATTTTGTAATCATTGGTCTTCCACAAATAAATTAATTTCTTTGGAAAACTAAGAAAAACATACAAATTGCATAATTTCAGAACCATGTTAATTGGTAAACAAAAAGCCAAGCAGTACAACACTTAAAACTTGCTTAGTGGTTGTTTGGCCACAGAGGTGGTCAAACAATTGGCAAACAATGTGGTACCTCAGAACACTTCTCTTTCTTCATTTGCTGGCACCAAAAAAAGTTAGTTCTTTTTAAACAAACATCCTCAAAGTATTATTTTAGTTTCATGCATTTAGTCTGATTTGATTTCTTTGGACTTTCTGATACATTCAATACTAGTTCATCATAATCTTTATCATCATCATTATAATTCCTCATCATTCTGACAGTTCTATAAGAAATGACAAAGATAAAATTACTTGGGATAGTAACTTTATTATTATAAATAATTCTCTACTTTCTTGTCATTTTTAGATACTTTCTAGGGTCCCCGAATTAACGCAAAATATAATTTTCTTCCTTTCTCTAATTCTCTACTAAATTTTTCCTTAGTTCTTTCTGTTTGAATTATAAAGAGTAGCATCACTAATTCATGGTTTGTTTTCGAAGTAAGTCAAATTCCGCCTTACGTGTTGTGGCATTTTTTGTGGATTATCTTATTAGGTTCTTTTTCTTTGTAATCTATCTTCAATAACGTTCTTCGGTAAAAGGTTTATTCTGCCTTATTAAAGAACGAGGTTCTAACCATGGTAGTAAAAATATTCGTATTAAAGCAAAGTAAGATTAAAGTGACAACAAATAAATGATACTCAGGTTTCAGTACTTGCTTCAACAAGGTAGTGAGGCGAATTGAGAATGACAAGAATTACCACAAGAGGAATTTTTATTAACTGTTCTACATCAGTTAACTCTTCATGTACACCGATTTACACACGCTAAAGGTACCTTATGGTGGAGGAACGTTGACCTGATCATTGTTTACTTGTTTTTCAAAGAAGCACCAGAGGAGAAATGAAAATAATAATTTATGTGCTTGAAGTGCTTATTTAGAAAATAACACTACCAATTCGGTTCTGTGTATTGTTTTTAAAAGGAAATGATTAACGAAATATATCATCGGTCTCGAATGTTTTGAAGTTCAAAGTAAATCCTTCCATTATTATTTTTCTTCGCTTTGTTTTTTCCTTTATATGTCACATTTTAACAGCAACAGGCATTGGTCATTACTAAAGGCCCATGTCTTTAGTAATGTCCATTTCCTGCCTAAAGATGATGATTAGATACAAAATGTAAACAGTGGCCTTTATATTGTTTCTAGTTTTTGTATCATATTTGAAATATTTTCAAAATATTTCCTTTACATTTTTCAAAGATTTACGATAATCTGTTCAGATAGACTTATAGTATTTATGTCACATTAAGTATACTATTTTGGTACACTGTTTTGGTCCATCTTTTAGTTCTATTTCACAGAATGATGTATGAAAATCTCATTAGTCAGTAGAGCAACTTACCCATGATATGGTCAACCTTTTTAGGGTCAATGCTCTGAAACTGTTTTTTATTCCAGATATATTCCCATTTATCATTAAGCTTCGATTTTGCAATCCATTCTTTTGTCAGATCCCTCTTGTCTTTCCTCTTTCCATGTAAATTTGGATATTCTGGATCAGCATCTCTGGATGAAAGGAACGCTTCTCTTCCACCTCCAAATGCAACTTCAATACCATCACCAAGAGGAAACGAAATCAACTGACTTGCTGCAAAAACAATAATTTATTTAGGTAGCGAGGTGAAAAACGTAAAGAGATTTGGGTTGTCACAGAAAAATTCAATCTTATTTACCGGACTCAGCCTTTGTGTAGCAACACTCCACCGCGAAGGGGTACTGGTATATTCTTTTAGAAATTTGTTACTTTAGAACTGGTTACTTTACTCCTCTCTTGGTCTTAAATCTAAAAAAGTACTAAAGCCAAAAGCATCCAAGTTTTCGATGTCTCCTTAATTACAGGCACAAAATAATAAGACAGGAAGTCTATATCTTTATATTTCGATCATTTTTGCAAGATGATGATGGAATACAATAACTTTAAAAGCACAGCCTTTTTCTTAGGTAATGATTTCTAAGGTTTTCTGAAGTGAGATGGTAACTTTGATAAAGACAGTTTTTGTTCAGTCATACCCCATCATCGAAGATCAAAAGAAACCTTTAACTGCAAAGCTACTGCAAAGCAGGAATTTTTGGCCTCCTACTCCCAGGTCAATCGCCGCCTTTACTTTGGGAGAGGATCTCCATATCTGATTTCGAACTTACTAACAAGAATTAACACTTAGGCCAAGACCTTAATTCTCAAAGCAAGAAAAAGAGCAGAAAAAACATAATACTTGTTGAAGGTGTAAAAAGAGCAGACACTGCTTTAAACCTGCGAAATTTACTAAATGAGCTTGACTTCTTTCATGTATTCACATGACAATTGTATCTATTATTACTAACAATAATCCACTAATCTACTAATAATCTACTATTTTACTAAAAGAAATGTGGGCTCGTCGTCTGGATGAGGAATACAATGGGCTCAAAAATTATTCTAACTGAGTATCTCGTTTTTTGATTTTATACATTTAATTTACTTATTTTTGACTAAACTTTACCATGAAAAAGATCTGAAATTCACTCAAGTAAACTGTATAACATGGGCATTTTCATCACTCAAATGACTAAAAATTTGTAATTATTCATTCTTTATTCTTAATCAAAGATAGGTCTATTTAATGTGAAGGACTTAATTATGATATAACACCGAAAAATTTGTCTCACCTAAAATATCTAGTGATCTATTAATTTCTTAAAAAATTGCTTGAGGTTCTATCACTGAGGATGTCTATAATAACATAAAACATTCCAGTTCAAACATAGGGAGTCTTTATGGCTAATGCAAAGTATATAAAGCTAGTGTTGATAGTTCTCGTCCATTTAGACCTACTGTGCCAGCTACAGATACACCTACGTCAGCTAAAGCTCTTGTCCCTATTTCTCCCCGTTAGCCTCGCATGATTTCATGGTATCTGATTCATTCAGCTTTGCTGAAGAAATACGGAAAGAAAAATCTCATTTGTTCGTGGCTACTTAGCATTTAATTCCTTATTTAATAATACACTCCTTAACGAAACTATTGAAATATATCCAGATGAGTTATATTTTGATGTTGATACTATTAACAATCTTAGGAAATGGGATTTCTATGATCTTCTTAGACTTGCTGCCAATTAAGTTCCTTTTATCTTTGATGCGAAATATATAAGCAAGTAGACGGTGTTGTTATTGGTTCACCACTAGGACCGTACCTTGCTAATACTTTTCTCTTGTATCATGAAAAGAAATGACTGGAAGAATGTTCTGCTGAAATTAAACTTGTCTACTTCAGGAAATACGTAAACGACATTAATGTGTTATTCTCTTTACTAGAACACATGTCTTTATTCCGATCCTTTATGAAAGGTAAACATCCTAATCTCTCTTTTACTTCTGACGAAAAGTATATTGGCAGTCTACCGTTTTACTCGAGCAAGTTAATCCAGAACGTAATAAACTTACCAATAATATTTATACGAGATCAACTTTTAGTTGTGTTTATGATAATTTTAATGGTTTTCTTCTTTTAAAATGCAAATGTGGACAAGTACAAACGCTATTAAGCCGAACATTAGTACTGTCCTTAAGCGTAAATATTTATTTATATTACTTTGTTCGGAACAGTTTTACCGCAAAATTAAAGTTGGCTTGATAAAAACTTTCAGTAATTGTTTTAATTTCTGTAGATCCCTCATTATTTTCAGATACAAGACGCGATTACGTATTTTTTTAAGTTTTAAAGATTTAAAGATTCGGTCCTGCAGCTCTTTACATTAACGTAAAATGTAATTGTAAGTAACATAATTTATGATAAAAACGAAAAAAAAGCAAGAAAAGAATATCAACATGCTTAAGAAATGCAGCTTCCAAATAAAAACAATATGATCCTCCACCTAATCTTATCTTTAATATCTTTTAATATCTTTAATATCTAATATCTTTAATATCTCTTTGCACAGCAATACTAATTTTAAATCACTTTTTACTTCTAAAGTTGGTTTTTTAGGAATACTTTGCTTTACCTCTTGTCTAATATTTTACCATTTATTGTGCTTGAAGGTTCAATGTCTTTTATACTTATTATCTGGAAATGTTTGTCAGTACGACCGAAAAGAGGGAACGCAAAAATGGCAATGACGATGGCTAAGCGCTCTCAAACATTTTTGTATTTAAAAAATTGGTTTTAAAAGCCAATGAATTTTCATTATTGAGAAATCTGATTCTCCGAGAAATAGTTCAATTTCTCACATTTCGTTAATACCACAATCTCTAATATTTGTAACATTGCAACCTATTTTACCTTTCAAAGTGTAAGCCAATTAAACATTCCTTTTTCTTTAAATATAGATTTTGTTGGATAGATATTAATGATTTCATGCCTGGCTCACACCAAACACGTATTTTGAAGAAATAAAGAAAGCGGGAAAAGGAGGTATTTTCCTTCTAAAATAGATATAAAATTATTTTTACCTGTAGCGAGAGACAGGTTAGTAACCTTCCTTGAAAGATGGATCATATGTTATGTGCTAATGGTCGTAAGTTGGGAAAACGTCCCGGTACTACAATTCCTCGAAGACAACACCACCTAACAAGAAATACTTCACTTGAAAATAAGGTAAACCAACTAATCAGAACACTGCAAAGCTTTCAGCGATCATGACCAGTACTGTGTAGAAAAAGTTTTCGTCTAAGCTAAATAACATTTCAGGCCTTTTAACAGTGCTTTCTTGACAAAAAGGACAAAAAGTTTAGTTAACCACATTTATAGTACTCTGACTAGCATTAGAAACTAAAAAAAGAAAAACCAATAGTTTACCTATATCTTCACAAGAATCAGTGCCTTCATATTCCCAGTCACGATTAGGAGAATGTGCATACGTTGTGGAAGGGGTAGCATGTGTAATACGAGCGGTTGTCACAAAACCAGTTGCCAAGCCCTTTATTTCAGCTAGTTCCAAAATTGATAAAACGTCATTGCCTTTAGAAGCTGTACAGTTATCATATATGGCATTTTCGTTTAAAGATATGACTCCTGAAAATAAAATAAAGTAGTGAGAAGTTATGGGGTTATCAATGACCAAACCTTACTTACGCATTCTATTTGTCTGACGGTCTGTTTCTTTGTCTCTCTAGTCATCATCTCTCCACATTTACCGGTACTACTATGCAATTATCACGTGGGAGCAAAACGAAATCAAACTTACAACAGTTTAAAGTATCCAAAGTTCTACCCTATCCTGAAATATCCAAAAGAAGAAGAGAAAAACAACAAACTTTTTCAGTCATCATTTTCAAACAAACTTGAAGCTGTAGGAATACAGCGAATTCCTAAAGATGCGTTTATGGTCAATATTTTTATTATTATGAATAATGTTATTGCTCGCATTGTTACTTTTTTGTCATAACCAACGTCTTCATACATTATTTTCTTTTATTGGGTCTTTGACAATTTGAACGAGGTGTCCTCATTAGGAGCCACAAGGAGATGAAAAATTTTAACTTCCATTCAAAAGAAACAGATGGCTTTAATAAAAAAAACCTTTTTGAGCTCTTTTGTACTGTATAGATAATTTTTAGGATTTATCTTTCCAATTTTTTTATTAAAATTACTTTAATACGTTGGATTTTGTCATTTCTGATAAGATTTGTACAATTTTAAATTTTGAAAGTATAAAAATTTCATTTGCTGATTCGCGATCATCAATTTGTAGGGAAAAAAGTAACATAAGAAGGCTATGATATGCTAGAGCCGGCCAAAAGCAGCAAAGAAAAAAGAGAAGAGAGACCTACAAGGGGCAAACAAAGAAGTCAAGAGCAGCGCAAAAGAAGACAAGCGCAAGAACATTGATTCTCCTGGACGAGAAGCCAAGGAAGCAGCATTCAGTATCAACTTAAAGTAGGTCTAAGTGAATACAAAGAAACTATCAAGGAGGTAAACTCATCTCGAGCGATCAGTTAAAGACAAGAAAGGAAACATTATTGTGGGAAAAAAGAAGGTACTGAACAGAAGGGTGGCCAAGAAACACTTAGGCGCGTGAAGTAGAGGCTGACAGAAAAATGACTTGACGAACCTGAAAACAGCTAAAGAGAGAAGCGGAGCACAGATGACTCTTGCCAACTTATATTGGGGAGCTATGTTCCATGAGTAGAGACTAGGTTATGTAAGCACTTGTGGTCTGACCTATTGTTGACTAATCAAAAAGCTTATTGCATCAAAACTTGTTCCTACTGTGAAACGTACTCAAGACACATGATATTGCTTGTCATGAAAACTTTTTAAGTACATTTTTATAACTTGTGATTGAATTCCTACATATCGGATAAAGATTTGTCTGTGATCTCATATTTCTTATGAGTAAATTTTGCACATTCCATTTTTTTGAATGAATTACATGCAGTTCATATCTCTCAAGAGTTACAGTGACAGTTTAGATAACTACCATGAATGGGATATGTTAGTAAGCTATGGATGGGGTACAATGGTCAGGTGATTAATTTATTTTTATTTTAGTGATCCAAGTATGGACAAATGTCAAGTGCAAAGATACAAGTTTATTAAACGAACTAAATGAACTGGAAATAGGTGACAAAGCAGGTAAAGAGTATTTTCGTGCCTTCAACAAGCGGTGTAACCTCGGGTGTACATCAGCACTCGTCACATGAAACAAAAACCAACCTCTTCTTGGTTAAACTATTAATATTTAATTTCTTGGCTTTGCTTTTCTAGTCTTTACTTCTTTTACACATCTTGCAGTGTTAGGAAACATCCTGACAAGGTAGCAAACGCTGTTTGTATTTTTTATCCTTTTCTTTCATCGATCTTGTTCTTTTAATCTCTTTGGTTCTAAATTAAACAATATTTGTTATTACTTTGTTCTTTCTAGGTGATTTGCTTTACAGTTGAAGACATGCTTCTCTTATAATCTTCTGCATGTAGACGATCAAGAGACGTGGAATAATGGAATAGTCTTGTTTGACCCTACATTTAACTGAAATCCAGCAAGATTGTTTATCTTCTCTTCTCATTGCTTCGTCTTGCTTTTAACATAAATTAAAAATAAAGGAAAAAACAAAACCACTTGATCATTATCCATAGTAATGTAAAAATTTGTAAAAATAGATATGTTATGAGAAAACTACTTAAACACTTAAATAACATAATACAAGAGGATATCAATAATGCATATACAAGACCAGTAGCATTATTACGAAATAAATTTTTTATTTGGTGAAAATTTTGAAACGTTAAGTCAAAGGGGTAACAAAATTTCGATATCACCGATAAATACTTGAATATAAATACAAACTAAGAAAATTTAACCGAGACTATTTTGTAAATCTAGAATAATATAAAAAAGTGAGTTGTTGCTATTACCTTCTCTTACTTTCACGCCAGTCATGATAGCCGTAGCAGTGCCAGCGGAATCAGGTGTCTGGGCATTTGTATTATAGGTTTTAGATAATCCTACGAATGGGAATTTCTCCCAGCTTAAAACGTTTTCTTCACCTTGATAGCATGAAAAGAAAAAAATTGCTAATATCAAATAAAATATAGGGAGACGTTCTAAAGATTCGCAGGAATCAAAATAAAAAAGAGTGAGCGATAAAGGAGAAAAGGAAGGAAGAATGAGAAGAAGAGAGAAAAAGATATGAAAGAGGGAGAAAAAGAGAGAGGAACAGAGGTGGATAGAAGAAAGGAAAATAAAGGTGTAGAGGAAGGTAGTAGGGAGAGGGAAAGAGAGAGAGATGGTCAGCTAATGTCGTTTTTATGTACTTCTTAATCAGATGGAGAATGTCAGTAAAAAATTACCATACTTCAAAATTTATTTAAAGACAAGTCCAAACGAATTTAAATATAATTATTAATGTTCACGTTATCTAAAAGACCTGCTAGGTAAATAAACATGGTTTTTGGATGTAGACAATTATTGACCAAAAGGAAACAGTTAGTTCTTATCACTGTTAAGGACAAACCATTGAAAATATTTGGAGTATAAAATAGGATAAACAATAGGCCAATTAAAAAAGAGGTATTACTTTGAACTCTAGTAGATTTTAAGACACCTCAATGAGAATGCAAATCTGAGATTGGAGGACTTCAATAAACAAAATATAATAAAAAAAATAAAGAGGGTTACCAGGTCACCAGAAAAAAGGAAAAAAGAAGAGTCGTTGTTTTCATGGTAAGTGTTCTCCGGAAAGAAAGCACCTCTTAAAATATAGGCACTTTTTCAGTAAAAAGCCTCTCCAAAAAATAAATGTCTCTGAACGATGTTTTGTCTTACAAAACAACAGCAGTCCTCAAACAAAGGCAACAAGTGAGGTCTCAGATAAAAGAGATAAAAAATACTTTTTCTGACGTTTAAGTGAAAAACAAAAAAGCCTTGGAAGGGTAGCTCAGTCACAATGATATAAATTTTTGTCGGTTAGTCTGTACTATGGTGAGAATACATTACTCGAATCAATGAAACAATTGACTTCACTGTATCTTTTAGGTCTTAAATAGTCCTAGCGTATTTCTAAGTGACGATACTCCTTGCTGTCCAAAGTCAGCAAAGAAAATAAAGATAAAATATGACCTGTCTCTCTAGCTGGTATAAAAATCTAAAACCCTGGAAATAGAAAACATATTCATTACCTGTTGCTCCTTTTAATTGGCCATCAAGAATCCTCGCAGCAGTGACAGTACTGATGCCTAATCCATCCCCAATAAATAAAATAACATTCTTTGCCTTCTTGTTTATTATATTTAAATTTAAACTTTCTTCGATAAAAGTATGACCATCCTTAAACCATTGATTTTCCTGTTGTTTACGTAAGATGTCTTCAGCTCTCTTTGCTGGAAAAAGCGGGGGGGAAATGTATAAAGCTAAAGAAAAAATTATGAATGTAACAATGTGAAACTCGGAAAAAAATAGATTGCAAATTCCAGCAGTATAATTTTCATCAGATAGCTCTTACAAATAACAAAGGTACAGTTTATATTTTATTTCCTACTATTTAAGGAGTTGGATATGGAAACAGCAAAATCTTTAGATGAAAAAAACCATAACGTTCTATTAGTTTTTATTTGGTATGAAAACTGGGGGTACAGGGGTATTCGAAAGGAATACAAAGCAGTGGTAACCATTAGCTGGCCTTTTTGAGGCGATGGACCAACTGGTCTCCTGAAGGTGCCCAACTCTCATGTCTGCCTCCACGTAGCTGCTTGTGCGCGGCAGCGGCCATACCACGGTAAACCGCTTCAGCTGGCGGGTAAGGGGTATGAGGGTAACCAGTAAAACAGTGTTTGTCTGTGGAATTGCCGGAAGAGTCTCTAGCTAGACGAACCGCGACAAAGGCGCAACCTGCACACGCATAGCGGTATGCTTAGGGCACAAATGAGACCATAAGATGAGTAGCCAACCGCCAGTGGAAGGCAATGGCAAACCATCACTGTATCTTGCCAAGAACAACCATGAACATGAAAAGATTCAAGTCTAACGATAACAGCGTGAATGGAGTTGATAGCATTACAGCCATTAACTCCTCGCTCGGTCGGGATGCCCATGTTCGACAGGTGGGGCCGGACCGTCAGCCCGCTACTGTCAGAAACAAGACAGAAAAGAGAATTGGAACATGGAATGTACGCACATTGTATCAAGCGGGAAAGCTAGCAAACGTTAAACTAGAAATGGAGAGATTGCATACTAATATACTTGGCGTATGCGAAACAAGATGGCCAGATGTAGGTCTTTTTGATATAGAAGGATACAAAGTCATATACTCTGGAGGAGATAAGCATGAAAAGGGAGTTGCTATGATTCTGGACAAGCAAATGAGTAATTGTGTTTTAGGGTATTGGACCCTTTCGGAAAGAGTCATGCTGATTAAACTGAAAGGGCAAACACATGATGTGTTGATCATTCAGGTGTATGCACCAACAGCTGATAGCACTGAAGAAGACATTGATGCATTCTATGATCAACTTGAAGAGGCTATGAGACACCGCAAATCTCAAGATGTAGTAATTGTGATGGGAGACCTCAATGCAAAGGTAGGAGAACAGCGAGTCAGAAATATAGCAGGAAATCACGGTCTAGGAGTGCAGAATGAAAAAGGAGAAAGATTGGTAGATTGGTAGATGGATAGATGGGTAGATCAGGTGATCACGAACACATGGTTCAAAAACCACAAGAGACGCCTGTGGACATGGAAAGACCCTGGAGGCAGGTATAAAAACCAGATCGACTATGTGACGATAAATAATCGTTTCCGAAATGCTTTTCAACAAGCAAAAGCTTACCCTGGAGCAGACTGCCGGAGCGACCACAACCCTGTTGTATGTACAATCAGACTGAAACTTCGTCGATTAAAGCGTACAATCCCAGAAGCCAAGCTACAGTGGAATTTTCTTCGAGAAGATCAGGAACTCAGAGCCAGATACACAGTTGCTGTACAGAATCGTTTAGAAGTTCTCGAAAGAAAAGAAGGCAGCAAGTGGGAAGTCCTAAAAGCATTACTAGAAGGAGGGAAGGAATTCGTTCAGCCAAAAGAGAAACAAGCAAAGCAAGCCTGGATGAAACCAGAAATCTTGCAAAAGATGAGAGACAGACAAAAGATCATGTAGAGAGACTCGGACCGATACTAAGCAATAGACCGTGAGATTAGGAATGACTGTAGAACAGCAAAAGAAACATGGTTAAATGAGCAATGTCAAGAAATTGAAAGTCAAAGGCCACCGGATCCCAATGCCATCCACAAAAAGATAAAATATCTAGTAGGGAAGAAGCCATGCTCTTCAGGTGGATGCATTAAAGCAAAGGATGGATCTATGATATTGGGAAAAGAAGAGTTGATAGAACGATGGGCAGAATATGTTGAGGAACTTTTCACAGATGCAAGGGGAGAGAAGCCAAACATCAGGAAGCCGATTGGTGGCCCGAAAATTTTACCATGTGAAGTAAAAGCAGCAATCGCGAAAATAAAGGCAAATAAAGCTCCTGTTTCAGATGGAATTTGCATTGAAATGATAAAAGCACTTGAAGAGTTTGGGATACACAAGATTACTGAACTACTCAATGATATATATGACAGTGGAGAAATCCCGTCAGATCTAACCAAGTCTGTCTTTATTGCTTTGCCTAAAATGCCTGGTGCTACGGAATGCGAGNCTGCACAGATATATAAGTCTAATTGAAAACTGGAGTCAATGACTCAACTACCATCGAACTTTTGTAAGTATATTATTGTCTGTATATCTTTTTCTATTCATTATTTCTTCCTTCATCACCTTAACCTACTGCTTACTTAAGCCAGCACAAACTGTGATAGTCTCAAAAGTCTAGATTTAAAAAATCAGTAACCGATTTAACAAGTTATTAAAGCAACCAATGTTCAAGGTATACTACAAAAAGCTTCTATTCATAAATTCCGTGATGCTCATTTTCCAAAATTTTGAAAATAAAGTATGTCTTCTGGCTTACACTAAAGGAAAAATGCTATTCATTTTTGCCAAGATTATCATCCTCCTTAAATCCTTAAATCTTCCTGTTTTATTGTTTTCGTCCTTCATGTTCCTTATAGACCACGCTTTGTTTACAATGTTTTAGGTTTTTCTCAAAAACCTCCACTTTTCTCCGATGTATTTTTGGTATATTTGATACATTTGATACTATTGTATCTCTACACTGACCTCCTATGCCCATACACAAAAATGAGTCGTACCTCTGCATCAACAGTACTGATTTTGTAGCGTTCAGTCAACAGAGAATTAAGGCAAGTGAAAAAATGGTCTCCTTTAACGCTACATTCTTATACACAAGTATTCCTATCAATGACACCATGTCAATTATTGACAATCTGCTTGAAAATGATATTTCACTGTCATAAAGAAATCAGTTGAATCCTCCACATATCCTGAATCTACTTTGAGCACGTCTTAGCAACAAAGATCTTCATCAATGAAATTTACACTTAAACCATTGAAACCACGGAGTTGCCAACAGTGAACTCACTGCAAACTGTGTTAAACAGATATGTTGACTATGCCTTTAAAATTATCAAGGACGATCATTCGCAAGGTTTCTTTCAGGATAAAAGTTTTTTTTTTAGTCTACGCTTTCATGATGTCCCGAAGAAAAGATTGCATTACTTTTGTTACCATTTACAGGAAATCAACTCATACTGGCCAGTGTCCCAATAATGTATCAGATCATATAGTTTTAGCTACAAAAAGTAAGACGTAACTTTGCAAACCCAGATGACCGTAGAAAGGAAGAAAGACACTTTCAAAAGGTTTTCTTGTTCAGTGAAAAACAGGATGTACAGGTAGCCTTATACAAAAATATCAGACCCAACCATGAAGAAAAAGATTCTGTTCTAGCTCTATATTAAGAACACCGCAAAACAACAAACAAAAACACCCAAATATCAAAATATTCAGTCTTCTTCCCAACATCCATCTTACAAAAGATACTGTAAAAACCAAAGGACCCAGTCCCACTTGCATAGAGGGTAAACGAGATCATAAGGACTGTTCTGCTTTCTATAAAGATGAGTCAAATACTTGCTTTGGTAAAAAAATATGGAGTGCAAGATATCTGCTAAATAATGTGACACTACAAGGTATTAAACAGTAGAACAGTACTGGACACAAAATCACATCTTTTAGAGATAACATAAAAATTGACGAGAAGAAAACCAAGACAACAGCAAGAAGCATAAAAGAAGCAGTTCACTCCATTCATCGCAGGAATTACAAGAAGAGTATACAGTTGCGAATCCAGGGAAAAAATTGACTATTACTGAAGACCAGAATGAAAATATAAGAGATAGTCTGAAGGCATTGTCCCTAATACGTTTCTGATTCGCCCTTTAATACATTAATTTTTTTGTCAAAAACACAATTCAGGTCATTTTAAAAATTATTCGTTATATTCTTTTTAGTGCTATCTGTATAACATGCAAAGAGTGAAATTAAAATTGATGCTTCTTATCGTCTTGAGCTTAATTATACTATGCAATCATCTTCTCGCAAGACGACAGGACGCGATATGTCTAATACCTGCAAAAACTGAAGTCAGATTTGTTTTTAACAAAACTAAATTGATATAAAAATATAAATATCTGTTGATTCGATTTGTGAGTTTCGGTGTAGTTTCACGTTAGGCAGAGTCTAGAATGGGAAACCGGCAATTTTCTGTATATGCTTTTATTTTACTGTTCCAGGTTTGTAATTTGAGTTTTTATTCTTTAAGCTAAAAAATATTATTCAAGGTTCATAGTCCATTTAATCAGATTTGATTTTTTTAGTATTTGAAGACCAGTAAACTGTCTTGGTGCTACTGGAAAGCAAATAAGGACCTTCGTGAGGCAAATAAAAACCCCATGTAGGCTACCGCCCTCAAACCTAGTGCTAATGCATAACTTAATACACATGGGGTTAAATTATTTTGCATATTCCTAATGTTTTCTATTTCAAACAGTTTTTTCAATGGTATTAACTACTTTACTTCACAAAAATACTTAACTCATAATGAATGGATTAAATTTTTTACTTTCAGTTAGTTTCCAGTTTAAGCAGAGTAGAAGATGAAGGAAGGGTATATCTTTATGTATGATCCCCCTTTCACTTTTTTAGATTTGTAGTTGGAATTGTTAGTATCCGGATAAGATATATTCATTCAATTATTCAAGGTTCAAAATTTATCTTTTATTCTCATATGAGTACTTTAACCTTTTGAAATTAATATTTTATTTAGTATTTAATAATTAAATTTAATTTTTTAATATTTATATTTAGTACTACTGGAAAGCAAATACAAGTTTAAACCACGTAAAATCAAGGTACGGTCCATTCCACATACATGAAACTGATCTATTCCTTCCCCACCCCTTACCCCAGTTGCACAACACCCATACATACTGATCAGAGTTACTTTGCTTCCGATGACCTGTTTATCTGAGCTAAGTGCATCAATTGGCCAAAGATGTTACGAGGTATAATTACTCAGAAAATTAATGTTTATCGTGAATTCAGGCCTCGTTCTTTTATTAGGAGAGGGAATGCGATTCTGCATATTTACAAATAGGCTATTTAGACTAGTTCTTAAACCTCACTAGCATTAGTCTAAATCTGCCACTGGAATATCTTACACTCTTCCTGAATGATATTTTCCAGCATCAAATAAAGAAACACTACAAAGAGAAGATACCTATAAAGCAACTCTTTGTAACAACTCCATCTCTGTTCATGCGGAGGTTCACACTGTAGTAATATAAGAGAGATGTATTAACTCCGTTCTAGAAGCCTTGCTATGGGAACAGTATCTCCTCCAAAAGAACCCCAACTTACAACTTATGATATGATAAAGGTCCTATATCTACAGCTTTCTCTAAGTTTTTGAAATCAAGAATTTTATTTTAGTTGCTGTTTAATAAATAAATTCTAACCACATTAAATAAGTATTAGTATAAACTTAAGGTTCTGAAACAAAAATCAGCTTATATTTAACCCTTCTTGTCAAGTAACAGTTTCGGCTTGATAAAAAATGCAACAACAAGTACAATTTGTTTTTTAGTATGAAACTTTCATTACATCAGTAAATTCATGGGTAATTACATACAGCAAGTAAAATATTAAGATACAGTGAATTACACTTAACTCAACCAAACATTAAATCACAGAAAACTGTCCTCAATAAATTTTTTCTAAGTTTTTCAGGGAAAATTTTTTAAAAAGTTATTAGTGTTTCCTTAAGTCTGTGAGACAGCGACTGATTTTGAAGGACGTATTTTTCTTAAGGCTTATTGATATTCAATAAATAACATGACATACATTTAACTAAAATACTAAGTCCTTATCGAGAGGTAAATATGTTGGTAAGTACTAGTGACATAAGTGCTTGCTGGCGTTTGGGAAATTATTTGGATTTGTTTAGCAGCCTGTAAAGGTAAGTACATACATACATACATACATACATACATACTTGAGGGCACTGACTTACACACAGGACAGTTTGACAAATTAAAACTTTCTCTTAGTGTATTCCGACTTCCCCTTTTTTACTTCTTGCACTATCACATTTACCAGCACTATCTTATTACGGTTGCCTCTTCTCCTATATTTCTCGTCTACGAACAAGAGCCTTTTCGTCAATTAGTCGTCAAATACTCGTGCAACATGTGCAACTAATTTTCTGTTCTGGTTTCTTATATACTCTGTCATTTAGACTGATTTTATTATGTTCAACTGAAGACCCTAAATAAACGAAGGCACGGCTAGAATCTTACTTATCCTATTTACCCAAAAGAGCACAGTCTATGTTCTGGATAACGTCCCACATAAAAACTTCCTCCAAATTTAATCAGGATTAAAAAAGGACAATTTTTCTCTTACTGGGTGAAACCCGTAACTAATTTTATATAGAAGGCTTTCAGTTTCACAATACGGCTTCATTATAGGACCTTCATGTGTTTCTCAGATGCTTACTACTATAAATAACTGGAAGAAGAAGCCAGATGGAAATGTTATCACTGATGCTGTATAATTGAAATTACAAAACACTTTTGACACAGTTCCACATGAAGTACTTTTTATAAAACTGCGAAGGGGTAGGAAGGCCCGTTCACCATTTCAGATTTGCATGTATAAAACTCATAAAGCTTGAGAATTTTCATGTTTGGCTAATGATAGCAATTTAGATCTTACATAGAAAGCTGATAATTCCAGTAAACATCTATTTATCTCTTAACCAAAGTTCACTGGATCGAATGTACTACAAATACTGTAAACATATACATGTACATGTAGGCATGCATAATCTCTTCTCATAGGTTCCACTGTATTATACAATATTCGACACTCAGTCAGTATATGTGTGGCTGAGGATAATAGCAAACCAGTTACGGGTTTGACCCAGTTTGGAAAAAATTACTTGCAGACTACAGAGGGGAAAATATTCTTGCAGCCCAGAAAGGAAGTTTTCTAAAAATTGTATATTTCGACCTCTTAATACTACCTTAGCAGAAAAGAGTAACCAGAAGGTCAGTGACCTAAAATAACTGACTCAGTTAGCATGTAGCCGTTGGAGAGAGAGGTGTCACTGTAATAACAACAGTTTTTCTTAGCTTTAAGTCGTGCAGCAGGACGTTCATCTAAGTGCAAACACCTTTCTTTCAAAATAATGTTTTTTGCTCTTTCTTTCATGTGAAAATTAACAGACATATGATTTTAAAGATTAGAAAAGAACAAAAGACATTCTTTGACTGACTATAACCAGTACTAAGATGGGTAACCCTACATAACCACCCATTACAGTTAAAAGTGATAAAGATGTCGACGTTTTGTCTGGTTATCATACTAACATATGCTGTATTCAGGAAATGTGATGCCTTGATGTGTCTGCAAAAATGTTTCCCGGTCAAGATAGCTTATTTATATTCTTTGGCATGATGACACCTCAGGTTCCACGAGTTGATACTCTTGTGGCAGAAATATCCAGTGCAGGAAATCCTTTTTGGAGGATTGATCATCCTCTCAACCACTCAGATAGTTGTTTGACAAAATTGATATTAACGTTTCTCTACTAGTCTCCTGTACAAACAAAGTGTACAGCAGACTGGTAGAGGAACGTCACGGAAAATTTATTCAATACAAATGTTGTCGTAATAAATGATATTTACCTCAATGGACATTTTATAAGATTCTGGGTTCCCTGTGACCTATGAGACAGTTATTGTTATAATCAGCAGTCGTTTGTATTTGTAGCCGTCATATATATTGACTAGGCAGTTTATTGTTGATTAAAGCCCAAATTTAAGTCGTTACCTAGTTAATCTTTTACTACATTTAGTTTTTGAAGATACCTCTGGTCTCACTAAATGGATATTTTACTACAAATCTTTCGCAATATTATCTCTACCGTTCCTTACAGTGAATTTTTAGTTTGTGATGGTACATGTAAACTATGTGATTGATTTAATAAGCCAAGCAAGAGCTAGCTACAACAGAAGAAAATCGAACTTGTACTAAAATAGATTTGACTTTGAAGAAGACATCCTTCAAGACGAGTAGAAGAATAGACTCGATTCTTAATAATTAAAATAAATTTTTTAGCAACTTGATTATTTCCAACCTAGATGGTCTAACCTTAACGATGTGCATGATGTAAATGGACAAAAATACAATGCTTGGTTTAAATATTTGAAGCTGAATTATTCAGAGCAACAACATTCAGCAATACAGATGCCCTAACTTCTAGATGGTAAGTACGACAGCTGTGCAACCCTAATTTAATTAGCAATCGAAATATTTTTAGTCGAAGAGATAAACTGCAATGTCAAACGAACTACAACTTTCCTTCCTTCATTTTTTCAGCCATATCCCTGAAGTAATGCGTTTCATCGTAATTTGAGGGAAATGGTTGCAAAAACGTGAGTAGAATCGTTAACATCAATGGTCAGCTAAATATTGACTTCAAGTGTCCAAAAGTATCTTTAATTTAAACTCAACAGAAGGTCAAAAAATTTGTTTGTCCAGTATCACTCCAACAAAGACAACTTAAATAAAATAGTCATTAACTGTTTAAGCATATATATATATATATATATATATATATATATATATTCCGCTCCCTTACCAAAGTTTGGTTGAGCACTCTATCTGAGATGGGAAACTGTCGTTTGCGTAATGCGGAGCTCACTGCGAATGCGCAATTTGAGCACTCTGACAAGATCCCACAATAACTTCTTCAGCTGTGCTTGCCCTGGCAACATGGACTGCGATCTATGTCTCAGACACTCTTTTCCTCACACCTGAACCCAAACAGAGCGAAACAG
>RDPX01000047.1:4540673-4555375 GCA_003991215.1 Morbakka virulenta
TAGGTTGGATTCTCTGACAGGTGTCCATTGCCTTTGTGAAACCCTTCCAGTCTGCTTTGTGGAAGTTCCATCGAGGTTTTGGTAGGGAGTGAGTTTCAGGAATGGTGTATCCAGTGGTGATCAGCACGGGTCGATGTTGGCTCTTTGGAAAGTTTGTCAGGACTTCATGGGTTGTGTTTATTCTTTGGTTTGGGCCCTTTGTTATAAAGGTTAGGTCTGGATTGTAGTCCTTTCTCCATCTGGCTGAATGGAAGGTGCCTTTATCTCTAGGGTCGTAGAGTAGTTGGAGGTTGGAGGCTGTAGCCCATGAGCTGATCAGTTCTCCATTGTGGTCTTTCTTGGCGTATTCGGTGTGTTGGCTGTTGAAATCCCCGTCTATTATCGTAGGGTGATTGAAAAGAGGGAGAGGTGGGTTTGGCTAGGGTACGTTTGTTGGTTTGTAAACGTTGACCATGTTGACTTCGCCCACTTTCACAACTGATGTGTGGATATTGTTGTTGATCTCGGTCTCGATCTCTGTCTCCAAGTGGGAATCTCTGGCAAAAGTCATAGTGCCATATTTTTCATGGTGTATCTTTGATACTACTGTGTAACCGTGGATGGAGTATCTGGAGGGTGGGTTTTCCTCTTTGGTGTGAGTTTTCTGTAGGATCAGTATGTCTACATCGTGCTTTTATAGTATTCAGGCTAGGTATTCACATTTGGTCATCGAAATACCTTCGATGTTCAGGGACATAATTCTCAAAGCTGAATCAAATGGGATAGTGTTCGTGTTGGGTTTGGAACCTTGCTTATTGTTTGACGCTGCCGGGTTTCCTTCAGCAGAGAAGCGGGCCTTTTTATCCTGGGCGACGTCCGATACAGTATGGTGTCTTCTTTGAATTGCGCTCATTATGACTTGGAGTGGACCCGCTAGGAGACATGGTCTCCTTCGGGTGCCGGGTTTGGATCCCTCTTAGCCTAACTTCTCTACTTAGGTCGGTCCAACGTGGCTGAGCCTAGGTTGGCTGCGTCCTTAGTGTCATTAAAGTGAACGAGTTCACACACTGCGACAGAGTGGGGATTTGGTCGTGAGGTATGGAAGCTGATGAATCACCATCTTGCCACCAGCAACTGGACAGACGCAGAGGATAGTGCCACCCATAGCCGCCGGTTACCGGTCAGTCGCTAATGGGATTTCCGTAACCCAGGTAGGGGGCTCCTGGGTACTGGACCTTTGCCAGAGGTCGCCCGGAAATACTAGTGGTTCGAGGTACTCTCATTCTGTCCTCTAGAAAAAAAATCTCCACTAGAGGATGTAGTTTATTGTCATACCCAGGACTGTATCATTCTGTTACACCATGTTAAAATCCTACAACATATTGGTGTCTTCATTTTCCAGCATCCACTCAGCTAGGTCATGCTGCCAGTTCATAGATCGTTTGAAACCAAGCAGGTTTTACTTTTCCCAGTGTATGATTGTAATCACATTTCGATGTCTCCTTTTGTTTTCTAACTGGGTTACCTCATAACATTTACTTGATAGGTGCATTATTATTATTATGATTATGATTATGATTATGATTATGTATTTTACTTTCTGCGCAGTTTTTTCCTTCTTTAGAGCCGCGTCCAAACAATGGTCCTGAGGCGCTAGAGGGCAGCTGTTGCTTTCTACTTTATTGATAGTACTCCGTAGTACTATCAATAAAGTATTATGTGTGCCGTAGTATGTGTGCTATTCCAAGGAGGGCTATCTTCTGGTATTTTTTATGTGTTCCATGGGATTGTGATCTCGTCGTTCTCTGTGACTGTGTTGGGTTGATGTTCGTACCATTTGTCAGCTGTCTTCCTTTTGTATTCCCTGCAGATCTTCTAATGTAAGTAAGCTGCCACCTTGTTATGTCTTTCAATGTACTCAATTTTTGCTAACACTGGGCAGCCCAAAATGATGTGTTCAATGGTTTCCTCATATTTTGGTGCGATGGTGGAAGGATCTTGTGGCCAAACACTGGTCTTATGCAGCGATGATTAGGCCTTCAGTCTCAGCTTTTATTCCAATGGATTTAAGACACTTGTTGTTTTTTTCTTGGTCTACATCTGCCTCTTTGATTCTTTTAGGGTACGTTCCATGCATTTCTTTTTCGTTACAGGACTTCTGCAGTTGTAGATGACCGTAGTGTTTTGCTTCTGGTTGACTCTGCGGGCATATGTAGTTGTTATTTCATTCTCCGTTGGTGGTATTTCTGGGACATTCAGCTCCTGCTTAAACTTTTCTGCTTCTTTCTTGATCGAGTAGAGCTTTTTCCTATCTTTATGATGTTTCACTAGTTGGAGTAATGTATCTTCTGTTGATGTTATGTATTTGTCTAGGCCTATGGTGGTAGTTTTGAATTCAGTTAGAGTTGAACCAGGCTTCTTCCTCCTTTTTGTCTTGGTAGGTATAGTCTGTCGACATATGCTTTTGGGTGCATCTTTTCCATGGTAAGCATCTTCCTGGTCTTGGTGTCTAGTTTTTTGTGCTCGCTTAGTTTCCAGTTAATGATGTTAAAGCTGTACTCCAATACAAGTATTCCTAGGCTGTTAATAGCTTCGAATCGGTTGGCCGCATTGAGTTCGCTTTTCAGTACCATTCTTATTTTTCCATAGTACTCTTTCTGGATTTTCTCCTTCATTGCAGAGTGTTGGATCGGAGTGTCGTCTCCTCCGTTCATTCCAAGGTACTTATATGTGCCCTCCTGTTCTATCTTCTTGATGATGGTGTTGATATAAAGGTCTATGTTACTGGTCTTTGTCAGGCATCCTCTCTTGAAGGTGGCTTTGCCACATTTGTCGATTCCGAACTCCATCTTAATGTCATCACTAAGAGTCTTGACCTTGGTGAGTAGGCTTGTTTGTTGGTTATCACCTTTGGCAAAGGTCCTTAAGTCGTCCATGTAGAAGAGGTGGTTAACTTTGCCATATTCTGATTCGTACCCGTAATTGGTTCTATTGAGCAGGGTGCTGAGGGGAGCTAGTGCCAGGCAGAATATCAGTGTTGATAATGAATGTCCCTGGAAGATTCCGCTTTTGATGTTAATTGGTCTTGATGTTAACAGCCCATTTGCATGGCGAAGTTTCATATCTTCAATTACTTGATTCCCTAGCCGACTGAGCTTTTAATTCACCAACACCTTACAAGTTGTCCGGAAGTACGTTTTCTAGCTTCCATACTACGTCACGATGTTTGTGATGTCTCTGATGATGACCGTAATCTAAAGATTAACTATGCAATTGGGAACACTGAATTGTGGATTTCAAAGAAGAAATTCATATTAAAAGAAAGAACCTTGTTTTAAATAGTGGTCTCAAAGCAGCAAAGAATTTTTTTTTCCTCTTTGCATTGCACGATATTTTATTGTTTTCTTTTGTTTCATGTCTAGCATTACATCTACTTGATTCGCTAGCCGATTGACCTTTTAATGGCTTTTTAAAATTGTCTTTCGCGTATAAAATATAAACATTTTTTGTTGTACTTCTAATTGCCTGAAAGATGTATTTGATGTCATACGAAATATAGCTGTTTACAAAAAATTCATTTTACTTCATAAATATTATGATATCGAAATTAATCTTTTCGGACTATCTTTTCTGTTAATATACACCCAGTGGGAGAATAATTTATTTGTAGATGTTTCAGTGAAGAAATATGGAATAGAGGATGTATAAATGAAATATTTACAGGAAAATAAAGACTTTCTTCTAAAATAATCTTCAGGGGCCTTCTTTTTCTCGACCAACCAATAATTAGATAATGAAGATTAAAAGCACAATTGAGGCAACCACAATTCCCTTTCACCATCTTCCAAGTACCTAAAAACCTATAAAAATACCCGAGCTATCATTTATTCTCCTAACGTCTTGCTATCGTCGCCAATGCAGTCCTTGGATAAGTAACAATAAAATTCAGTGTTTTCGTTCGAATTGTCTTTTTGGAAGCCCACTATCTTAGCATCACTTGTTTTGTTTTAGACCAGGATATACTATTCCTAAATATATGCGATGCTATATTTTTTGCTAGTGCTAATGATTTAGGAGTACTAGTTCTGACCAGAGAGTGCATTTTTAAACTATATGATCTCTAATAAAACTGTATTAAATGCCTTGTCCCTGTGCTTAGTCAACTGACTAAGTAATGGAAATATAAATCACTTACACCAGGATGTGGCAAAACTAGGAGCAGATTATAGTGTTATCTTTGTTAATAAAAAAACTGTCTTACTGCGGAAGTGCTTTGATGTTCCCAATGCCCATGTATTTTAAAAAAAATCGTGATTGTTTATGAACCTAACTGGAGCCATTGTTGTAAGATATTTGTCATATTGTGACTCGCAAGCTCTTCTGAGCTATGTTTTGAGAGATACATAGCTCAGAAAAAGATTACATCTCATAGCATGATGAAAATCCTACATCAATGCTACATCTATGAAACTGTTGTGGCACAAGAGAAAGGTCATCAAATAAAAGCCTTTACCTCGCTCACACCAAACCTGATAAAAATATATTTTTGTAGATGTAAGAGTTTTATTATGTCTTGAGTCGTAAGCTTTTTTATGAAATACGTTTCGAGAGATACTTCTTCCATCGCCAGGTTACTGAAATGACAACACAACACAACTTTCAATGCTCCTTCTTCACTACAGTCCCATTTGAAGAGAGGAACAACATAGTTTACAGACTACAATAAAAGGACTGCCCTGCTTCCTACATTGGCTAATCAAAGGGTTCTTTGGGTCAAAGGGATAAAGAACACAAGAGAGCTGCTCAATAAAGTGACACCAAGAAACATGAAATAGCGTAACACTGCTGGACACAAGATCACACCATTGACTAGGAAAATAAAAGGATTTTAGACAAGGAAATCAACACAACAACATGAAAAATAAAAGAAACAATCCATTCCCTGCAGCACAGCCATCACATCAACAACATATCCTGCAACCTTCCAGGCTTCCAATACTAAAGAAAGAAACAAAACAAACATAACAAACACAACATAGGTATGGCGCCACTCTTTGAAACAACTCGATTCCTGTCCAGGCGTAGGTCTGCACTACCAAGTTATAAATATAGCCGTACCTAGTCATTTCAGCCTGACGATGGGAGAAGTACCTCTCAAAACACATCTCAGAAAAAGCATACTACTTAAGACGTGATAAAGCTTTTACATCTGTGGCTTTCTCTAAGTTCAAAAAGTTCAGAATTTTCAATATTATATTTTTGTCTCTCGTTAGTTAAATTGTTTGCTTTAATATACTTGTTTTGGCTTGTTCTACATACAAAAGCTGCAAATCACTTATTATAAGAACACTCATCATAGTCCATATGAAGATATTCTCTTATTGAAATCTTCCTAAAACAACCGATAAAGAATCAATTACTTTGGTTCACTGATAGCGTGAAAAACTATTTTCTGGCGTGTGTAGTTTGACCGACAAAACTAAGGGTCCTGACAGTTTACAGATCAACGAGCTAGTTTTAGCTTTTGTAATCTATCTCAAACAAAAATATGTCAGCAGAGATCTGGTGAAGGATAGGATAACATGGAAGTCAATTTCAATAAAGCGTCCAACACATGCTAGCATGTAAAACGGACGTTAAACTGAATATGATGATGATGATGAATCTAGTATGCTGCTTTTTAAATAAATGCTATTTTATGTGATAATGTTGCCACTCAAACCTCCTCAAGCTACAAAAAATGGTTTTCTGCAAACAATATAGTAAAAGTGTTAGATGTAGGCAAAAGTAAGGTAGAAGTAACCAATAAAATAGTAATACTTATTACGAATGTGGTTTTTACCAATTGCCTGTAAAATGTACAGATAAATTTTGTGGTCTCATGTAGAGGGTCAAATTGATGTTAGTAATGATTGAACTATATTTTTGCGTTTGTCAGTGTATCAGTGGCTCTAAGAATATGATGATACAATCAGCTAGAAGCATGTCAATTTAAGCCAATTAATGGCGATTTTTCTGAATCTTGCATTCAAAGCTAAATAAAAATAAAGAAGTCTCTCAGTTTAACAGTCGTTTCACGTACCGAAGTTAAAAAATATGTCACACTAAATCCAGAAAATGATTTTAAAATTTTTATCATTGTGTAGATTTTATCATTAGGAGCTCCAACTATTTCCCCCTCATGGAAACACATACATTAAAAAAATGCTTTTATTCGGTGCCAGCAAACGTCAACAATAGCTTTAGACCCGACTTGTTACATGCAACTTGAAGTTTTGTTATCTAAAGGTGCAGTTAATCATCGAATAGAATCTCTTATTGGCATTTGTGATTGAACACTGGTATTCTCAGGGGAAAATTCTGAGTGATCCTGAAGGGAAGGCAAGAAAAAAACAACAAGCAAACACGAAAAGTTAAGCAACTCCGGGATCCACTTACCCTTTGAAGGATTTAAATTAAAAAAATAAAGTTTTTAAGGCATTACATTGCAACAGGTACGAAAGAGACGTTTTAATTAAAAATATGTATAGATTATTCAATAAATATATCCGCAATACAGCCATTTCACTAAATATTTAGTGGTTTCTATTGATAAAAAGTCAGACAAATAAACCATCAAGAAGTTTCTCACCTGGTTTTGCATGGACTGTAAGGAGGAGAAAAGAAAAACAAACCAAGCCAATACCCATGTCAGGTAGCAATTACCATACAGCTCTGAATATACAGAGAAAAGAAGAATACAAAATGTTCATGTACTGAACAGCTTCTAACCCTAATCTCCCAACTCCGAATGATTTATAGTGGTTGTCTTTTGGATTGAATTTCAGGCTCTGGTCTTGTAAATTAACCTTGAAGAGAAATAGATATTTAAATGAGAAAAGCTGTGGTTATAAACATGAAAAGATGACAATTTCTAAATATGTAAATGATATCAAAAGTCAGCTTGAAATCCCATAGTCTTTCCATTCATGTGGAAAAGTATGTTATCAAACTTAAAGATATATGATTGTTAAACATGCAACGTGTGATGCAGCTCATATCATTCACTTTTTCTTAAACTTCAACCTCCCCACCACCACCCCCAAAAATATTAGGAATAAAATGATAAAACACAATCAAAATCAATATTAATTCCAGGATATAGTTTACATGTTTCGCCAGTGTAAATATTTAGAAATGAAATAATGAAAACGTGGATAATAACGGTTAATTAACGATATTCGCCTTTGTCTAAGAAGCTGTGGGACGCAATACCTTTGCCACATCAAATGTAGGTATGAAGAAGAAGAACATGTAGGTACATGAACAAAAGTTTTAAGTGTCACTAACTTCAAAATAGGTAGCACTACAAAATGGGCATGAAAAAATATTTTTAGATAACTCCAAAGTCATAATATTCTGTTACTGTAATTCAGACACTTAATGCATTTTCAAATCCCAAAATAACATAATTATAGTCTTCTATTATAACGAGAGGTTTAAGTGGTCATAATGGTCAATAATCTGGCAGATTTGGTTGTACGTTAATGATTCAAGTACATTAATGAAATTTTCAGGGACGATGAAACATCTAGTGATTATCTCATTTTCGATTAGAGAGTTTCACAATTTTTCTTCGGAGTTATTGTTTTGGAAACATTTACTTAGAACTTTAAGCTTCTTCGCAGCCAAAGGCCCTCAATGTTCACAGTCAGTAAATATCAACCATGCATTTTGAGAAATTAAAAAAATTGACCTGTGGAAAAAGGGACTACATTTGATCTTGATGATGATTCTACCCAAACTTTGAACAGATTTCAACCCAAACGCTTTGGACTTAAACTTGCTCATACAGCACAGACTATGAATAAAGTGGGCATCAGCTTTTTACTTATTGATATTAACTCTAATTTGTGGTCTTTTTAAACGGAATCATTTGGTATCAACTAATAACTTTTGAATCAGAACGCATATGTTTAAAGAGTTGCAAGTAATTTTCTTGAAAACCAACATGCTTTTTGCTAATCTCATGGCTATCATTAACAGAAAATATGGTTTTCCGCGAGAAAAAATAACATACTTTGTTCTAATGATCAGACCATCAAAAAATTCATATGCTAAGATTTGAAAAATTGCTTAACATTTCTATGTATCCCAAATTTTTGCCCAGCAAGGAGGGATTCATTGACTTTAATGACAAGGGTGTACATATTACGGGTATGAAGTTTAGGACTAAAGAACATATTTGAATTCTGATAATTTGAGAACCAAGAAAGTATTTGGGTCTACAATTAACTCTAATTTAATATATTTGGCCTCTGAGATTTTGAGGGCTAAAGATAATTATTTGGTGTTTTGTAAGAGAAAAATCTAAAACAGTTATTGGAAATACTAGCAATTATACTTGTTTAAAAATAATAGAATACCTCTGTGTACAAAAAATTGGACAGGTTTTATGACTGCAATCAAAACGTTTCTTTGTTCGAACCTGTATTTTGCTATCGTCAGCATATTTTGGCAAAACAAAATGGTAAGTTTTAGTAGTAAATCCATTTTTTCGACGACTTATTTCACTTGAAACATTTTTGGGATTTTCACAAAAAAATGAGTTTCTTTAACTCAATCACCAATTGACACTATAGAGAATAAGAGATCTCGTAGTATAAGCTTGGAAAATTATTAAACATATGATAACCGAATCTTTTTTCCTTACCTAACAGTTTTTTAGAGAAATAAAACTTTTTCGTTAAAAGCCAGGTAAAACAAAATGTCATTAAATATAACAATTCCCCCTGTTACCCTGTCAATGAAATAAATGGTAAACAAAACAAATTTAGATCTCCAGTATCATAAAAATTAAATATGTATTACATCAGAAACAAAAAAGGTATCAGATGTACATATCACCTAATTACCAAATGAAAGACAATAAAAAGAACATCGAAACAAATGTTATTTCTCGTTAAACATCTAACAACTCAAAATGTACTAGTAATTTCGAAAAAGTGATACTGGAAATAGTGAATAAAAATAAAAACACAAGATTCAATTCGAATCAAAACAAAATGCCAGTTCACGAAGGAAAGAATTACACAGGGTATATATATTTCTACCAGTCTTACTTTAGAAACATATTTGGAGTGTAGTAAGTGATTTGATTTCGAGTTCGGATGAAGGCTTCTTTCCTTACTAACACGATTAACTTGCTCCTATCAGAAACAAACTTAACGTGGTGTGGTACTTGAAACAGATTTAATAAACAAATACCTTTTGATAAAAATTGCTTTGGGTCCAGTGTTTCTACACAACCTCCTTATCATGTCAAATTCCTTTAAGGGCATTGCCTGGCAAGTCCTTAAATAATATTAGTGCAATACCACTAAAAGAGGCCATGGTTTCTGGAATAAGTAAAGGAATCAAGTTTCAGTGAATGGATTATGATGAGGGTTCGTACCATTTATGTCATATCAGGTATGAATATTTTTCTACATTAACCTGTAATACAAGCCATGCTCGCTCGGACACAATTCACATTTTCATTAAGAATATCTATTTCCTGGAAGAATAAGTGTAAAACGTGCCGACATCTTTAAACCCCTCGTTCAAAAAAAAATTAACGCAAGGCAAAAACTCCTTTTCTAAGTGTGGATTTCTCCTCTATGTTTGATTGTTTGTTAGGAAACATGAAGTTACTAGGTGTGTAACAATAAAGCCTGATGCAATTATTTCTTTAATAGATTCTTAACACATTGCATGTTTTGATTCTAAATTAGATTGCACAAATGGTGTATGGTGGGGACAGGAACAGCTTTCTTCCAATAGGCAAAAATTAATTGTCTGAGAAAAGGCTAAATTTGGAGGAAGATCAAAATATCAGGAGATGCGCTGACGTTTTTAGCAGAAAAATATAAAAGATTTGACTTTTTGTGACTTTCTGAAGGACGTGGTCCCAAACAATATTTTCAGAGGCAAGTTCTCAACCACCCATTTTTTATCGTCTCCAAAAAAAACAACATCCTGGGTACTGCCCTATTAGCTTTTCACATTTTTAACATTTCAAGAGTGTTTTAACTTTTTTTTAAAAGATCGAGTTTATATCTATAGCTTAAAGCCTTTTACTGTAGACTTCTCGAATAAAGAAACCAAATAACATCTTAATTTTTTATTAGAGAACGTGTGACATAAAGAAACTGGTCCATCCCAGTAAAAGTAAACCATAATTTTTTTTCTTAAGTCTTTTACTGACAAAAACACAAAACCACAGCCACACAGGATACAACGGTATAAGGAACTTGTGACATATGATCTCACGGGAAATTCCTTTAAACAGTATAGGATATTTAATCTTGTAGTTAAAATGTAAGGGGCTATAACGTCCATAGCTTTCCTTGCTCAAGAAATTAAAGTCGTTGTGAAGATGAATCTGCAAGTCTCCAAATTCAGCTGCTCCAAGTGTTTTTAGGAATATTGCAATAATCGTAAACATTTCTATACTTTTTTTGATTTTAACGTCAACGTAAAACATTTAGGTATCACTTTTATTTAGGTAGCATTTTTTAAAATTGTTAATAAAATCCCTCCTCACTAATATGCGATTCTTGGTTTTAAATTCAAGATTTTATGTATTGAAAAACAATTTCCTTTGATACTCTCCCAGTCATTTAAATCCTCCTATTGTCTATTGTCCTTTTTCAGTTTGTACGACAGTTTTGTTTCAGTTTATTTTAGTAAAAGAATACCAAATTTGTTCTCTTTGCGCAGTAACAATAAAGACTTTAGCCCAGTAATCAAAAGTGGCTTATAAATATCATCTGATTTTTGGAGTAATTAACTTGGTAGGGATTGATCGTTTGTGAATCTATTATATTTAAAACAAGCCATTCGTGGACAATTTTATGGGAACAAACAAAAGGCTCTTTATTGTTTCTGTCACAGGAAAGCGGGCTGTAAAAAATTCCAAAGGTAAACGGATATTGAAAAGCACAATTTTGGGGAGACAGGTAAATACATTAAATCTTTTACCACTATCCTTACTATAAAATCTTGCATAAAGCTGCTTTTCAAATTGTTACGCTTGCTGGTTCAACTAACTGATTAATAAATTTAACTTGCCATGAAATAGTTGACATTGGTATCGTTATTAGAAAGACTGAAGTCACCAATATTGGGAATATTTCCTGACAAGGTTCAGAGGCAGATGGAGAGAGGGATGAATATAAGATGAACCCCCATTTGTTATCCAACTAAATACCAACTTTCAATAGGCCTGGTCAGTGGATATACCCATGTGATACGATGGGTTCAAGCCCTCCAGTCAATAATTGCTTTTGGCACTTATCTTGATTCCTGGACCCTACTCTTACTGAAATTCTGGATTTGCTCCTGCGGTAGCCATCATAGCAGGATTTCCCCGTCATTTTTCATAGACTTAGCATGCAAGTTAATTTTGAATAAGAAACCTTATTCTTATGGCTATTTTCTCAGCTGATCTTTAAGTTCTATCTTAAGCATTTCACAAGTCAAATATGTATTTACCGTTAGAGGTCATTTTGAAACAAGATCATGTTTTCGGATGATGGACACTTCAAAGATGAAAGGCAAAACTAATAAAAGTGAAGATCAATAATCATATAAATTATATATCATGGTTTTCCTTTGCGGTTTGCATATACTTTTTATATACTTTGTGGCATTTAAATTATAACCGCATTTAAAGTCTTTCTTAAATCACTTTTAAGAGCATCATTTTTTGAATAGTAATTTAAAAAATGAAACGAATCTGCCTGAATTGCGTACCTGTTTTTATACTATGTAAACATGGCTGACTGAAGCGGAGAGAAAGCGTTGGAAACTTGATCGGCTGTAAAATTTCCTGTGCTCGAACTAGATAGAGATACTTGAAACGTAGTATTTCGTAACTCTTATTTCTATCGGTTTAGCTTCATCCTGAATATTGCCAAATTCTTGCTCAGTTTTAAACTCCAGTGATCGTTGAATCAAAGAAGAGAAGTCAATTGCCTTTCACTGGTAACTCACGGTTTTCGGGTTATGCCATCCACTGCATAAAGCCTAGAAGGGTGGACATTGTGAAAGACGATAACGAAGTCTCAATTGGCATGTTAGCTTATCTTGTGGTTCCTCTTTGAGTTAAGAAACTTTGCTATTTTGAATATACAAATTTCTTTTCTTAAAAAGTTTTAGTTAATATGAACACTCTGTATCCTTTTAGGTTTAGAATGGCACAGAATTTTGATAAGGGCTATTAACTTATAGATACCACTTACTAAAAGGTAATCAGAATAGGTTTCATATTTAAACTGTAGTATCACCAAAAATACAAACAGCAGTATACGTTGCATGGCTAATTGAAATTTGAAAGCTATTTGACACCACATTACCAAGAAATTGTCTGTGCAAAGGGTTAGTTGAGACGCAGATTGCGACAAGTTTGGTTTTCGCCTAAATAAATTGGATAATCTTCAAACGGACAGGAAAGATTAACATTGCATATAAAATTGCAGTTTAACCTTCACTACTTAAATAAATTTGTACACAGCTCTTGCCTTTTCTTTGAGTTCACTGATGAGGGCCATCCCCACGCCTTTTGGCAAAAGGATAAATTTATATATTCATTCACAAACACAGTCTCTGCAGCCTACTGACTTCGTCTGCGCCCTCCTCTACCTAACCACAATTTTAACTATGCTACAATGCCTGCTTTAATAAGTAAGAGACTTTTCTTTACATTTTAGAGTAGGCCGGGGGAATCAGCTCCACAATACTCATTACTGGCTTTTCACAATTAGCCTTTTCAAGATTATGCATCTCAGCTTCTGATTTGACCAAGTAAGCCTTTGGAATGGCAACAAACCTTGTGAGACCTGTGAACCATTTTTTTAATAAATTTATTCTTTTTCACTTTATCACTCTAGAAAAGAAACTTCCATTCCGCCCTATTTATTGGTGTTTTATAGTTGCTTCACACCAAACCCTTCAACCAAAGTTTTAGTAATGATATCCCCATTTAAAACCTGAAGAAATATGTGCTTTTAGACTAAGGGTAATGCAATCAATAGTGATGTGTGTGTTTCAAAAGACACCGTAAGCTTAACCATTGGACTTTGTAGATTTCTCTCCTTTATGGATTATATGCTTTATGGATTCCATGAACATAAAAGACAGAAGGCATGATATATCTACTGGAGACGAAAACTCAAGGAAGCAAAAAATGTTCATTATACATGCGCGTTAACATTGAAGCACAGAAACATGGACTCCTAAATAATAACATCTGGACTGGAAACTGGATTCAAGGGTGTACAAGATGAGGCCAGTTTTTCTTGGAAGCAAAATTACATTCTTACACTATCAACAGGTCTCCTTACATCTATCTGATCATATCACGAAACTCCAATTCCCAAAAATAGTGATCAGTCAATACAGTAAAGTACTGGTAAAGGGGAAGTCTATGAAATATATGTCTGTGAAGGGGAATCGGAGTTACAATAAATTGTTAAAATCAGTGATAAACAGAAAAGTACGCATATTGGGTGTAACTTAGTGATATTGGTATTGAAAAAACTATTTGCATTATATTGACTATGGCAGAACCATGGGAAACAAAATATAAGTAACATGTAAAACTACAACTGTCTTTAAAACATGAACATATAATGAACCCAACAGACTACTCAGTATTTCCACACAGTTTTTTTATCTTTCCTTTATTACTGCCTTTTTCTGAACAGACAGTCAACTCCTTTACAAAGTTCTTCATCATGCAATTAAAAATTCTACAAATAAGATTCTCCAGAAAGTTGTGTCCATGGTCACAGTGGATGCTAGAACCCACATGTTCTTGCAAGTATGTATCCAAAGACAAAACAAACAGAATGAGCATTTTGAAGCGTTACTATTGTGATGTCTCTGAGAGAAACAATGTTCTGAGTTCCTTATTTGACTTAATCACAGTAAATATTTTAAAACATGCCATACACAAACTATAAGCTGTAGCACTTGGTGGAAGGAGTCCACCTCTGTTGATATCCTCTAAGAACGTTTACGTTTTCATTTACAAGACATAAGTCACTTTCTTGAGGGATTATTGATTTTACACCATCTAGTATAATACTACTGCAGGAAGCGCACCCAGATCTTTGTCTTAACTCTGACCTTACAATGGCCCCTGATACATAATAAATTGCATTTTAATCTGCAATATCAGTAATAGTTAAAAATGTATCTTCCATTACGGCAGCAGTGAATTTATTCAAATCACACTTTAGGAGATTGCTTTGCTTGCTCTCTTGAAATGACCCACATGCTACATCAAAATCTATACCAGAAAATTTAAGCAAGGATATGGCCTTAATTTTCCTCTCACTCTCCAGCAGCTGTCTCACAGAAATAAAATAGTTAGCACCTGACAGTTGTCTGTACCAGCCGAAGCACCTCTCAATGTTGTCAGATTGCAGTTTTCCAAACAGAACACATCTGAAGATGGCCTGCTCTATAAGGTATTTGGCAATCAATAGAAGAGTCGCACACATGTGTGTTACAGCAGTAAATGTTTCCGTTGTCAATCCATGTTTCCCAAGTGATTTCCACCTGTCTAGAAAATCTGAAAACTCATACAGGCACTTCAGTTTCCAGTCATTAACTGAGCGTACAGGATCTCTAGAAATGTCACGACTATGTTTTCCTGCAGTTGTTGTTCTCACATTTAATACCTGCCATAATTTCAG
>RDPX01000047.1:4556904-4598278 GCA_003991215.1 Morbakka virulenta
ATTTGCTTTGCCACAGAAGCAGGTCGTGAAGGCTGATCTTTGTTATCAGTACTAACACCTTTCATTGATAATGTAAGATAAAAGTTAAATCATATCTGATAATGAAACTAATATTTAACTAATCATTTTGCGTTGCATTTGTAAGGTATATAGCTATTTTAAACAAATCATGGTCGAGTTTTTACGTTGAAATTTTGGAAATGTCAGCATCGATTTAGACACGTAAATTGCACCAACTTCAGATTTTCGCGTTATTTTAATGTTGCTTTGTTTCATATGTAAGCCGATAGCCGCACAATTCAGTCTGTTTAAAATTGATGCTCACTTAAGACTGTTTATTATTTATGTTTTTCCCATTTTTTCTCATTTAAGGAGACTCAGAAAAGATGGTGTGCCAACATTGTTTTTATTTCCCATGTTCTGAAATTATGGCAGGTATTAAATGTGAGAACAACAACTGCAGGAAAACATAGTCGTGACATTTCTAGAGATCCTGTACGCTCAGTTAATGACTGGAAACTGAAGTGCCTGTATGAGTTTTCAGATTTTCTAGACAGGTGGAAATCACTTGGGAAACATGGATTGACAACGAAAACATTTACTGCTGTAACACACATGTGTACGACTCTTCTATTGATTGCCAAATACCTTATAGAGCAGGCCATCTTCAGATGTGTTCTGTTTGGAAAACTGCAATCTGACAACATTGAGAGGTGCTTCGGCTGGTACAGACAACTGTCAGGTGCTAACTATTTTATTTCTGTGAGACAGCTGCTGGAGAGTGAGAGGAAAATTAAGGCCATATCCTTGCTTAAATTTTCTGGTATAGATTTTGATGTAGCATGTGGGTCATTTCAAGTACCCATCTGTCAGAAAATCCCAATTCAATTGTGACTCACTATCAAATCAAATAGTTACTGAACAACCCAGATTACCAGAGAAAAAGAAACCAGGGCTGGACCAGAAATATGCTACATCTCCATAAAAGGAAGAATTCCCCCTTAAGAAATAACTCTAGAAAAACAAGTAGGTTATAAGAAATCTGAGAGTTAAGGTTTTATGACAAGAAATATCTTTTGGGAAGGTATTAAAAAATTGGAAAAGTTGAAAATACTAACAACGGAACAGAGTGAAGTTATAACTCTGATGTGCTATGCTACTTAAAATAAATCCATCAATGTAGTGACCGAAAATGAAATGCAGATACGTGGTGTAACATTTGATAGTGGGGCTGAAAAATCTTGCAGCTTAGTCAAAATAGGCTGTGGAATCCCAAACGTTTATGGTTTCTTCAGCAGACAAATGGGCAAATCATAGAATTCACTTGATTCTTGATGTCTGTCATCTTATCAAACTGCTCGAAATGCATTTGGTGATCTTGGTGTGTGTTATACACAAAGTAGAAATAAAATTGAGTAATATTTTGTGTAGAAACTTTACAATGAACAGAAGCATGACCTCCTTGACCTTGGAAACAAACTGTCATTTACTCATATTGGGCGGAAAAATCACAAGAAAAAAGCTGTAGCTATTACAAAAATTGATGTTCAGGATAACTATATAAATATACTGTCGTATTATATAATATTAATTAATTGGAAAACTCAGAAGATCAAGATGAAAATAAAGTTGTGAAGTGTGGCAAGAAAGCATTTATAATTGGATGTGCTATGTCAGCAAAATTAATTATTAATATATCGCGTCATCTTTTGGAGTGAGATAAAATATCCAAGATTACGTTTTGACATACAGTTTCTCCCAAGACCCCTTACAGATATTTTAAGCAAATAACAAGCAGGCTTGAGTTGAACAACTAACCAAATGGGCAATGAGAGCTATTCTTAAAAACAGATCTATTGGTAGAATCTTCTGTTCATCCAAAGTGTCAATTGATACACGAAAACGATTTACTAGAGGCAAATCCCCTTAATATTAATGCGTATTTTATTGACAGGGAGCTTCTTTTTGATGAACCAATTTGGCGAGATGTGATTTTTTACATTAGTGGATTCATCACAAAATATATTATGAAAACTATCCTAGATGTGCCATTGGTTTGCTGGAAAGTCAAGACGTAAGTGCTCAAAGCTACAAGGAAAGCCTTAGACTGATTCATTGCAAACAGTAGGCCTATGACAGAGTAACCTTTGCCTCTTTTCCAGTAGTTTATGTGACAAAACTTACTTTTCAACTTGGTGGAGAAAAGCTATTAAAATGGCCATCTATTAACAAAACAAATCTATCAAAAATCACATCAGAAGTAATTGCAATAACAAGAAATGCTTTTTATGATCTAGGAGAACATTCACTGGAAAGTAATGGATGTCAATCTACGTGATGATTACATATCAGTTCTCACTAGCCAAAATTCTAATTGCTATATCAAAATTTTGTACTACAGACTTGATAGTGTTCACACAGGACTTATAATAAGGAGTCAACCCTCAAAATGGCAGAAGATTAAAAAATATTGTTTTTTTCCAATGAGTAAATTTGGAAAGCTACAATGCAGCATCATATGAGAAATAACCTGTGCTGGTCAAAACTTTTATCGTCAAAACCTATACAGAAAACTTTTATAAAATCTTCATTCATTCATTCATTCATTCATTCATCTTCATTCATTATTTCAGAAAATCAAGAATTGTCGTGTCCTAGAATTGACACAAATAGATTTCCTGACTCCAATAACACGCTGCTGGTGATTATGATAATGATGATGATGGAACAAAAAAAAAGCTCAAAAACATCAACTACTATCCGTTGACAAATAAGAGTATCAATGCTGTGTTTTTCATTAAATTTGCCTTTCACATGGAATTCAGCAATGAAAAGCTGTAGAGAAATGGTTTTACCAAGGAAAACTTAGAGATGGGGGTCAATGAGAGAATTCGGCTAAGGCAAATAAATTCAAAAAAGTTACCTAACTGCCACCTATTGTTGTTCATATAACAAATATCAAGCTTGACCAGAAACAATTAAGTATTTCCAAAATTAATGGCTGGCTGAATAGCATTAAAAATCTATTTCCAACAGTAGCATTTTTTTAATTTTCAACAGTAGTAAACATAATGTACTAGGCATATCAATTGAAAATATTACTGTGACATTCCATGTTTTTACTGTTTGAAAGGAATTTTCAAAATTTAATATAACAATTGTTTATTTTAAGATGAGATTAAGATCTACTAAAGTAAAGGCAGTTCTTTGTGGTATTTGGAACTGTAATAAACACACAGTGTTGAAAAGTTTAGTAGAAAAAATATTGCTGTGAGACCTCATGTATTTACCTCATGTTTTAGAGTATTTTTTAAAACGTAATATGAAAATGAATTTTTACTAGGATGAGATTTAGATATGCCAAAGTAAATTGTGCTTTTTATCGTTTTGCTACTTTATTCGCATTGTGATGTACAGTAAACGCATCCATACAAAACGTTTTGATGCTTTCCACAAGATATTCTACATCAGGCTGAATTTCCAATGACCTTAAAAGCAAAAAGGTGACCTTATTTCTTGCAAGGAGAAATTGCAGTATAATCTGCATATTGGATCATCTTGTTTCTTGTCAATTTTGGGTTTAATTTTCTTTGCTCTCAGCAGTTGTGTCTGGGCAGCATTTAGCAGACCCTCCGTAAGAAAATTTTTCCATCTGTGTCATTTAATTCAGGTCTTCACTCTTTTTACTTTCTTTATTGTATTTATTTTACAGTTGAAGGATCTAATACTGCATATCCTACTGACAAAGCAGCTTTTCCTTAGTTTTTTTGGCTAAGTTTTATAACCCAAGTATCACTAAGCTAATGCCGTCCTGTATGGATAACAGTTCTTTCCCTGCCTCTTTTGGCGGTAAAAACAGCTTTGCAACATAAAGCTTCATAAAGCTCCAGACATATTTATAAATTTTCATCGTCTTTCTGCTCTTCTTTAGATTCACTATGAATCTACTGAGCTTTTTAGGACCTAGATTTAAGCTCAACTGAAGCACATCTTGCAGGCGTTAAGCAAATATTGTACTACATGATTTAAAAGTTTTAATCTTCTATCTAGCTACAAAACACATTGTTTGGGACCGGTGTTCATTTTGGTGAGTAGATCATCGCAGCTTGTAGTTTGCAGGAGTTCAATCTTTGGCCAATGACTCTGTGTATCCTTCTTACCGACTTAAAGAGTAACAGAACAAACACAACAAATAAGATTTTCCAAACAACTAATAGTGATTCATGAAAATAAATAAATATATATATATATATATATATAGAGAGAGAGAGATTGATAAAAGTTGTACAACTGTGTTACAAGTCAATGACCAGAGATAGATATTTTACTTATCAAATGTCCTCAATGCTGATGCTCAAATGTTGATGGTTGTTGATAGTCTTTGACAATCTTGCATGTTCTTGCAATGGTGACTTGATTATAACAAGGTGTATGTTTACCTGGCATCGGGCTGACAATCACCAAATTAACGATATAAATGAGTTGATGCCAGCAATCAAATCAGACCTTAATGGCTCTACTAGAGCCGATTATTGTAATGCTTTTCTCCCTGAATATTTCACGATTCGCTTATAGCAATAATACAATACTGGTAATGCATAATATTTATTAATTCAGAGGTGCTGACACAATCCAGATCACACCTGTTTTGACTGCAAGCAACTTTTGTGTCCTTTAATGATATAGTAGCAAATAATCGATAGTTTGACAAAAAGAGCCAAGCAAATGCTGTCGATAACCAGTCCTCAATTGAAGAATGTTCAAGTTCTTTGCAATATCCAGAGAATCTTGAAATATATTTTTAACGTGCAGGTTTAATACAGTAAATGTTTCAATCGAATTTAGCATCATGGTCCATTATGGTCACTGGCTAATTTGTATATAAAGAAAAAAAATTTTCTGGACCAACAACACAGTATGACTTATGCAAATGTAAACATTAAACAACCTCAAGATCACGACCTGCCAGTTAAATCAAGTAATTAACTATGATATCTATCATAGGTAATAATGACGAATATTAACATTTTTCCCCTCTTTTTTGCTCCATAAGAAAGGCTGAAAATCATTCAGTGCCGAAAGTTACTTTTCTTGTTTGATCTCTTATATTGTACTTTCTGATCTTTTTATATATTGTATTCTTCCCTCTCCCAATATTATTCTATTCTCGAAAACATGTACGAGGTAAGCAGTGTACCACTCTATTATGGATAAACAAATTAGGCGCAGTACTTCCAGGAAAGTGGCAGAGGCTCGAACCGCGAACATCTCACACCATAAGCTATTGAAGTAACTATTGGCTACTACTGCTCTGGATGCTTTTACTGCTTTTAATTCCGATTGAATCTAAGTTTAAATATTAAATTTTAATCATAATTATAATGTCTTCGCTGTAGAATATCCACCTACTATTAAATAATTCATCACAGGCATCTACTCAATTAAAGTATATGGATGCACTGTTACAAGATGTACTCATTTTAATTAGTTGAAAATTAACTATTAAGGCCTTTTTTTCCCGCTGTTGTCGATTATGTGATTTCAGGAAGACTTAGTTTGTTAGCAGGAGTAGACAGGTACAAGAGATTGCTACCTCTTACCTTACTGATTGGACCTTTGACGTCAATAAAGCCAATTACTGGGTTGGGTTTGAGGAACGTCTGGCCTAAATAACCAATTACTGCTTAGTAAGAATTTGCCTCTGACAAATTAACAGTTAACCAGCTTCACAGTATCCTCAGCTAAATTAAATTTAAAGTTACATTATCACACCTTTCTACCACCCCATGCACATATTTGTCTAAAAAAGTTAATAGTTTAGGACGATAATCCTGACGTCAGCTATGGACAAAATAGAACCGCAAGCTTTCAAAATGATTTCCAAAAATGCTACTCGATTCTTGCTTCGGCGAATTAAATTGATCACCTTCTCATATTAGAAGCATTGTATATTAAAGACAAAAGACCAACATTGAATACAAAGGACGAGTTTAGTTAGACGTTTTAGAACTCATGTTAATAAGGAATCAATTTGGCTATGTTTTCAAGGGAAGTACTAATCATCTTGCGAAAATTTCTCAAGACTAACTTACTTATTTGGATGACGTTGTCTCAGTAGTTGGAAGCCAGAAAAGGTAGTTAGATTGGCCCCAGTTAAGGGGATGTTATGAGAGTTGCAATGGTAAATGTCGTAAGTGGACCTAAAGGCAAAGTTTTTGTTCTCCAATTTCCCCATGTGGCACTTGTATGGATTGGAAAAATAGCCAATAGAAGGAATTATTGCAGGATATTCTGTCTTAATAGAAATTGTCTGATTATTGTATGTTTCATTGATATATATATATATATATATATATATATATATATATATATATATTCCATCTGTTGCAAACATTTTGCAGCAGATAAGGTACATGCTAAACAGACAGTTATGTAGGAGTAATCCCCGAAGTTATCCTTTGTTCTACGCAGTTCCATTAGAGTATCAATTATGTCGTTTTAGCTTTTTTAGCATCAACTACTGTTATGATCCTGAATTTTCCATGTTAATGTTCTCCGGGTAATCATTTCCCTCTGGTTTCGTTTATGCTACCAATACAAAATGTTAATCATCATGTTTTTCAATCCTTAATTTTGTTTATATATCCCAAATAGTTGCACATTTATTGACCGTTATTGCTGATCCATCCAGTTTTAGTTATCACTGACCCTAATTTATTGGTAAAAGCTAATATTTTGGTTTTTAAAGATTTTTACAGATTATGTGGCTGTCGAATAAGCCTCTTAAATGCAAGAGAGGCATCTGTTAGGGCCCTTAAGAACTTCTTTTAGTTTCCTGTAATGATGACACAAATGAAAAAGAAATTTCTGCTGCCTCAAGTCTGAGATCTATTTCTGGTGATTGGGAGTCACTGAGTACAAAAATTGCAATAGGTTTTATATCCTATAAAGTTTTTTTATGGTCTGGGCCATATTGATCCTGCTCAAAGAAGCGAGCAACATAAGGATCAGGTGAAGAAGTGCATTCACTTGGCATTCTTAGGAAAATAAATATTGTCTTTATTCTAAATCTGTCTTTTTTGTGGTCATCTAGCTTGGGTTTACAGTAAAATCTCACAGGAGCTCTGGTACTAGTGAAAGAGCTTCAATACAAGTTTAGTATTTAGAGTGTGGGGCTATGCTATTCAGTCAGCCATGTGTCAGTCATTCAAACAGCAATTTTTTAGTCTTTAGATGTGTTGAATCTTCTGTCTAATATTAAGTTATGTATGAACTTAAACATACTTTGTGCATCATGAATATAATGGGATTGTGCATAATATTTTGTTCTTTATTTTCAGATTAGTTCCATGAAATTACATTTGGTATCATGGCCTCTTTGGGTAGGAAATGTATTCATTCCCATGACTCGTTTTGTTACATCTGCGTTACATCTACTGTACCCGATCAAAGAAAAAATATTAGGACATTTGTGAAGCAAGAATATTTGGCTTATTTTCATATCAAATTTGGTAACCATGATAAACGTTGAGCTTCACACAATGATTGTAAATCTTGTGTTGAAATTCTGCGTCACTGATCACTGAGAAAAGTTCATTGAATCAGTAGCAATAGTCTGCATGTTTTTATTTGCTCCCACCACACCATAGGAATTCCAACTCCTAGTTGCTTCCTCTTGCCTTTTGTCCAGTGAAAGCGATACCTGTGAACCTCATGAACATAACAGTGATCAAGACTTTGCAGAGACACCTGACAAACAACCTGAAATCTTCAGCCAGTCTAAACTAAAGGATCTAGTTAGAAACTTAGGTCTGTAAAAAGAGTCAGCAGAAGTGTTAGCCTCCAGACGTAAAGAAAAGAATTTGTGGGAGAAAAATACAAATGTTACTTTCTATCGCAACAGCAAGAAAGATCTATTGACATTCTTTACCTCTCGAGGACAATTTGTTTACTGTTGTAACATAGGACTGTCAAAAGTAATGGGTGTTTTAAAGTATGATCCAATTGAGTGGCAACTTTTCATAGGCAGTTCAAAGGAGAGTCTGAAATGTTTATTGCTTCATATTGGAAAATTGTATGACGCGATTCCTCTTGGTCATTCTGAGCACTTAAAAGAGGATCATAAACGCGTGGAGGCAGTATTAAATTTATTGAAATACGATGAACATAAATGGATCATATGTGTGGATTTGAAAATGGTAAGTTTTTACTTGGGCAACAAGAAGGCTATACAAAATACCTATGTTTTTGTGTTCATGGGACAGCCGAGCCAAGGACAAACATTGGGAACAGAAGGTCTGGCAAGTTACAGAATGTTTAACTGTTGGAGAGAAAAATGTAATACACCAACCACTTGTTCAACGTGAAAAGATTATTTTTTCAACCCTTCATATCAAATTAGGACTAATAAAACAATTTGTGAAAGCTCTAAATGTAGAGGAAAGCTGTTTCAAGTTCATACGTAGAACATGTTGTGTTTTTTTTCATTACTTATATATGAAAATAGACCGTGTATATGTGTAGCAGATATATAAACATGTCTATGATATCTAATGTATATAGGTATTTAATGTACTCATGCTTAATGTTTATGAAAGAATTATTTTTAGAATTACATATACATTTACTGCATTACAAAATAAAAGGAATATGCTGTAGCATGAAAACCTTTTGTGTTACAAAGAAATGAATGGCATATTTGAACTCAGCAGGCAAAATTACAAAAACATCAACTACAAAACTTATGGCAGCAGAGTGTGTTTACCGGTGTAATAAGCACAAGGTACAAAAAGCCATTTTTAATCTTTTGTTTGCTAATCTTGTTTTATATTGTACGTTGTATTTCGGGGTTGCAAGATAGGATTTAAAATGTATTTTCAGTTATTACTTCACCTTACAAAGGGGAAAATGTTCTTATCGGGACATCGACATATTCTATAGTATCCAGAAAAAACATAACTCATCAAGTGCCAGTACAAAAAGCTAACCAATTAATCACTGTGATTAAGAACCTGGAATAGCGAAAAACGTGTTTAAACAGAGTAATTTGGATATTCAGACCATTTTTCCGATTTCATAATATAATAATTTTGTATTTTTATTTTGGTCATGAAACCGTTTTTGGAAACCTCATTTGTAATTGATTTTTTATGAAGTTTTCTTGATGGTTCTTTAAACATACTGGCAATATAGATTTCGAGAAAATTTTTAATATATTACAGTCATATATCAGTTGTGAACAAAAGCGTTCATTAAATAAAAAATTTCAGTCTTAATAAAAAATCAGCCTAAGAAAACTCAATTTTAAGAAATTTCAAACTGTATGTGAACGGTTTTTAATTATTTTAATAGGAAATTATATGAAAACGGGATCCAAAGAATTTAAAAGAAACCTAAGTAAAATTAGACCTTAAAGAGATTTACTCCCTGAGCATAGATGAATCTGAGATTACCCTTGTACATAAGGACAAATATTATATAAAATCCAAGAATGATTAAAAAATTTGTGGTTTGGACACAACTGATACCATAAAATGAATTTTAGAATTTACAGATAAGGCTTCTTGAAACCACAAAATTACTAAATGTTTTGTTGTAGGGGAATAGCTATATGATGTCCAGTATCTAATGGTGTATCATAAGACCAAAATCAATAAAACATTGTAAAGATTTTGGAAAAGACTTCCGTGATATAAGAGAATCTTGTTACGCAGCAAAAACGCTTAGAGGCTTAGATGTTATAGATGTTAGGATAAAGAGCCAGATTTCAATACTGAAAATTTGGAAAAAAACTGTCACTAAAGTCATTTTTATGTAATATAGAATAAAAAGGGAGAGACGAATCCAACTATAACCGACAAGAGTTCGGCAAAACTTTTAAATTTAAAATTGTTAAATAAAAACCTAAAATAAATCAGAACGGATCAACTTTAACAGTTGTACAATTTCAGGTTTCACAAGCTTTTTCATATTCTGCCTTACACCACTTAATTAAAGAAGACTGAAAATTTTCGTATTCATTAAATTGTTAACTGCATTCTAAACCGTACTGTGAGTGCATGTCTTGCTTAGGTCCCTTTTGACCTTACACACCACTTCAGTTACCGGAAACAGTTATATGTGACTGCCCCAATTGGCTCTTTTGTCTTAAAGCACCCCAAAATTCCTTAGCGGTGGCGGAACTAGTATCGTAAAGTAAACAAATGATCTACTACTACGCTGTTTAGCTTTAATAGAATTAAATTGTTCTACTGATCCCTAAAGCAAAAGTCCGTACACAGACAGTAATGCTAAGGTAGGTTATCACATATTTCTAGTGTTAGGCATGTATGACAGGGTGGCAACCTCTTTTACTGTTACCTTTACTCTCCAGCTTCATTCAGGCGTCCATTACTTTTAGGTGGACTAAGAAACAGGATTTGGTGACATAAAGAAAAGTGGCAAACGTGAAAACCTAACCATGGGCTTAAACCTGAGCCACTCCTTTTATCCCTATTAGGTTGTGTTCTTTAATGGATATGAACCAAAATAGCATAAATTCTGCAATTATGTTTATATATATATTAAACGGAACTGTGAAGAAGAAAATATGTCAGTATGTCTAGCCATAAATCCTTGTTATTAAATAGTATTAATCCCTTGTTAATCTTAGCACAGTCTCAACTTAAAGAGAAGTTTCAGATATTATAAGATTCCCGATAGTAGTTCAAGATATTGTGCTTTTTCAGAAATTGCATAATTGTGCTAACTGAGTGCTAGAAAATTGAGATTTCCTCCTTTACTCCCAGTTTTTCTTACGTGATAAAAAAACCATTACGACTTAGGTACATAATATATACATATATATATATATATATATATATATATATACATTGATTTTGATTTAAATTCAAGAAAGGGCAATACAAAACCCGGTTCTAATTTAATATTGGCGATCGTTGTGATATCTAAAGTATCGTATTGTGTGGACAAGAAAACCTATAGGTTATAGGAAAGCCCTACAGCAACTCTAGTCAGTGATCCTATCAAATCCAGGATACCTGGAGATTAATGAGTGGCAGCAAATATTATTTGACAACTACTTTGAGCCATCGTAGAGAACCCAGCTATCGAAGATATCCAACAAACCATTTGGGAATACAATTTCACTTTCTGTCTTCTTGCAGTGAACACCAGCAACTTAGACTGACCTATTGCCTGCACTTTTCAGAGCGAGAGAAATATCATGTTAAACCGACAGATTTTCCTGTTAGTCACTTGATGAGGACATGAACACAGACAACATGGACACAGACAACATGGCTTCATCAGTAGACCCATGCATGGAAGAGAACCCACTTAAAGAAATTTTAAAATAGGATTGTTTATACAACAAATTTAATAAAGATTAATTACGGATAAAAGATTTCCACAAAGCCGGGAAATATTCATCACGGAGCAGAGAAGGAAAAAAAAGTTGCACTCTGTCATTGGCAGGTATTTGAGGAAAGATAAGTGTCCCTTCATTGTCAAGAAAAGATGCTTTATCTACTCCTCTAAAGTACTTTGGCAATTGGAGTATGTGGGGTCTCTATGAGGTGAAGAATTGCATTCACTAACCAGCGATGGAAAGGTAAAACGAGAAGAAAGCTTAAGCTGAAACTCAAAATGGACGACAAGAAGAAGGACAAAAATGACAGGTTTTAGTGCTTTTTATGTTTTGCCTTAATTAAAACTAACGTATTTTACATTTATGGTGAAAGAATCTACATTATGATCAACATGTAAAGGAAAGCCCGTCAAAATAAAACCAGTGACATTTTATGACGGAGTAGCAAAAAGACAACCTAGCAAAAAGAGCAGCCTTTTACGTAGAAAATGGAAAAAACGAAGCACCATATAACAGTGGAAAATCATTTGACGTGTCTAAAATTCAAAGCTCTATTGTATATCAAGTCTCGACTTTCAAACGTTTGAGAGGAAATATTTTGATAAACTAGCTCACATTGTTAAGGTTTAACATCAAAATGTAGTCGTTTACATGCATTGCAGCCCTTTCAACGTTAGAATGAACGGATAAATAAGTACAATTTCCAACGGCATAAAAGAAGTGAGCATTGAATCATAGAAGAGAACGAGGTTTGATTTTGTGACTATGACTGCGTATAATTGTTCTAATACCCAATTCTTGTAAATTCAGTTGCAGTATCAGAAACCAATCACCCAAAGACTTCATCTCAAGGAATATCTGCTAGGAATTGACAAAAGTCCATTCCAGTCCGCCTGACCCTCTGAAAATTTTATTCTGACAATAATTTGGCTTGTTATAAAAAATGAGGTGGAATTTTAGCCAAACAATGTTCAGAATGAGAACTCGAAAAGAGATCTGAAAAAAAGTTTTTTTGAGTCTGATCTTTTTTGAAAAAATCTTGTGGAAAAATCAACAATCTGTAAAATTTTATGGGCATAAACGAAGTTGTAAGTAACTTCTTTCCATTTGTCAGTCTGATTAGGATGAATCAACAAGGTCTTCTGATGGGCAGTGATGTCATCAAAGACAAAGATGGTTGCAGTGGTATGCCAGTCTAAAACCTTCTTAACGGAGTCTAATACTGTTTCAATAAATGGAAAATGTTCAAAAAATGAAGATCTATACCAGACAAATAGGTAACAGGTGGTACGAAGCGGAAAGTATGCAAAGAAAATGAAATGCTTATCATTACACTCACGTTTTTACACTCTAGCTGCTGCTACATATTTTCGAAGATAGATAGGAAGACCATGAATATGAGTTTAGCGGAAACAAAAATGAGAATAGCTGTCAAGAGGAATATCACTATTATTGATCGTTAATATAACTAAGAGCTAAAAATAGCAAAAAGACAATTTCAAATAGAAATCGATGTTTGATACCATTTCCTAAAGGCAAATCACAATCAGGCACATTTCCCTTATAGGTTAGGTAAATGTAGATGAAGTAACACCACAATCAGTGTTTTTAATGAGACTTTATCTTTGGTAAAAGTATAATAAAAGAGACAATATGGAATTTTAAAGTCTCGGAGTAAATGGCAAGACTACCAACATAGGTTGGGAATATTAATAATAATTGCAATGCAACTAAAAAGAGCTGATTTTCATGTGATTGATGTGTTATACACTACATTTCCAGACCCAGCTTTATTAAAATGCCTTTGAGCTGGAAACGTAGTGATTGTTCACTTAAGTCACTTTGTCAAAAGTTTTTAAATTCTTAGCTTTTCTTGTCTTTTTATTTATTTGTTGTCCTGCTTTACCAATTGTAGCTGTATTACTATGTGGTATTTGAGTCACAAGAGCAGTGGGGGATCGGTCGCTGCTTGCTGTGGGCGGTCGGCCGGTCTCTGTGAGTCATTGTGTTGCTGTTGTTTTGGCAGCTGGCTGCGGATTGGTTTCTTCTTGGAACAGACTAGCCTATTGATGACACAATATTGGACTTTAGATCCTTTTTCACAGTTGTGTTTTGTACTAGGNAAGAGCTGATTTTCATGTGATTGATGTGTTATACACTACATTTCCAGACCCAGCTTTATTAAAATGCCTTTGAGCTGGAAACGTAGTGATTGTTCACTTAAGTCACTTTGTCAAAAGTTTTTAAATTCTTAGCTTTTCTTGTCTTTTTATTTATTTGTTGTCCTGCTTTACCAATGAAACAGTTTTTTAAAAAATTGATGGAAGTAGAAAATGAAAAAATATTAATAGGCTGTGGGGGCAAGGAAAATCTGAAGATGTATGAAAATTATGCATCTTCATTAGCTGTACTTCTTGTAAAATGTTCGATCACTATTGTTGATCGCCACGGGCAACTTTCAGGTGAAAAATATCCCTAAAATTATAGAAAAAATGAAAAAATTCGAAGCCAGTTTGTTTTGTAAGAGAATAATACCAGAGATAAAAAGACTGGATGGATAATCCAAGAGCGTTATCCGACTTGCCATGGACCAATGTTTTCAAAAAGAATTTGCTTTTGCAGCTAATTTTGAAAATATACCAGGAGGATTAGTACCCCTGGCGATCCTAGCTTTTTACTAATTCGTGTTAATTTTTTCGATTGAAGCTTTACCTTTAAATCAATAATATTATTTTTCAAATGTATTAAGATTGGTTGTAAAATTGTTCATTAATTCATTGGTTTTAAAGTTTTTTAAAGCATTTTTGTGATTGTTGATCTCCCAATGTAGGAAGAGAATTGTATAGATTGGAATAGAGGAGTGGAGAAAGAGGAAGATTCTTGGATATCTTCTTTGCGGCAGCTCTAAAAATGAAAGTCCGTAGTGATTTTGGCATAATTGCAATTAAGATATCTACGGATCAGACTAATTCTTTTAAACACATAAAGAGCTTTTTGAAATCTGAACGATATTTGTGTATTAAATTGCTTGGAAATCGACAAAAGGTACTTTAACCGCTTTAAAGACATTATAATAAACCTTGACGATTCTCACATTTCTTCGACTATTTCAGGAATTGAAAATAAATGGACGTTTATTTTGTTCCTTATATTATTCTTCATTTCCATTGCTCCCTTTTTATATGAGAACCATTTCATTGCTGGAGTCTCCACAATCGTAAAATTTGCTGGTTCAAAAGTTAAGCGATCCTGTTGATCGATGCGCTCGCAAATATTATATACGAAAGAGTCTTGGTTTGTAATGAACGTAAACCCAAAAAGAAGTCTTGAAGAACCAGCAATGGAACTTTTAAAGAGATATTGCTTTTCTTATCTTTAGGCTAGAGGCATTATTTATGGCTCTTCGCATTTTTCAATAGAAACTAAGTTTCATTGTTAGTGGTACTGGGTTCGTACGTAATCCGTGGTTAACAGTCGTAGACCTCCTGATCTTCATCAACCTTTGGCTCCTTTCACAGAAAAAAATTATAGTGTATATATAAAAATAACAAAATTTTAAGCCTAAATACACTATGTAATATCAAATTTCCATCAGTGCATTTCGTCATAGTTGAACGTTCAGATAGGAAAGAATGCGGCGAGTCTGTTTGGGACGATTGAGTTAAAACAATTTTTTAACGACTGATATATAATTTACCACACTAAGTTATGGAGTATTTCAATATTGTATTTTAGATAAAAATAATCTCAAAAAATGGTATATGTTTGTCATATATATGCTTTTGCAGTTTTCAATACAACAGCGCTCCCCTAATTTATCAACATCGTCTCAACCGGGCAAAACAGTTAGCACACCGACAAGTACACAGTGAACTAGGTCGAGATAAGCAGTTTTTTAAAACGTAGCAGGCTGATATCTATATAAAGAAAAGACGGTAAAATAAATTGCGAGTATTGTTAGAACATCATCCATGCATTGGCGCTTACATGTTTTGAATATAGCAACAGTAAGGTAAGTAGGTTTCTTTGGAATGACGCCAAGAAAAAAACGTTGAAACTGTAGAATAATGAAAAATATGCGCACACTGAACTGGATTTGAATTAGTGTCTCTAGCTATAAGGACCACATGCTTTACTGCTTGAGCTACTGGAGCTCATTCTTCCCACCATTTTCACAGCTATATATTTTAAAGGTATATTTTCCAACTTTTTACAATAAATAAAATAAAACTAATTACAATCTACAGCAAGCTGAAAAATATTTGTTTGACTTCAAAACCTAGAGAAATTTTGTGAAAATCATTAAAATGGAGCAGTTATTTTTATGGGTATTTGATACCCTATTGGCAGTAGAAACAGTTCAGGGGTATCTTCTCGCAGGAAGACATTTCAGGCTATAGCATTCTAACTATATGTTTATTTGTTTTGACAAATATAACTGGTTGAAGTGGTCTCCCATTTATCCAGGGTTAACTTTTTTATCACATTAGTGTCTAAAAAATGCTCTGTAACCAGTTCTTGACCCTCCAAGAAAGTCCAAAATTTATTTCTGGTTATGTTACTAGTTAAGGATGTAGCTTGTTTTAATATATGCTTCTCATGTGCCATATATTTAATTTTACTTGAAAGAGTGATGCTTATTTAGCTGTATTATGTAATTACTCATCGTCTGTAATTATCTGCTACTCTTTTTAGCTGTCAGTAAGTTTAGTAAAGTAAAATAAAACCCAAATGTTTACTGGTAAAGAGCTTAAGAGTTAATCTAGTCAGAATCAAAGTTCCGTTAATATTAAAAGTGAATATTTAAGTCTACTTCAAGAAAAAAGTGATAGGTTTGACAATTCAAGAGAATATTAGAATAGTCAAGATAACATAGGGTGGCATTCTAGAGCGAATTCGAATATTTCAAGAAAATTGTAGTTCTCACACTCTTGCGTCTTTTAATTTATTCTTTATGTGAGATTAAAGATACTTCTTTGGATAGAGTTAAACCTTGTGATATTAAAAATGTTAGAACTTGTGAAAAGATAATAGTAACCGTGATCAAAGGAATGGGAAATATGAACGCAATAATTGATGGAGAAAGAACAGGTGGTAGTTGGGCAAAATGGCCTTGGGGTTTACAAAAAAAGAGGAAGAGAATGGATATCCTGATACACCTCGAGCCACCTTTCAATTATGAATGCTTGGTTCCAATAGACACCAGAAAAGTAAAGAAGCTCTGATGACAATGTGTTGGCTATATAAGAGTTAGCTGATTATTCGGAAATGCAGTGAAACAAACCAAGGTATGCTTAGACCATGGAACCATGGTATTAACATCAAGTATGTCTCTAAGGTACATTCCACATTTTTTAATTGTTTAAAATGTTTGGCAATGTTTTCTCCATGCCAAGTAATAAATTAAAAATATTTCTCTTCTATTTCCTATATTGTACTGTTTGTTATTTTACATTAATTGTGGCTAATGTACTAACTATTTGTGGCTAATGGAGTTTTCTTTGCATGTCGCTTATCATAATGTTATTTCTTGTAGTTTTCACGGCACTTTAGTAAAGTGTCTGTAAAGACCGCGTCTTGAAACTTGTGGAGGATAGTACACTTGGCCTACATGTTTGTTACAATCAGTTGATTTGGCCTGGGAAGGAAAGTCCCCATTTTGAAGATGGATCAGCTCCCTATGAGTTATTTGGATGAGATGTCTTGTTATAAGCACCTGGGGAAAGAATGGTGGACTAACACTAAAGATTTAGTTTTCAAACTGATCTGATTGAGAGCCTAGCGCCCATAACTCTGGTGGTCGAGCATGTGGCAATGCCAGCGACAGAAACTGACTAGGAATGCCTTTGGTGACAAATATTTTTAGTTTTCTACAATTCCAAATATTCCCAATTTATTTTATTGTCTTAATTCAGTTGAAAAATCAACTTTTTATTAGAATATATTGTTTTTACTTTACAACTGTAGTTTTTAAATTGGTTGTATACAAAAATGCATAACAATAATCCATATTTTAAAATGTTATAAGCTCAGCTCTTTTCGACAGAAAAAATACGTCAGGGCTTTAAGAAGCTGGCCTACTATCTTTCAGTCTATTCCTTGTTCAGATGACCTAACAGCTGTATTGCATTTCTGTAATATAGTACAAAACGAATCTATTTTTCCATTTTGTTACAGTGAAATAATATTGGTAGTCTCTTTCATAGCAAATTTTGAGGTATTCTGTTTTTAGTAAAGAAATCATATTAAAAGCTCAGGCACCAGCTGGTACTTTTTTGTTAACCAAGTCCTTGTTCACATGACCTGGTACCTGCTTAAACTTGTGAAACCAGTCAGGCAGAAAAACATATTATTCTTATTAATAGACCTCCTGTTCTTCAATACAGAATCAGCTCCAAAAGTTTAACGAGATCTGTAGAAGTAGCTAGTTATATTACAAATGGAAAAACAGATGTGAAAGGTAAAATCAGTTTATATTTACGTGAATTAAAGTGTTGAACCTTTTTACAGGGAGAAAATTTTAAGTTACTGAGCCAAAGCTGTATCGGTTATACTGTTTTGGAAAAGGTAACCGAGGCCTTGATAGTCTACACAGCTCAAATAACAACAATAATTTTGCAGAAAGAAATATTGAATTTATTTCGCTTCTTTTATATCCAATTCAAATCAATGTAATTCGAAATTGTTTTTCCTTGATTGGATAAATCAGACAAAAAATTTTCTTTGATGCGTAGTAAACCATTTATAGTTAAATTATTTTGCTAAATTTATTTAGTATTAACCATTAATACTCACACTTTAGCTGTACCAATAAATTATGCAATATAGTTTGCTCCACACATATTTTTCACTTTTCTGTAATATGAAATAATATTTCATGAAACCCTATGGAACTGCAGTCAAGAGTCAAGAAGAGACCAGGTTATTCAAATTAGCGTATACATTAGTAGATGGTGCGCAAAATGACATTCTTTTAAAGCTTAAAAATTTATTGTTTCAGTTTTGTATATTATTTTTTGAGAATTATTATATTGTATTTCTTAACTATACATAAACAATACAAGTGATATCCTATAAAAGAGTGAACATGGATCGCATAAGCAATTTCTTTTAGGCGTAATAATCCTGTTTAATATGTTTGTTCAACTTAGCGCCTGGGAAGCCCCCTCAACAACACGATCTGCAGTTTTTTTGCTTCATCCCATCTATGTTAAGAAAATACCCTTAAATCCAAAAACCCCTGTTCTTGAAAGGAATAGTATACTTTACAAATTACACTTTGTGTAACAGTCCTGCTCCCTGTATTGGTTAATAAAAGCGCTTTTTGTGTCAAAAGGAAAANCAATACAAGTGATATCCTATAAAAGAGTGAATATGGATCGCATAAGCAATTTCTTTTAGGCGTAATAATCCTGTTTAATATGTTTGTTCAACTTAGCGCCTGGGAAGCCCCCTCAACAACACGATGTGCAGTTTTTTTGCTTCATCCCATCTATGTTAAGAAAATACCCTTAAATCCAAAAACCCCTGTTCTTGAAAGGAATAGTATACTTTACAAATTACACTTTGTGTAACAGTCCTGCTCCCTGTATTGGTTAATAAAAGCGCTTTTTGTGTCAAAAGGAAAAGAAGGAAAGGAGAACTCTTCAAAATGTTACACTAAAAGTCTCCAAATAGTATAATACTGCTAAACACGAAACATACATATATACATACATACATATAGACATACATACATACAAAAATACATAGTTCCGCACTTTCTAACTTTCGTACTTTCGTACTTTCATACATACACAGTCTATCAGTGTATCACCATCTTAAGTGTCGATTCTGGTACAAACGTTTTATCCCCTAAATTTACAAATTATATCAAGGAAAAATTAAATTAAAAATTTGTATAAAAAGAGTTAAAACTGAAGTTAGTTATTTAGTCATTTGCTAGTTTTTTAATTAGATCTTAACGTAGAGTGTTACTAGAAGGATGGAAGAGTTTGCAGTCCTTTGAATTGTGTACTTGCTTGATTTTGAACTTTTCCTTTTAAAATAGAGAACTTCAGCTTGAGATCATTGGTGTTGGGGATTGGACTCCAGTTGTTTTGATTCCTGTTTAATTTATGGTGGGCCAGTTTATCAAATGTTTTCAGCAAAAAAAGAAGCAACCAATGACATGACGGCTTCTGTATCTATGGCTTCCACTGAATCTAGAAAGTTCAAAATTATTGGGTCATTTTTGTTCCTTTTGGTAAGGCAATTTCACTGTCTTAATTAAGAATGTCGGCGATTTGATGGTTTTAGTGACGAGAAGTGTTTTGGAGCAAAATGGTTAAGAGAAAACAATGAAAATAGCATGGCTGGATTTTTTCTAGGGTTTTCTGAATAAAACAAAAAAAAATGAGTGAAATCAGTAGTTGACATTGCGAACAGTTGTTCTGTAGCACAAGAGTTGGGAGAAATAATCGGTCTTTTTGGATTGTCTGGCCTGTTAACTTTGACTAGCAGGTCGAGTTTTAATACAGAAGGATAAATATTTTTAAATTAATTAGGGTGTTGGTAGTAGTAAGAACAAAATAAAAACTGAAGTTGACACCTGGTAACAACTTTAGTTTGTTTAGTGACTTATTCGTATTCTTCTTAGCGTTCAAATAAAATTACTTCATTTAACGTTATCGCATAAAACAGATTAAATTTCAACATTGCATTATTTTTTCCAGTTTATAAAATTCAGAGTACCACACATTAGATATGCTTGTTCCTCGAAGACCTTAAAATTGTACGTTTGTTTTGCGGCAGTTATCCAGATACAACGATTTACAAATATCTACCATTTTTTATTTCTTTTCATATATTTTTTCTTCTCACGCTTTGATTTAAAAACAGCCTTTTCCCTACGAACTAATGTCAACTGTATTGCCCTGGAACGATAATATACTTTGAACCTGAAAGAATTGGCCTAAACTTTGCTACAGTTTCATACTAATGTTTCTTCAGCTAATCATTTCTGAGCACCTGAGGTGAGCTATTTACCCAAACCCCAAAAGCTGGCTATTACTGTAATCCCATTTATCAAATTCCAGTTAAGTCAAGCAAAGGAGATCTTCTCCAGTGAGATTCAATTTTATGTTTGGACAGCAAAGCCCACAAAACCGAATAGTTATGACGTTTGACTAGGACTTTATGCCCCTGTGTTGCTATTAATTGGCAGCACTGTAAAGACATCTTTTATTTAAAGTACGATTGGTTTCAGAGGAGGATATTAGAGTATGCATATATATATAAATCATTATAATATATTATATTACTTGGATTAACAACAGGTCATGCATTACAAAAATGTAACGTTGTTTTTGTGTTTCAGGAAAGACTTGGATAATTATTGCTCAAGCTAAGAGTCGGAAAGAAAAATAACGTCTAAATAAAATATGCTGTATGTATATTTAGTGTCTTTATTATCAATGGTGTCAGCATTGCACATTCATCATCAAAAGCATCTATCATCACGTCATCAACTAGGAAAACATCATAAAAACAAGAAACATAAGTTGAAGACCAATGTTAGAAATACTCATATCCATTATCATCATGGTAAGTAAGGTTTTGACTCATAATTTAATGACTGATTTTGAAAGTACAAAAAAGATAATAGTTGGGGTTTTACCATATTTTGTTTAATAACATTTTATTTTTTTAGTTACTTTGGCTAAATCTACTACTTAGGGATATAATTACTAAATAAAATACATATTATGCTTAAATGTTGAAAACTTTTTATTCTTTGTTTACTTGTCTTGGTATTTTGTTTAGCATAAAATATTTTGGCAAAAAATTACTGCTTTTTACTGTCCCACTGTATTAATAATATTAACGATACTCATTATAATAACAAAAGAAAGGAGTTTTATTTGTTAAATTCATTTTATTCATTTTATTAATTTTATTTTTAAGGTAATTTTAGCATATATTTACTACAATATTTTACTGTACACTATATCACATTGTAAAACGGAATGCCTCAAATGTTGTTAGTGCTGGCAATTCAAAGTTGGGACCTTTTCTCAGTCAGACCTATCTCAGCCAGTACGTTATAGTGATTTTTGCATAATTATATAGGGAAAATTGCTCCATTGAAAATTGATCCCACCCTCACCTTATCAATTTTGCCTTTAATTTGTGGAGATGTGATTCCATAAAGGCAATCTCCCTGAAAACTCACACATTACTAATGAATACACATCATAATGATATTTACCTATTATTTTTTATTGCTTAGCGAAGGAGGAATCTTTTTTTGTAGTCGAATAAACATTTACAGTTGTTGAATAATACTCAGAAAAAATCCTAAAATATAAAAAATGGAAATACGTAGAGTAAGAAGTTTCTCCTTACAGATATTTTTACCCTCGAAAGCTTGGGACATTTCCTAGCTAAATTTCCAATTGGTTGAAAGATCTTTCCTCCGACATCTCTGTACAGAGATCAAACATACTTCAGCAGGTGATTATTTTCTTTATATTATCTACAAAAACTACATAAAACCAAATCAAAATATAAGTACGGTTGGTGTGGAAAGAATTGTAAGTTCAAACCATAAAATCACTGACTATTAACTTTACAAGTACCTGTAACTATTCCCTTGTAAAAACATAGTCCTGTTGGAGTAGAGTTGAATCTATTCTTTAAACGAGTTACAGGTGTTCATTCAATATGCTGTTTCAGAGATAAATCCTTTTTAGATATTTACCAGTGATTGTGTTCTGAGTAAAAATCTACCCAGCACGTTTGACCTAATACATTATTTAACTTGTGTATGCTACTTTCTTAAAAGCGCTTAGGAAAAGTTCGGAGGAAATATTTCGAGAAATTCAAAGTAAGACTCACTTGCAGGATACATAATAAAAAACTTTGAATTACTTATTTTTATCAACAGATATGAATTATAATGCCACTTATCCTATAAATGGTGCTTCCTTTTCCACAGAGTAATGCATGAAATAGATAATCCAATTAGGTTTAATGGCCTATACAAGCTTAAAACAATGTAATCTTCTTATATTTTTACTGTGCTTATGCTGTAATACAATGATCGCTTTCAGAAAAAAAAATATTAAAAAAAAATTCAAAAACAAAGTACCTTTGTTTCATAGTTCTGTAAAAATCCGTGTGTATTACAGTACAGCTAGAGTGAACATTCTTAATAATCAATAATGTCTCTGTTGGGGTTCTGGGTTTTTATTCCATCTTAAAATTGAGCCCATCAGATTTTAACACCTTCTTAGCCTCCTTCCCTGGCTATTACAAAAATCACGTTGTGCAGCAACATGTTTGGATTACTTGGTCGTCTATAAGCTCATCTAATAGTTAGGGCTAACGTTTCTGAGACAGTATATTCCATTTCTTCTGGCTTTATGCTGCATAGTTTAGCTTCTGATTTTTTTTTCTCTGTCTCTCTCTCTCTCTGTCTCTCTCTCTGTCTGTCTGTCTCTCTCTCTTACATATATAGATATATATGTTATGTATGGTATATATAGAGTATATTACAGTATATTTAAAACGGTAATGTTTGTATTTCTCCTACGTTCAGGCAGCTGTATATCTAGCACTCATGTTAACATGGTTTTAATGCTGTGCAAAAATCACTCTTCATCTTTCCTTAATAGAAATATTTTCAAAGCAGTATAAAAAAGCTATAGTCTAATCACATACATATATTTTCTCTTTTATCTTATATGACACATTTTCACTTTTACATTTCATATAAATATTACAATTAAAATCACATTTATTTTGGTCGATAGCTCTTTTCTTGAACCTGCAATAAAGTACAGCAGATTTGAGCAGTGCCAAGATACTAAACCCTAGTTGGATACACATAAGAGAAAGTATTTGTCCTGTATTACCCTTATTTTGCATAGTTACAGTTACATTTGTACGCACTAAATTTAGGAAGATTGATGCATTGCGATGATCGATAGTAAAAGTGCCTTAAAATATTGCCAAGCCATCTTTAGATATTAAAAAAAATACACTGGGAAAATAATTATGAGATGCATTGTTTCTTTAGGCTTATGACCTGCTACTTATAAAGGAGCATATTCTGTTCGTCTATGTACATGATATTAACTTCGAAATTGCCTTGGGAGTTTTCTGGCCTTATTTCAACATTTTTAACCACCCTACCGGCTCATTTCTTGTCAAGCAAATTTGCATTTTCATTGTCCAGTTTTATATGTATTTTACTTCTTCTTCCATGAGCACCAGTAATGATGAAAACTACAGTTAAGATAGTTCATAAATCAAATGATTCAACAATGCAAGTCCACTGATAGAGAGTAATTAACAGACTCTTTCTCTTTAGGTCTCTCAAATGCTAAATATTTCACATTCAGATTTTTTGTTTGGCATGCTTTAATTAAAGGACAAGTCAAAGTGACGATCAATGGTGCACAGCTGGAATATCGCCATTAAAAGCACATTCATTTTGGTCGACAGAAATTTCGCTAGCAATTGACATGACCAAGACACCAGAATACGAAAATTAAAGTCACTTTTTTCATCAATACTGAAAAAAGAAGAGAGGATAAAAACCCGCTTACATTTTGTGCTTGGTTTAAGAAAAGCCAAAACAAAAAATCATTCTGTAACTGGCTGTCTCAAAAAAGGAAGATTATACACATTTCCTTTATGTCTACAAAGAGGAGTAGAGAGAAGTTGAATATTTGTTGCCTCCGATGCTGTTAACGCAGATTATTTTGAACTGTTTTAGCTCGAAACTTCCACTGCATTCATGGTTTAGCAGTGGATGTTACGCGATTGCTGAACCACATACAACAATTTTGCTTATAAGCTTGCATAGTCTTTTTGACTCAACTTAAGTGACATGAGGTTTCTCTCTTTAAATACTGGGTATATGATTTTTTATTCCATCGATCAATTTCAAAGATGTTCAGCTCATTTACCTGGCTTCACACCGCCACTTAAATTTGTACACAACTGTGCCTAAATTTGTGGCAAGCAAGACATACTTTGTAGAAAAAGAAAAATATAGAAATATACTTTAGGTTCACTAGCACGATAGCATTCGGAAACTGTCCTGCTACTTTAATTTTCAAATATAGTGGAAATGTAGCCCTACCTACCGTAGTTTGAGGTATACAGAGCACTTCTAGGAGCATTTTTAGTTCTGTTTTGAAAGCTGGGTATTTTATACTGAAAACGTTTTCTAATACATCGTTAGGGCAACTGTTACTTATTGGAACATTTTTATTTTTATTTCTTCTACTGGCTATTTTTCAGGAGCGAAAATGACAACATAAAGAGCATAATGAACTACACTTTTTGAAATACCCATTTTTAATTGCATAGAACTGAGTGATTTCCTTCCGATGTCAGTTTGTTAATACATAACATTTTCGAGGCTAGATTCGAATGCTTTTGTCGCTACATTTATATGTTCAAGAAAATCGGCTGTAGGTTCTCAAACTACTTTCCTATTACCAAAATACTCACTGTCACTAATCGATATAGCCATAGGATTGTATCTATTGGTGAAAATGGTTTTACCGTGATTTGGGATACGTATATTGCATTTCTCCTTCACCAAATGGAAAACGTTGAAGCTTAGACATTATAAGTGGCTGCAGCAGAGAGTTACGTCAGGGTATGGTGTTTTTAGACAATGTCAATAATCTTTTTGTATTGGTTCGAAATCTCGCATCTCTGTGTGACCAGGGTCATGTTTTAGCTTTGTTTAGGCAACAGAAACCTCCTGATTAAGATAGTATATTTCAGCACCTGGGGATACTTCTCTTGACAAAGTACCACCAAGAAATTATCTACAACAACCAATCTAGTCCATCAAAGTTGACCACTGTGCTGATTCTCAGTAGCATTTTCTGTTGTTTATTAGACTCGTTAATATCAATTGAGAATATTTTTAATTGTTTTTCTGTGCCTCAGTCGCATCTTATCATTTGTATTGTCTTTGGGACATAATCTCTTTACTGGAAAAGAATAATGGCGGCTTTTCTTTACGACAAAAAATATCGTATTTATATCATAAAATATCAATATTGTTATTTTAAAATCTGGTTATGTCTTCACCAAGGTTTTTGTCAATTTGTGAGTTATATGTCATGATTGCAGAATTTGAGGGGTGCAACACAACCAAGAAATAATTAAACTAAATTTCATTTTTCTATAAAAGTAATGAAAGATTATAGACAAGGGCTATTAAACGATGATTCAAACAACTCTGCCTTACAATGAAATTATTTGGTCCTTTGCTGTTAGAAGGTCGTAGATTCAACATAATTTGTTCCATGAAAGTATATCTGTGTAATGCTTAACTTTCTTAGTAAATACAGTCATGAACAAAAGTTAAAGACCAAGCTCAAAATTTTACGAAAATGACAATATCATCGCATTTAAACAGGACAATTACTTTTAGTTCTCATAAAATCTTCATATAGCATGACAAATATGTCACTTTATGCAATTTTGCTAATCATGATCATTCAATTGTCCAAAACCCAATATTTTGTAAGTCCTCCCTTGTTTCTGATTCCAGCCTCCATGCGCCTCGGCATGCTGTCTATTAAAGTTTGGTAATATTCCTTCAAGTTTTCTCTAGCCCAGACTTCTTTTATCAGCCTACTTAACTCTGAAGTACTTGACGGTTGTATTTCTTTCAATTAACGGCGAAAAACTGGCATATGACTCACTCTGCATCCCCTCTGAAGCAGTTGTTTGTTTTTTTCATGGAACTTGTTGGAGACCTGACTACCATCCTTTTCATCAAGATGCCGTCGGACTTGGTGGAGCTTCTACGTCTTCCACTACTCTTCCAATCCTCGTGGATTTCTAATTCTTCGTACGCGACGATTGCCTGATGCACGGCTGACTTGGTGATGAAAAAATTTCTTCACAATGCTGCATTCGGTCTAATTTTGACTTCGTGGGCTAAGGTTTGGCCCATTTGAACGGCCGAATCTCAGCTATTCTCCAAATTTTAAAAAGTCGGAAAAAATCAGAACGAGGTGTTGACAGCAGCCAAGAAACTAGTCAAAGGAACAATAAAATAAAAACAGTTGAAATGATGCAATCGGAACAATTGAAAGCTGCAATCTGATTCAATACCAAAATTTTGGCTATTTTCAGCGTTTTGTTTTAATCTTTTGTTCATGACTGTATAATAATTTTTTTACATTTCATAATATGGCATTACATTTACAAATTTTAGAACCTGATGATCTTGGATGCTGGAAAACCTCTCCAAACAAGAATACTGTTGATTTTGAAGAGGATATGCGTATTAGCTTTGGGCATAGGATGCCCTTGAAGCATAAAGACAAAAAGCATTTACTCAAGCTTTGTATCGATGAGGCAAGTAAAGAAAAAGTAGATATTTTTGCTGTGTCAGATAATGACTGCTGGACAGACATTCATCTTTCGTTAACTTTCAAAAAATATGGCTCTAGCAAAGAATGTCGCAATGGTGTTGGAGGGAAGCATTCAATGAATGTTTACAGTTTAAAAGGTAAATGATACAATTTTGTAATGCTTAATTTATTTAGATATGCATTTTTTCAGAGAGAAAGAGAGAGAGAGAGAGAGAGAGAGAGAGAGAGAGAGAGAGAGAGAGAGAGAGAGAGAGAGAGAGAGAGTAGCCTACTTATAAGAATATTTTTCAATTCCTGTTTCTCTGTTAAGGGTAATCCATTTGTTTGACAGAAAACGTTTTCATCCCTATCCACCAGGTTTAAGTTAAAAAACAAGAGTAATCCGATATTGTTTTGAAAATAATAGTTTAATTGGTTAGCTATAACATAGCTTGCTGAATAGTAGGGGATAAAAAAATAGAGTAAAACATTGGAGGAAATTTTGAACTCTCCTCTACAGAAAACCATAATTATAATTTTGATCTAAGGAAGATTTTCCCTTTTATTTTTGCAGTCTTGATTTTTATGTATCAATCCTATGACTCAGTGAAAGACTATAAAGTATTTTTTTAGTAAAACAAAACTTCGCGTCAGACAGGCAAAAGTGGGATTTATAAAGAGTGATACACATTTATCATAAAAAAATACTTGACTAGAGTCCTACGTGGCCCTAAGTGGTCAAAGGTGTGATGAAAGCGTGTCTTAAAAGGGCATATGCTAAATGCGTACCACATATCCTCTCTCACACCAGTCGAATACCCACGTCCACGAAGGCTCAACTCTGAGCCACGTGACCACTGGTAACTTCATTCTATAAAGGCAAACGGGGAACGGCGCATGGCGAGTGTCAGGCGCCATGTAAAAATAAGCAGGCCCTTGAGGGCTGTCTACCTGGAGACAGCCCACCGATGGTGGTGGTGGTGATACATTCGCGGCTTCTATCGTCACCAATGTTGGCTATCACATCCTCAAATAAAAGTTCTCAAAACAGAGTAGGAAGAACCCTTAAGTCCTGATCGACAATCTCCCTAGAGGAGTAAACCTCAAACTCAAATCCTGGAATGTTACTCATTGGTGTCAGTAATTCTTGTAACAACTATCGTTTTAATTCGATTGACCTGGTACAATGGATAAAGCTGGCTATTTGAAGTCGAAACTTGTGTTCAACTTTCAAGTAGGCGCATTTGCTCCAGTAAGCGGAGAACCATGGACCTGCAAAGGACTGGCAACCATGCATGTTTTATTGCCAGCGAAAAACCCAAATGACTTATGCTTAAAAACAAACAATCAAACCGCATCGCCCGTCGCGCGGTTAAACAAGGTGCGCGAAATGCAAATTCCTGGTATGCATTCAAAAAGTTAGATACCAGGCAAAACATCAAAAGATCTCAACATCAAAAAAGGTCCTTTCTCCATGAAAGGACTTGATGAGGTGCTTGGCAAAATAGCTAACAACAAAGCTTCCGGACTTGACGAAATTCCAGCAGAGGTCTGGAAGACCAGAAACTTCAACCAACAGCTACTCTTTTTCTGCAATAATGTATACCAACAGAAGCCTATTGAAAGGTGGAGAGAGGGATGTATACTGCCATTTCCCAAGAAGAGAGATCTAAGTTCCACCGAAAATTACAGAGGTATAACACTTACCTGAATTGCAGCAGAAATATACAATCTACTTTTGCTGAATCGAATCCGACCGGAATTTGACGGAATACTGAGGAAAAATCAAAACAATTTCCTTAAAAACCGTTCCACCACTGGTCAGATACTCACAATAAGACGTATCCTCGAAGGAGTGAGGCTGAAAGACCTGAATGCCACTTTACTTTTCATCGATTTTAAAAAGGCTTTTGACTCTGTCCATCGCGAAAAATTAGCCGAAATTCTCTTGTCATGTGGCGTTCCTGAGGAGATAGTCAGCGCAATCATGATGCTTTATTTCAACACCAGATCAATGGTTTGTTCTTCCGATGGTGATACGGACTTCTTCATTTTAACTGCTGGTGTAGTACAGGGAGATACTCTCGCTCCATACTTGTTTATTATCTGCCTGGACTATATATTACGTGTACCCGTTGATGAAGACCTCGAGCTAGGCTTCACTCTTAGATTAAGAAGGAGTTCTAGACATCCAGCTGTATACCTTACAGTTATTGACTATGCTGACGACCTTACACTTCTCGCTGATACCACCTCTGACGCAGAAAAGCTACTCCACACCCTTGAAATCGCAGCAAGTGAGATTGGGCTGTACATCAACTGCAAGAAAACCAAATACATAGCTCTCAACCAAGAACAAGAAGCGCAAGTAAAATCCACAAACGGTTAAATCATTGAATCTGTCGATGATTTTCTTTACCTGGGCAGTTACATAAAATCAACAGCCCNTTAGATTAAGAAGGAGTTCTAGACATCCAGCTGTATACCTTACAGTTATTGACTATGCTGACGACCTTACACTTCTCGCTGATACCACCTCTGACGCAGAAAAGCTACTCCACACCCTTGAAATCGCAGCAAGTGAGATTGGGCTGTATATCAACTGCAAGAAAACCAAATACATAGCTCTCAACCAAGAACAAGAAGCGCAAGTAAAATCCACAAACGGTTAAATCATTGAATCTGTCGATGATTTTCTTTACCTGGGCAGTTACATAAAATCAACAGCCCATGACATCGATGTAAGGAAGGCGAGAGCTTGGTCTGCTTTAAATAAGCTGTCCTGTATTTGGAAGTCCAATTTACCAGATCATTTAAATCGCAGATTCTTCCGATCAGTTGTTGAATCTGTCCTACTGTATTGTTCAGTATCCTGGACTTTGACAAAGAAACTAGAGACATCTCTAGATTGCACTTACACCAGAATGTTGCGAGCAGCTTTAAACCTTGATTGGAGAGATCATTCGACCATTAAAGATATCTATGGGTCACTACCGAAAGTATCTGTCTCTCTTCGAGAAAGGCATCTTCGATTCGCAGGACACTCGTTCAGAAGTAAAGATGAGCTAGTCAGTGATGTCCTTCTATAGAGGCCATCACAAGGCGCAGATCGCAGAGGTCGTCTCACGAAAACCTACATCGACCAAATTGCTGAAGACGCTGGTTGTTTGGCTGAGGATCTGCCAAGCCTCATGGAAGACAGAGACCAGTGGAAAACACGAGTCAAGAGAGTTCGAGATATGAGCTCGACGCGGTAAGGTAAGAGTCCTACCTTCCGAAAAAGGAAAATAAATATAGATACAGACCGTACAGAGACACAAAGCTGTTGAATCAAAATGAAGCAAGAAAAAATTAAAAAAAAATATTCACTTATTTCAGAGACTTTCATTCCAAATTGAATGTCGATCTGCTGGTATTAAAATTAAAAAGATGGGTCAAATTATGTTATTCTTTAAATAAGGACACTTTCTCCTTGAAAATGTGCAGTAAAGACATTAGATGAAAACAATGGGATGCACTGAGGTCCAGAATCAATCTACATACTTTTCACATTAATGATATCAAAATAATATATTTATTACTGATTCTCTCATGTACCAAGTTGTATTTATTTCGGTAAAGGCTTCCTTTTGTATTTTTAAAAACTGAATTTGTATTAAATGATTTACTCAGTATCTCATTCATTATCATACTTACTTTACATATAAATATTTTTTTTGTATAAGTGCTCATTTATTTGTGTCTGTGCATATATATATATATATTTAACTGTAAATATGTATATTACTTTTAATAACAGGAGCAATTGATTATGTTCCTGCAAATGACTGTGGCAAGTTCAACTTAAAAAAGAATACCGTTAGTCGAGTAGATGACAGTGATAGAGATCTTCTACACAAGAGGCTTGGAAAATTAAATAAAGAGGCAAATGCACCAGGTACCAAAGGCACAAAGAAAGACGTGCTTCTTGTTGATCAGATCTTTAATTCTATATATGGACATAATGGATTAGCCAATCAAGTAGCTCAAATGCAACAATTAAATAAAATGGAAAATAATGTACAGCAATTTCAACAGATGCCCTACCCTGGGCAGCCAGCTGTACATCAACAATTTAGTTTCCCCAATCAACATCCAGTGGGAGCTTCCCCTACACATCATATGGCTACTGGAACTACGCAGAATGGGTATGTTACCACCACAAGCATGGGACAGCCGCACATACAACATATGAAGCAACAGATTAGCGGATCAGAGAATCAGCTGGTTTCAGAAAGTACTACTCCAGTGAATGAACAAGGTAAGTTGCCTTTCAATTTATACTTACTTAAAATGTTTTAATTCAAAACTTCAAAGTACGAGAAAGATCTAACTAGAGTCCATGAAATCAAAATATTTCCTTTATGCCTAGAAAGGATCTTTAAAGCGTACGAAGTCTTGAAATAGCCTTGCACACTAACTAGGTTCAAGGCAACGCCTGAAAGAACGTCTGAAGAAATAGTTGCTCCGTTTGTAAACAGACAGCACATATTTTTCTTCCAGTCGAAATTTTGCTTGGCATAATAATCTATACACTGTTTTTTGGAGATGTCATTTTGTCTATGTTGTTTCCAGAGGGACTTCACAAAATAGATAGCATCAACTTGNGGGACAGCCGCACATAAGACATATGAAGCAACAGATTAGCGGATCAGAGAATCAGCTGGTTTCAGAAAGTACTACTCCAGTGAATGAACAAGGTAAGTTGCCTTTCAATTTATACTTACTTAAAATGTTTTAATTCAAGACTTCAAAGTACGAGAAAGATCTAACTAGAGTCCATGAAATCAAAATATTTCCTTTATGCCTAGAAAGGATCTTTAAAGCGTACGAAGTCTTGAAATAGCCTTGCACACTAATTAGGTTCAAGGCAACGCCTGAAAGAACGTCTGAAGAAATGGTTTGAGATGTCTGAATCTAAAAGTGTCCTGAGGTCTTGCTGATTAGTGAATTCCTTCTAAGAGGCTCATCACAAAGTAAAAATATATTATTTCAATTTAATGTAGCACAATTCATAGTGGTTTCTACATAAAACGAAATAGTGATCGATTTTTTAAGCGTTACATTAAGATAATTCTAGGATCTCATATATTCATTGCCTGTATGCTAGTCACTGTTACTCACATCTGTTAATTAATTTTCTAGGTTCATCTCAAACTATATATACTTTGAGTGTTTGATATAATCCTGTATTCTTAAGAGGATGTTATTGATTTAGTAAACTTGAGCCTGAAAAGGTTTTGTTAATGAGACTCTTTTGGTGATTAATCTTATAATAAGGTTTTTATATAGCAAACTTCTTAAGGCCATCTTGTGGTTCAAAGGTGCACATTTTAATCAGTATATTAGTATAGTGGCAACGTTAATTTTATATACTACAGGTTTTTTATCTTTTTTCTTAACTTAATTTCAATAAGAAGATCTCCTAAATATAAGTTTAATATTTTTTAGTGCTTATAAAGATCCACTTATATTCGAAAAGTGGTGCTTTCCTTTTACGTTTCTTGGACACTAGTCATCTGGAGCATCAAGCGAGCACCATGGCTTGATTGAAAATAGAGCTACATCTGAAGATTTCAAGCAAAAAATACGACATATACACAGAGTTTGAAATAGTTATTTATTCAACGAAATAGTTGAAGGCTCTGGATTGGCTATGAATGCAATACCCAATACACAACAATATCTAACCTTATCTAATCAAAGGTTAAAATATTCCTTTGACGTATAAACAGCCCATATCAAACTACATTTGTTCTATTTGTCAACCGAAAACAAAAATAATTTTGAATGTAAAATGGATTTTGGTTTTTTATTAAAATCGTAACTTGTCCAGTGAATAGAAGTCACTTGATATTCCATTTGTTATTTATCTGTTTAAAGATTTATCTGCCACTACGTTGATTTATTGTTGTTCTGAACTTTGTACTCGTACCTCAATGATTCGGTAGCAGACTGTTCAAAAATCAAAATCTTTGTTACATATCCTGGAATAACAATTTTAGAAATTTGATTTTCATATAACGAATATTATCTGTTTTCTATGTATTCCGATATTTTCAAAATTTTGGGCTGCCATGGACTGTTAACCTATTAAGATAATTTCCAGTTTACACAAAGGGATTGTTTCCTATTGTTCCTAGTAAACGAGACCTTTAAATGCCAGGTTGGCGTCAGACGTCTGAGTTTTGAGAAGAAGGCTTTTTAGCTTTGGATTTCAAACTTCCCAACAAAGAGGTCAGAATGTAAATACGGATGGAAGTATCATTATTTATCTTTTATAAGGGTAATATGTAGAGAATAATACCACTTTTATCCTCATTGAGTGAAATACTTGGCATACTGATTATCTATTTTTGTATATACTTCTAACATATCTTTTTTTTTTTACTTTTTTTTGGCATTGTTAATCAAACGAATTGCTCACAATACTCTGCAGACCTCCAATGGTTTAAAGGCTGCTAGGGATCTCTTACACGAAGAGTGATTGATTCCATATCAGAGACTGTAGACTCCAAAGTTGGTAATAATTGCTATACAAAGAGCCAGAAAACTTGTTATTTTTAAAAAATTCTCTCACCTCACCCCTCCGTGATGTCAAAGTACTTCGTTCTAATTTTTATTTTGTGAAACCATTTCATATTCTTGCAATTTGTCAGTCAAGCCTCAATAACAGTGTTAAGAATAGTGACCTTTATGCTGACGACTATTTACATTTGTTTCAACTTGACTCTAAAAACCATCTTCATGATCTTGCTTTCTATGCCAGGATGGGTAACTAAAAGATGTACTTTAAGGTAAAGCTTTTGATGGAAAGCTAAGAAAGGCCTCCTCAGCCAAAAATAATTGCGAGTGTAAACAGATTCACAATTGTCAGTTTTATGAAGATACAGCATTGTTGGACCTATCTAAAAGCAATAATTATCAATCACCAAAATGGAAAGAAAAAGTTGGATATGAAAAGTTAACTCTTGTGACTATAAAGGCCATAGTTATCGAAAATTGTGTCAATATTAGTTAGAGAACGGGAAAATTGTAAATTTCTTGTTAACACAAAAGACGGCTTAATATGAGGTAAATTACTATAAAAATGAAAATGTCCATCATGATTTGAAAATTTGTAACGACAAACATGTCAACTTTGAATTGGCAAGGACCATGCAAAAAATTGGCTTTTCACTAACACTTAAATTGAAAAAACCTGTGCATGTCATCAAGCATTTTGAATCTAAATTATTTATCTATTTAAAGTAAATGGGCTAGTAAGCTTTTACTTTTTAACAATTGACATTAAAAATAAAATTTGTATTAATGTGCTTACTCGCTTAGAAATGTTCCAAACTTCAGTGTTTACATCTATTTCCTGATTAATCTGCCTGAGAATTAATATTTTTTCAACCACAAAAAAGCCCCATCCTTCTGATAAAATAAGAGTGTTTCTCATCAAAAAATCAGCATACAAGAGGGAAGCACTAGCAATTCACAAGGGTCTATACATGATAGAATATTAAGAAAACATCACCAGGTTATGACACTAAAGTCAGGCATACAATGTGAAAAAAAAAGTTCTGGTGAATAAATATTCTGAATGCGATACCAAATTGTTCTGCCATACACAATTCATCATATTCTCACAGTATCTTTATAGAGTGAGCAAGTTGATACAAGCTTTTATTGACATATTCACAAGTGTGTGTTCAATGCAGTTTTTATTTTGTTTACTTATAGAACTAACACATATAGTTGTTTCAATTTTAATCGACTTATCCGTTTATCTACTTTTCTTAAATCCTTACTTTATCATATAAAAGGTGTTTTGCAACTCAAATTTGATGTCGGAGTAATTTTTGTTAATAAACATTCGTCAAGGTTCTCTTTATCTTTTTTTCCCTTTCTTTATTGTTAAATGATGTTTTTGTACTTTAGCCCTTTTCTGTTAAAGTTTCCTAAGTGTATTGTTTTCTACTGTTCTAAGATCTCCAGTAACGAAGCGATCAAGGTCATTATAACAGAATGAAGAAGTCTAACAATAGCAGTTGGGAATGTCCTCAACGAATGCGACATCTTCATTCATTCCAATGTTAGAGATAACACATTTCCTTTGTTATTAAAGACTTCATTTCTGGTTGGAGGATTTAGACTTATTACAGGAGGAAGTTTCTCCTTCACTTGTAGTTATTGTTATGGAAACTTACATGTTTACGGAAGTAAAAGATTGTTGAAGGTGGATTACATCCAAATCTCTGTTAAAAAATTTCAAGTGCCAGATGTTCTTTGGAAATTGTTTTGATGCTTCTTAAATTATCTTGACTGTGATGGTATCACTATGTCTAAGACATATAAGTACATTTTTTTTCATTTTCTATAAAGCTTATATTTTTCACGATCACTTATGTAATATGCTAATTTGTAAGTATTTTTTTCTATATTGTTAAGAAAGAATACTAACCATATCCTTGCTGTTATATACTTGTATATATCATAATGTGTAATTCATCTAATAATTCATCTAACCCACAATTATCCGTATCCACTGCCAGAACGGTTTTGGACTATTTCGTGAATACAAAATGTCCCTGACAAAATTTATTAAGGTGTCACATTTCATGCTTATATCCTATCTTTATTTTGGCTTTTATTCTAATATTCGAAGCGACTACCAATTTTCATCTTGTATCACTTTCTTAAATTATTTATTTTCCTGATTAATATTTTCCTCAATTCTTCTTACTCAAAGCATAGGATACAAAAACGATGTGTAAAATAGGTTTAAACCAGTGCGTATTAAATAACCGTTACCTTTGAAATTACTAACTCAGACACAACTGAATGGAAACTTTTAACCTTTTTTATACTTTTGATGGCATATCAGCCCTGAAAGATGTTCAAATTTAACTTTGACTCACAAAAAATTAAGGTTAATTCCCATTATTGCTTGATAAATTAGTATATATAAGAAACACTTGTGAACATTAGAAACAACCAACGAAAGTTTGGTTTTAATTAGTGTTATTAATTTATTTCTTTACTTCTCACATTACTATCATTTCCACTGTTACAAAAGATTCTGCTTTTCGACAAATAGATATTTGATTGGTAAAAAAGCACGTGTCTAGACCTCTTCATGAAAGAAATAACTCCTACCTACCAGTGTTCAGATTTTTGCACATATATAGAACATTATGTTGATGGAGTTTGTTTCACTTGCACTCACTCATTGAAAAAGGAAGGAATACAAAGAACAGTTGATGTACGTATCATTCCCTCCATTTAGAAAGAAATTCATCAATGGTCATTGCTTTATTGAGATACCATTTCTTGATGGTTGCCAATGGGCTCTTAAAATCCTTTTGACTTGCCTGTGGGACAAAAGTCAAGAGTTTGGAGTTATTTTTAATAGGATAATTTGTCAATTACTTTTGTTGTGTAACAGAACAGACTCCAGTCAACTTACCCAGTGATGGAAACTTACTTAGCAATCCAGATTTTGAAAACCCAGTTGAAAATGGAGACATCGTCATGAATTGGAACTGCCAAGGAGAGCTCAATGATCCTAGAGGTGGTGTAATGAGTAGAATATCTAACCTTGCTCAGAAAGGTAATTTTGCTGGTATGTGCTCGGAACGATTGGCTGAATGGGCTGGCCCTGGACAATATATAGGTGAGTACTTTTTGCTATATTTTGGAAAAGGTATCAATCAAATTTGCTTTGGAATTTTTACTTTTGTAATAGTTGGTCTTAAATTTACAGTCTAATAGAGCCTAATACAGTTTATAATATTTACTGTAACGTAATGGCTATTATATCTAGCCTTAAAACTCTGGCAAAAACTTATATTTTTTTAAAATTTATATTTTTATTCTTGTCACAGGAAACTTCCAAATTGTTTTCCCTTTCAAGACATTTTCTTTCTTGAAATTTTATCAATAACTTAAAAGGTAAACTCAATTCTGTTATTGTTTCTTACATCCATTTAAATTACCACTGTGGTGAAGGAATTGTTTTAAAAGAAACGCAGGATAGTGGTTTTAAAGGGAAGGGATTCAAGCATCTTAATCCATTCTGCTACATCATGATAGGTCTTTGTCCTACTAAATATTACAAAGGAAACTACAGTCATACTTAGATTAACAATCCATAACTTTTAAAATATTCAAGCCTGAAAGAGTAATTTATTCAAAGTAGGTGCTTATTCAAAACCTGCTTAAAACTTATGCTTATTTAATCAATAAAATGTGGTTTTGGACGAAGGAGTGCTTGTGCTTGTTTTGATGAAATTTGCCAATATCAAAGGTAAGATGATCATGTTGACTCATTTTAATGTAAGAATTTCCACACTTTATTAGAATACGAATACAAAATTAAAGCTTTACTTTGCCTTCCCCCCCCCACCCATCCCCCGCCAAAAAAAAAAGTAAATCAATAAAACTCAGGCTAATCCCTCTAAAAGTGATATAAAGAAACTAATAATTCATGGCTTTTTACTTCATGGTAATTTGTGTGGATTCCTTGCAACAAATCGTGATAGGTGTTATTTTAATTCTCCATTTTGTTAGAAATCTGATCTAAATTCATCACAACGTGGCACAGCCATTTGTGTGTAGTATTCTTTAACTCTTGTTGGTTGTTGGAGTAAAACTTTACAGGTCAATACAACAACAACGAAAAGTGAAAACCTAAGATCTCGAGTCTATTAGGCTATACTAAGAGTTAAATGCAAAAAAGTTTTTGTTCATTATGTTTTAAAGACATTATGTTGTTTCAAGAAACAGAAGTAGAAAAATTCTGCATTATTAGAGAAAAAAGCAAAGCAAAACAAACGGCAAAAACGAGTGTCTTTTTGACATTCAATGAATTATAATTTTTGTAGGCTAGTTCAAAAAGACTTTAAATAGTTGGACTAAAGTCACAAATAAAATTCTTACCTGGTCCTTCTCAACCTGCAAAATTAAAACTGATACAGGGCAGAAGAAAAGTTTGTTTGTAATCATTTGACGAAAAATGTTTTTCAAGCGGTCAAACGAAATAGTAATTAAAGAAAGAAGCCAAAGCTCGGTTCAGCGAAATCATTTTCTCTTCTCTCTGTTGACTTTAAAACATATAGTCCAGGTGCTTTAAGGGTTAAAGAAGCCGGATTCGTTTCCTCAAAGTTTAATCACCAGCTAGGCACCTTCTAGAACTATTCCATCATCAGAAAACGTAAAAACTTTTGATGGTGAATGTGAGTCAAGTATCAACAAGATCGCTGGTGATGAAGGTCATAGACGAGAGGTGTTGATTTCTTAGTGCAGCTGTGGATTTTCTGGTATAGCAAAGTAGCTTGTTAGAATGGATGGTACTTTTCAGAGCTCTAGCTGGTCCATTTTGTTTGTGGCATTGCAAAGCTGATTTTTAGCAAACTTTTTTACAAAAAACCAGATTTATCTACCTTTATGACAATATACTGTAGCCGTGATTGGGATTCATTTTTCGTGTTCCTGATGCATACTAATGTAACTTTGCTCAGTTGGCTGTTGCAGTTGGTTGTAGAAGTTGTAGGTAGCAAGACTACAATTTACTGTTCTTTTATGACTCTCAGTTCCTTTATTTGCAGAAACAGATAATTGAATTCTTTGCGTTGAGTCAACACTTCTCTTAAAGAAAGACCTTAATTACGTATGCGAGGGTTACAACGAACTGCAGAGAAGGCTAGTATTGCTTGTGTAATGGTTGGTTAATCTGGGCCTTGTCGCAGGAGTTCATCTTTCATCTCTTACATGGCCTTCTCAGTTAATGGATTTTTATTGACATTCGTTGCTCTTTCCAAGTCAATAGAGATTCCATTATGAATAAGGAAGTTGTCTTGAATCAGTTTCAAAACGTCTGGAGGGGAGTCTGTTTAAATGGCAGTGGCAGGATCAAGTAGTCGCAGCTCAATGAAGAGCTTGAAAATAACATATCTTAAAGATTTGCAGTCTTCTTAATCGATTTTTGTCAATAGAGCAGCACTTCAGGTAGCGTCTCCTGTCCTTTATGTTGGTGAACATCTTGGATGGCCGTTACCTTGAATGAGATGTGGATGAACACGTCTGAATACAAATGGCTTTTGTTGATATCCCATTGAATCTTGTAAATAATAATACCTTTGATTTCTGTTTCTGTTAAGACTTTGTTAGTGATGGTACATATTTTGGATGTTGGTATGGAGGTATTTAGGTGCATTTCTGGCAAATTAGTTTGTACCTTGGATTAAGCTGCTAGGTGTTAGATGTTAAGATCAAAGTGGCTTCCAGGTGATAAGAAAAAGGATACTCTGCTATTGTGGTAAAATTGACCCCTGAGTGGTTTTTCATTAGCTTGCACATGAAATTTTCTGTCAAAGTGACACCTACTTTGTGGTGTGACTATAAATTAGAACTAAAATGCTATAGAGATGCACTGTTGCTTATGTCTTTTTCTCGCATGGTATCAACATATTGGAGGTTTTTGCTTGAGACTGAAATGACCAATAACACGAGTCTTTCCGTTACGGTGGATGTGTTTGGAGCCTAGTGTTGTCTTGATGTAGTGTGAGATTACCTCCTTGTAGGGCTAACTGTACTCTTTTCCAGTTGGTGAGGGGTTCGAAGGCGGTTTTTGTACAAAAGCACAGGCTACTGGTCACTTTGTCGACAATAACATATTAATGTAGATTGCCGAGTACAAGTGACACGAACTATTGTAGAGTAATTTTAGGGGCACGCATTACTATGCCACGTCTACTGTAGTGTACACATTTCCTTTAATTGGTGTTGCAAAGCCACAGTATTTATCTTTTCTTTGGCAAAGGTTATTTTGCAGAAGGCTTGTCTTTGGTCGATTTACATGAAGTATTTCAACGGAACAATAATTGCGCAATGTTGTCTTTTGTGTGTGTTGGGACGAGAGGAGGAGGGTAATTACACTGACGGGTTGATAAGAATGATAAGAGCCTGTCCGTATAATTTTTAAATCTGTGTTTGTTTGAAGGGTTTCTAATAGAATCTCAATGGCTTGTGATTTCATGTTTTTAGAATCCAAATATTCGAGATCACAAGTCGATTTCATAGTGTTGCTGCACAAGACCTGCTAAATATTTGCTAATGAGATGCAGCCAGTGAGAAGAAACAAAATCTTGGGGGATGATTTTTTTCTTATCTGTTCTCTTTACCTTTGTTCTCATCCAACAGTTGGTGAGAATCTTGAAAATTCTGAACTTTATTGACTCAGAGGAAGCCATAGATATAAGAGCTTTAACATGTTTTGAGTCTCTTGAGACGAGTGAGTAAAATCACAAAACAGGCTTGTCGAGATGGACAGTGTGTAGTTTTTTTATTCTTTCCAACTTATTATATCTCTTTTATTACGCTCTGCATTTATGTATCAAGTACTCTAATACGGTTAACCGAATCGAAAGCACCATATATATATATATATATATATTTATATATATATAAACAAACTCAACTTTTTGTATTACTTTTATGCTTGCATTGTTTTTAATTACAAAACCACATAGTGGAACATCCATCCATCTATCAATATACCTATCTATACATTTTTTTACTTTCTATCATTTACAGGTAGTAAGCTGATGGCAGGCCATGCTTACAAAGTTGAGGGATACACTAAATTATTACATGGAAACGAAGCAGATGATTCGACAATCGAGTTATGGATTCGCTTTTATTCAAATGTAGCAAATGCAGAAACGAAAGTTCTACTAGCAAAGAGAGGAAAATATCTGAGAAGTAAGGCTTTCGAAATTTCTTAAATGACGAATCAGTGAAATTTTTAGCAATCATTTGGAGATCATTAATTTTTCTGTATCCATCCACCAATTCGCCTACCATTCAGTCAATCAATCAATAAATCAATATTTCTATCGGTCTTCTTGTCAATCAATCAATCTATCGATCGATCCTTTTGGTTCACCATGTAAGAAGCATCGAGATATTTAATTGTATTTATATACTGCAGCCACACTTTTTTCTATTAGCATAATTTTTTAATTAACGTTTTTAGTGCCTTTAGGAAACTTGCATACATTAATATTCTCTGAGCGGATTTTTTCAGACAACAAATTTTCATAAATCTGAGATATATGTGAAATAACTTTACTCAAAATATTCTTCGTTGTCGGTACTTGACGTCTAATGACTGTAAGCTGGTAATGACCTCGCACGAGAAGAGAATTAAAAGTTATCTATCATAAGACTTCCCCTTGCTTTAAAAGATAGCGTCTTGCATGCTAATATGTGAGGTATAGGATTGTCAGCGTAAATTGTCTTAAATAATACGCCTAGCCCTTTGCAATAAAATGACCTATGCAATACAAAAAGCTCATTTGGATGTGAATACCACCAAATTGTAAGAAAATGTCATTTGAATCCCTTCCGGACTCCACGTTTGTAATAACCATTAATGGTTTCCACTGAGAGCAAATCAAATATTAAAATATTTTTACAGCTAACAATGCTCTAAAATTTTCAGCTTCGCTGTCAGTGGATGAGTTTACTTTGTAGAATTCCGAGGGAACTAAAGGGGTTGCGATTCGAAACCTTACAACATATGCTCTGTCTCTAAAGTTTG
>RDPX01000047.1:4598819-4770404 GCA_003991215.1 Morbakka virulenta
TCTTAGTGAACATTGGTATACTTTACTACTATTAATATATATATATATATATATATATATATATATATATATATATATATATATATATATATATATATACCTGTTCAAATATCATTGGTTCGTCTGACAACATGTTGGTTTTAATTAAAATGTTCATAAACAGTGGAATACGTTTGCAATAATCCAAGCACCAGCTGTAAATACATGCAAATATTTAGCATAAACACTCAACCTCCTGCAGCAAAATAGTGAAACGAAAGATCTTAAAAGCAAACTTCAATTTCCTTTTGGTTCACCATGTAAGAAGCATCGAGATATTTAATTGTATTTATATACTGCAGCCACACTTTTGTCTATTAGCATAATTTTTTAATTAACGTTTTTAGTGCCTTTAGGAAATTTGCATACATTAATATTCTCTGAGCGGATTTTTTCAGACAACAAATTTTCATAAATCTGAGATATATGTGAAATAACTTTACTCAAAATATTCTTCGTTGTCGGTACTTGACGTCTAATGACTGTAAGCTGGTAATGACCTCGCACGAGAAGAGAATTAAAAGTTATCTATCATAAGACTTCCCCTTGCTTTAAAAGATAGCGTCTTGCATGCTAATATGTGAGGTATAGGATTGTCAGCGTAAATTGTCTTAAATAATACGCCTAGCCCTTTGCAATAAAATGACCTATGCAATACAAAAAGCTCATTTGGATGTGAATACCACCAAATTGTAAGAAAATGTCATTTGAATCCCTTCCGGACTCCACGTTTGTAATAACCATTAATGGTTTCCACTGAGAGCAAATCAAATATTAAAATATTTTTACAGCTAACAATGCTCTAAAATTTTCAGCTTCGCTGTCAGTGGATGAGTTTACTTTGTAGAATTCCGAGGGAACTAAAGGGGTTGCGATTCGAAACCTTACAACATATGCTCTGTCTCTAAAGTTTGTAATATCAATGCTGTCCTTTTTTTGTAGCTTTTGTTTTATGTATTTTTTGCCTTAAAAATGTCGTCTTCAACAAGGAGTTTATTAATTTTCTTAGTTAAGTCCTTAACTGTATTATTCTCGTCATGGTTCTCTGAAAGGTTTGGGCAATTTCAGAAAATGCTCCACTTTTAGCAATATGTTCTGGTCTGCCTTCTTTGTGGTCGTTTCATCATGAGTTAAAAATTGAGAGGAGAATTTTTGTCCAGTCCTAAAATTCACACTACATGCTTAGTGGTATACGAAATCTGATGTATGGAGATCTACGTATAGAAACAGCTAATAAGACCCATGTTCTTGCTATCACTGTAATAAATGTAGTAATGTGTCGTAAACGAAACCTTTGAAAATAATGTTTTCAAGTGACAAAGCAGATTTCATAATTGATTCGAAGGTTAAAGTAATGAATAGTCTCAGAAGTAAAGGGATTCAATTTAACATTTTTAATCACAAGATGAAAACCATATCATTTAAAACTTTAAGTCAATTTCAAAAAACAGCTTTGATTTTTAGGCCCCTTCGTTTTATAAAACCTTATCACTGCGTCTAACCACATTTCAAAAGACTGTTATTATTGGCAGAAGAGTCATGTTAAAAAACTCAGATGAACAGGATTGGATTACCCTGGATTGAAAATAGATTATCTTCATTTTTTCGGTGTATAAAAAATTGGGAAGGTTTATGAAGTTTCGCTCTGGTATAGTGTGACTAAACATGTTTTGTTACGTGACTTGTAATGGTGGAGGACAAAAACAAAAGGGCTTATTATCCCACAAAGGAAGAGCGAAATTTTTAATCTTTTTGCTCTTTAGTCTTTTAAATTGGATTTTATTAGATTTCGATATATCCTTCACCATTTCCTAAATTACATAAAACTTTAAAAATGTCCGTTTCAACTTCTTCTAGGTTCTTTTTAAGTTTTTTCTTTTTTCTCTTGGTCTCTTTTCTAAGTTGAATGTAAAATAAGGAAAATTAGAGTGCCCAGTAATTTTATGAAATTTACTTTATCATTTTCCCAACATTACCTGAAATTATTTATCCTCTACATAAAAAATAACAACAAACCTACATGTTTAGATAATCTTGTTTATAAAACGGCTACCGCAATGAATTAAATTGTGTAAACCCCATTACAAATCGTGAACACGCCGAGGTACTCATCATGTGTACCACTCAAACAAATAACATCTGCCTTCAAAAAATGTGAGACTTTTATTTTTAAAACACAGGTTAGACTTAAAATCGGCTATTTTTACAAACTCTATACTGACTAGAAAGGGAGGAATATTACTATGCTTTATCAAGCTATTTAAAATAAATGATAGGCTTATTTATGTATCCAAAACCTACTCCTTCTATTTGCAATTACATAATAAGTAGTGTGCACTGCAGTTGACGTGTTGTATTAATGTTGGAACTATATATTATACATTTTGTGTCATAGTCTCAAATAAAAATTGCATTCTATCTATGTTTTGAGAATAAAAACATAAGGTTGTTTTTTTTCAATTTTCCCGCAAGCAATATTTTCTAGTAAGTCTAATAAGTCTAGTGGTCCAGCTGTTGAATGAAAAAACTAACTGTAGTTACTTATAAACATCGGTAAATTATCTAGACATTTTTTTTGGTTTTAGTGAGAAATTCCAATATTGATTTAAGTATATAGTGCTATCGTGTATAGTATAAATATTACTGATAGTAATATTCAGCTTACCTTTTAGTGTATATTGGGCTCTTTGTTCCATTACTCAAAGAAACTATCTGATGTGACCAAAGCGTAACTTATTCCTGATGCTCTAATCTTCTACCCCTTTCTACTTAAAAACGCTTTCATACTTTGTGTTCAAATATCTATGTGACAGAGTTTATACAAGCAAAGTATAAATATTGTCGAAACGTAAGTGCAAATAGAGCGATAACTGCAAATAAAAGCACCAATTTAAATTGAAATTCATGTCATATCCCAAGGGAACAGATGTTAGAGCTAAAAATAAAATATGCAAAACAAATTGATTTCAACTGTCAAACTTCTTTGTTGTAAACAAATAAACAGATAAGACAAATTAAGAAATTAAGAGCATATTTGTGGGTTTGGATTAAACTTGTTAAAAAACAACAATCAGGAGAGAAATATTGCTTTCAAGAAAGAAAATATTGTTCTTATGTGATCTTTTTGTGACAGTTCCGGTTTATCTTTGCAACGAGCTTTGTTAAGAAATTGGAAAATGAATAGATACAGGAGACTGCTTTTATTACACCCGATATTAGCAAAAGTATTTTTGTTTATTAAACACTTTCTAAATTACCAACAGCTAACAATCCAAACGGTCTTTTTTTACTAGTTCTTTTCAACCACAATATTATTAATGCGGTGTAGTGTTGCAATCCTTAAAGAAATAATAACTTTTGCAATGACACCTTAAAAAAGATGATGCACTACAGAACGTGTCAGCTGAGAGCAATGACGTCTTAAAATTTAGGTTATCACAAACAGTGTTGCTTTAAAGAATGATAATAATAATAACAATGATGGCGGTAGTAAGAATAATGATAATACTACTACTAATAATAATAATATATTATGAACAATGACTGTGAAATAATGAGATATATTGAACAAAAAGGAACTATGAGAAGCAATGAAATCAAAGATCCCAAAGTGCGGAAACTCCAGAATAGTGAAAAAAATAAGAATGGGTGGATATATAAAGCGCTACATGGGCAAACAGTTAATGCTACAAAAGAATTAATGAATGAGGGTAAGAACTGGAATTGGTTAAGATANAACATTCATGAAAAGTTTGTCAACATGGACCGGAGTCAGCGAGAAGGAAATGCTGGAGAAGACCAAGAATAGGATCCTGTGGAGAAGCATGACCGCCTACGTTCTGCAAGGACACGGCACATGAGGAGGAGGAGTTTAAATTTCAAAAATTGAAAATTTATAAAATACCTTTTCGATGTAGAACAGTTTTATCATTTTCAATACAATTTTTATTAATCATTTTGTTTCAGATCGATACAAAATAGAAAGAACTCTTTCTGTGGTATAATTGACTTAACTCCGAAATTTAAGGTAGTGGCTTGAATAATTGGGGTTGACCTATTTATATCAGTAAATTATCTAGACATTTTTTTTGGTTTTAGTGAGAAATTCCAATATTGATTTAAGTATATAGTGCTATCGTGTATAGTATAAATATTACTGATAGTAATATTCAGCTTACCTTTTAGTGTATATTGGGCTCTTTGTTCCATTACTCAAAGAAACTATCTGATGTGACCAAAGCGTAACTTATTCCTGATGCTCTAATCTTCTACCCTTTTCTACTTAAAAACGTTTTCATACTTTGTGTTCAAATATCTATGTGACAGAGTTTATACAAGCAAAGTATAAATATTGTCGAAACGTAAGTGCAAATAGAGCGATAACTGCAAATAAAAGCACTAATTTAAATTGAAATTCATGTCATATCCCAAGGGAACAGATGTTAGAGCTAAAAATAAAATATGCAAAACAAATTGATTTCAACTGTCAAACTTCTTTGTTGTAAACAAATAAACAGATAAGACAAATTAAGAAATTAAGAGCATATTTGTGGGTTTGGATTAAACTTGTTAAAAAACAACAATCAGGAGAGAAATATTGCTTTCAAGAAAGAAAATATTGTTCTTATGTGATCTTTTTGTGACAGTTCCGGTTTATCTTTGCAACGAGCTTTGTTAAGAAATTGGAAAATGAATAGATACAGGAGACTGCTTTTATTACACCCGATATTAGCAAAAGTATTTTTGTTTATTAAACACTTTCTAAATTACCAACAGCTAACAATCCAAACGGTCTTTTTTTACTAGTTCTTTTCAACCACAATATTATTAATGCGGTGTAGTGTTGCAATCCTTAAAGAAATAATAACTTTTGCAATGACACCTTAAAAAAGATGATGCACTACAGAACGTGTCAGCTGAGAGCAATGACGTCTTAAAATTTAGGTTATCACAAACAGTGTTGCTTTAAAGAATGACAATAATAATAACAATGATGGTGGTAGTAAGAATAATGATAATACTACTACTAATAATAATAATATATTATGAACAATGACTGTGAAATAATGAGATATATTGAACAAAAAGGAACTATGAGAAGCAATGAAATCAAAGATCCCAAAGTGCGGAAACTCCAGAATAGTGAAAAAAATAAGAATGGGTGGATATATAAAGCGCTACATGGGCAAACAGTTAATGCTACAAAAGAATTAATGAATGAGGGTAAGAACTGGAATTGGTTAAGATATTCAGGATTAAAGAAAGAAACAGAGAGCACTATATTTGCAGCGCAGGAACAAGCAGTAGGAACAAATTACATAAAGAGAATTATTTACAAGGAAGATGAATCAAAAGATTGTAGATTATGTGAGAAAGCGGAGAAAACGATTGCTCATATAGTATCTGAGTGTCAACAACTAGTACAAGCACAGTATAAGGTTTGGAGACATGACAAAGTAACTCAGACTATCCACTGGAAGTTATGTCAGAAACTAGATAAAGACCATGGAGATAGATGGTATAATCCAGAATAGACAGTGCAATTATAACAAATGACTTTAGATTATTATGGCCTTTCCCAATACAGACAGATTACAGACTAGAACATAACCGACCTGACATTGTATTTGAAAATAAAAAGGATTGGCCATGCTTGCTTATGGACATAGCTTGTCCCTTTGATACAAGAATTGACAGGAAAGAAAATGAAAGATTGAGGTAAATCAAGACTTAAAGAGAGAGATCAAGAGGATTGTGGAATATAATAGAGGTTACCATTGTACCATTAATTGTAAGAGCTCTGGGAAAAATTGGAAAGAACTTTGAAAGGTGGTTGAAGACGATTGAAATAGAATGTAGCATAGAACTTTTACAGAAAGCTTGTCTGTTAGGAACTTCAGAGATCATCAGAAAGGTACTGGATACCTAAAGCAAAGGAACTTGGCCTGATGTCCAGCAATTAGCCGACAAATAACACCAATTCTATGAGACATTTGAATAATAATAATAATAATAATGATAATAATAAAAATGATATTATCATTTNAAAATGAAAGATTGAGGTAAATCAAGACTTAAAGAGAGAGATCAAGAGGATTGTGGAATATAATAGAGGTTACCATTGTACCATTAATTGTAAGAGCTCTGGGAAAAATTGGAAAGAACTTTGAAAGGTGGTTGAAGACGATTGAAATAGAATGTAGCATAGAACTTTTACAGAAAGCTTGTCTGTTAGGAACTTCAGAGATCATCAGAAAGGTACTGGATACCTAAAGCAAAGGAACTTGGCCTGATGTCCAGCAATTAGCCGACAAATAATACCAATTCTATGAGACATTTGAATAATAATAATAATAATGATGATAATAATAAAAATGATATTATCATTTTTGATAAAAGTTTATAATTTTATGCAAACACGTCTAGGCTGCAATGAGAGGCCAATCAAGGTGTTACAGAAGATAGAAAGTCTAAATTCCTGTCAAGTACCATATACGCACGTGCTGGTAAATTTAGGCCGAATCCAAGTCTGAGTCTCATAGCTACCGCATTGACATTGCTTATCAGCATACTAGGCTATTGGATAACACATTACAAAGCAGTTTCGAATGGAGAGTATTCATCTCGTTCAATATGTGAAGGAGATAAAAAATGGCTTATGTGATGAACGTTATGTATTCAGCTCATGATTTATACGTACCTTATCCTTACAATTTGGAAATCTTTACTCAGAAAATATTAGCCTGAAAAATGTGATATTTCAAAGTGAGAAAACCTCTAGTATTTTATATGTTTGTTGATCTTTTCAAAATATTCCATTTATTCTATGGGTTCTATAGAGAAATTAATTTGAGCTAGTACAAGATTGTCAAATCATATTGTCTTTTCAAAATTGTATTTTAGAAAACTGAGTTTCCTAAACAGGTATTGAAGACAAAGTAGAAAGTCAAAATCCCAGGCATTTAGATTTGCCTTATATCCAAAAGGTGTTTTATTGTTGAAGAGCCGTGTAAACAAGGTTCAGATTAGGTGTTTAGGGGACATCTCGTTGAATTCTCATGCAAGGTCTTATGATGACTGAGTTTCATGGGTTTGTTATTGCTGGAAGGTAAGCAACTCTGGTCAATGAAGCAGATGGTTAAAAAAGGTTCCTCACCTCCACTAGGTTGTCATTACATGTTTTGGGTAATAGATATACGTGTGTGAGTATGTACGCATATTAATAAAACACTTTCAACATTACCTTTTCTTTTCTTTTCAAAACCTATTCTCTCCTTTTTTTTACTTATAGGTTCATCTACATGGCAAAGGTGGCGAGCATCGTTTTACTTGCCTCATAAACCAGAAGGCTACAAATACGTCTTTTTGTATTTCATGGGTCCTCGTCGTAATGTTAACATTGTTCTTGATAACATGAGTTTGACAGAACTTGCAATGGCTGATGGATGGGAAAAAATTGCTGAACAAAGAATTGATACAATCCGTAAAAGGGATGTTGTTGTGAAGTACGTTTTTTATGGTTGTGAGATGTTTAATCAACATTTTTTTCAATTTGATTTTAACATAAAAGTATTATTGTATGACCTCTACCAAACACTTAATTTAACTGAAGGGCTACCATGATTTGATTAGTAGGTCAATTTCACTGTTTATCAAATTAGCTATCCTTTAAATACGAACTACTGTCTAGACAAAAATTGTTACTAGTTGGCTTTAATAAGCACATTTATGTGGCCCAAGTAGGCCGCAATTCAGAAGGGGCAGTTATTGCTTCTTTTCCTTTTTGTCAAATAAAAATTCTATGATAACTTATGCCTTATACCTCATATTATGTTGTCCATGGCGTGCATTTTAAGCTAATTAATTGTCCTGTATTTGAAAGTGCAGACGTTTACTGTCAAATTTCTTTTCGACTTTTCGTTTTCTCCTATGACCATTTTATTCTTGTCCGAGTCTATTTGCATGAACCAATTACCACATTTAACATGTTTCAAGGATTAATTTGGCTTCTTCCTGATGGTCTGATTTGAACTTTGCATATTAGCCTTATAAGCCATTTTTTCGTGCTGGCTTAAAAAAATTGAATGTTATTTTTATAAGACCAACTGGTTGATAATGATCTATCTGTGCCTTTTCCACTAAACAATTAGCTCTGCTGGTCTGATGGGCTCTCCTACTAAAAAAACCGCTTGACTATAGCCTATCGAGACTAAAGAGATTTTTCCTACATCTGAGAACCTCTTGAGTGTTACATCTTTTTAAAGAAGATGATGAGCGACCTTAAACTAAGATAGAAGGAGAAGAAAAAATAACAACTTTTGTGGCTGGCAGCCACTGTGGCCTGCACTTGTTGAGAAACTAAAAAAACTATGAACGAAATACTTTTTTAGACTACAAACTAGACCCAATTTGCTTAAGTAAAGATATTTTTAAAGTAATTAATACCTCTCTTCTCTAATTTTAGTGGTGAAATGTCTTTGTGCCTTACTTTGCACTTTATTTGGCTCGTATGCCAAGTATATTTACAATTGGTTTAGTCTTTCTTGTGACGTGCTTTCTCGATCCAGGTTTTAAAATTATCCGATAAATTCTCTACCCTACTATAATTATTTGCGGTCTTTGAATTCCACTTTTAATAATTTCTGTTGCTATTCAACTTAATTTTTCTTCCTTTTTTTCTAAGCTTTTGTCGCACACTTTTTTTCGCCCGGTCATGCTCTTCTGGCGAAACCCAGGCTTTCAAGACTGTTCAATGACTAACAAACAATGGAAATGAGCTTGCAGGAAAAGAAATAATTACCCTATAACTGATTGTAACAATCATCATCATAAAATCACTAAAGAAAACAATATAAAAGTAAAAGGGTAACCTGTAAACAGTTAAAATGTTATTCATAATAAACACTGTTAGTTATTTGTCACTTTGTCATATATCAAAGTGTGCAACGAAGACAAAACCCTGAGAAAAGACATCAAAGTTAAGCCCCCGTTTAGGTTTCAGAGTTTTTCGGAACTGAGATAAACCTTTTGGAATTAATTACCAATGGAACTCTGAATATTAAGATGATGGGACAAAGGCTAAGAATAGAAGCTTGACGTATAAAAAAAGAATGCAAGCTAAATGACTAATGCAGTAGAAGAGAAAAAATGTAGATAAGGACATGGAGAGACTAAATATCTGAAGGCAGTGTCAAGATTTCAATAGAAAAGTGGCAAGAAATTCTACAAGGTAATTGCGAATAAGTATAGTGAACATAGCAACATAGTGAACAAGATGTGAGGTTGTGAAAGAGGTACATGAGTGAATATTTCACAAAGAATCGCTGTAATCGAAACGTTAACAAAAGAAACCGAGCCACACCCAATGCGCTATGAATGGCATATGAAAACTTAAAAAAGAATTAGTAACTACTGAAGGAACTCTTGAACTTATCTAATAATATAATAATTGGGTAACAAATTGATACAAAAACTATTTTGTTAGGTTTTCTGTAATTATGTAAGTTGATCTCTTAAAAACGATGAATCGGTTAAATAGCAATCACATTGTAGCGTCAGTCTGTTAAATAAGCAAAATAAATGTAAAATATCTGTATTGAGGAGGAAAAAGAGGAGTGCTAAAAACTGAATTGTTTGTGCCTTAGTCTGTCCTAAATCTTAAGCAGACTAGCAATAGGGCAGGCTGAGGTACAAAAAATCCAATATTTAATCTAAAATATATCGTAATAAAACATTTGGAATACTAGTAATATTGGTAAGCACTTAGAAACTATACGAAAGGTTTAAAATCATTGTATTTGTCGTTTTGTCGATAGAAAGTACCACAGTTGGTTTCCAATGACTTATAGTAGGCTACTTTTTTAGGTCTAGTTTTCAGAGATTGTGAATTAATATATTCTTAGTTTGAGAAATGGTTGGCATTTTTCTGCAGATTCATCCAATACCTCTTTTACAAGATACATACTGCTGTACTATCTAGTTTCTCTCCTTTGTTATTTTTAAGAGCATTAAAAATAATGAAAATTTTTGAGATTTTATGTCTACAAGCCACTTACAGTTGGGCCTTCTTAATTAAATTCAGAAATCCTTATGAAACTTAAATACATGCATTCTAAATTCTTCTTATGAACAAATCTAATGTGGTACAAGAAGAAGTTTCCAAATTTTCACTTTTTTAATAGGAATGATTGCAAAGCACATAAATTATGTAATAAAAAAAAATTCAAAATGAAAATAATGAAAAGCTGCTATTAAATTTCGGTGATCTGAACGTGACTGTAAAAGGACAACGTTTTCTTTATTTTTTAAATTTTCATTAGTTTTATAAAAGTTTCAAACCATCAACTCCCCGCAAAAGAGTAAAAAGTATTCCACCTTACAGTTCAAGATCTCTTTACACATTCCAGAATGAAATCGAAATAATAGCCTACAGAATATTTTTTCTATTTTTTTCCAAAATGACAGCTGTCTTTGGAAGCTTTAATTCGGTATTCCGTAGCCTAATTGATTAAAAGCTCCAATTTTTTCCTTCTGGATTAAATTCACTGGCAGAATCGATAAAAATATAATTCTTTTTTCAACAAATACTCGTATTAAAGTAGCAGATCGTACTGTCTACCATTTGCTCATCAAATAAATCGTTTTTATCGAGCGTTCAGCTACTTCAACTAAATCAACATCCGATGCTAGGCTATATGTTTACAAATATTTTTTCTCCTTTTGATGCCAAACGCTCATCGTCATGTAAAGTGCCTATGACCTTACATAAAGATGGAATTTTAGTGGAAAAAAAGTAAACCCTAACTCGACTTACCTTTGAAAGATAAGAAATGACAGGAAATATCTAGGAAAGTTTGAGAGCTACCTGTGAGAGAAGACAATTCAGTATGTATTTTTGTACCGGATTAAGTCCCTGCTACAAATTCCAAAGACAGGCAAATAAGGGCAAATAAGGTCAAACAAAAATTGTATGAAACTAATAAATAGGTTAACATACAGAGGAATTAAATGATGACGAGCCAAGCTTTTAAGTGATGACATAGTTAATTTAAATACAAAATAATAATAATAAAAAAATTTAAATCACGAGTTTCTCTTTTCAGAAAGATAATCCATTGAAATCACCAGAACATGAAAAAAAAATCATTTTCAATAAATTAACATCCTGTTTTAAGAATGCCAAAAAAGAAGTCATTTTAATCTATTTTTCTCTAGATTACATTTTAGTCATGAATTGGATGCTCCATCTATGAACACAGTGAAACTAAAGGTGATATTTTGTATTTATTTCTATTTGTACGTGTATAAAATAATTAACTACAGAAAAATATATGCTTCTAATGGCTGCAACCACTGCTGTTCGGCAAACGTAGGCTACAAATCTCTATATTTACTTCAAATATTTGTCAATTTATTTGATTTATTCAGGAAAGTACTGTAGTCTTTCCTATTTACAAGTTTTCAATACTTCTCAGAATTAAAGAGTACCTTCATGGCTGCTGTAATTTTATTAAAGTTATATTCTTTTAAGTAAATAAGCTCTTGGTTTATACTAAATATGTTGTTATTCTATCCAACAGCCTAAAATACTAGAGTAAGTACTTCATGGGGTGTTGCAAATTATTTACTTTTTAAAGAAATTTAATGAGGTACAGTTTTTCTCGTTTTTATGTCGCTTTTGGTAAAAATCGTTTCTGGAAAGAGACAAAATTGCTTAAGCCGAAATCACATCCCGGATTCAAAGATTGCTAATAGTTACCCTGTTAGCCAGCTCAAGATATAAAAAATGTCTTCTGCGATTGAAATTTTTGAATCAGCGCAATATAAATCTTTGGTATTGAGTATAAATTTTAGTGTTACTGGTTGCCATAAAAAAGGTAATGAAGAATGAAACAAATCTCCAGCTGTAAGGAAAGTAATGTTGTAGAGATGGCACATGAAATAAAACAAAATATTATTAAGGTTTTAAAGAAAGTTGTTGGAACCAATTTTAATTCACTTACATTTAAATTTTAGTGTTTGGTTACTGTATTGACTTTTATACATTTTCTTTTTAATTGAAGACATATTTTCACATATTTTCTTTCAACCTCTTTTCTTTATTTTTTGAATAGATATTAATGTCACTCACGCTGCATTTGATCATTGTTATAAAAAACCAGAATAAGATCTCCTCTGTACTACATTCTTCCATTAAAATTGTTTCCACGTGTCTTAATCTCTTTCTGTTGTTAAGAAAGCTAACAATCAGCACTTCGTTGGGCATAATGTTTCTTTTTAGTCTTTGGGTGGACAAATATCAGGGTGTATTCGGATTCCCTTCTCATTCACTAAGCTCCTGGTAATGCTTTATAAATCAAATTAGTAAATAGAGTAGCAATCCTTTTTATTGCAAGGTTACTCAAGTTAAAAGTAATTTTGGTTTTGGTGCTGCTGCTGGACATAAAGCATTTTTAGAAGATCCTAAATACCGAAAAGTATTTACGGAGAACTTTGAATGGGCTACGCCGGAAAGTGCACTTAAATGGAACATGATAGAGAAGAAAAGGGTATGTAAATTACAAGTACTAATCAATTTATAAATACTTTTATATCGAAATTATATTGAAAATTTTGAATTAACGTGTAATGAACGCAGAATAACCGCTGACATTAACTAAGAGTTAGAAACTTGGGACTGAGTATATGCACTGAAATGCACTGAGGTATCACGTTGACATGTAATAACTACATTATAAGTCTTAGGAAAAGAAGGTCTGTAAAACAATAAAAACCTGATAAAAACTAGAACCTGTGATCTTTAAAATTCACTTCTGTATATTTGCTTCTAAGTTCAAGTGGGAGATTATTAAAAACATTAGCTCCAATGTAACCAATCGCCTGTCTCCCATATTCCTCTGCTGCATATTTATCCTTTTGGAAGTGCCAAACAGTAACACTTCAGTTTTTCAGTTTAAAGTTTAACAACAATTCCTTTTCCGTGAACCAGTGATAAAGGATTTGAAGATCGTAATTTAATAGATTTTTGTCTTGACCAAAAAAATGGATAAGCTGTTTTTTGCGAGAGAAACGACCCATTACTGTGCCTATTATATACGTTCTGGAATGAAAATTGATAAATGGTCGTTATTTTCTGCTTGAACATAGGAAACAAAACTATACAAATCATTACTGAGTCGAACTCTTACTTTCAGAAATAAGAGTATCATTCTTTTTGACTCCTGTATTCCACTGCAGTGGGGATAGTTTGCAGTGCCGCCATTTGTACATGTTGGCTGTTGTTTTACCATGGTATGTGTGTCAGTAGTCGGTTTGAGGAGAGCCATTGTAATCTGGTGTTATTCTGGAAGCCTGGTAGTCTTTCACCAGGGTCTTTAATAAATTCTCCTCCCGTTGGTGTGTTCGCAAACCATCAGTCTCTCCATGCCTCTGTCATGTTGTGGTCCTCAATTTCTGACTGGTAGAAAACTCTTCTGGATTTTAACCTTGTTGTTTTGGGGACGTTGCTAATAATGTCTTTGAGAGGGGTGTTGTCTGTTGTGTTCTTCAATTTTATCATGAACTTTTGATTGGCTTCTTCTCTCCTGGTATCTGGTGGTGCAATGTGACTTAGTGTTGGGAGCCACTGTATTGGTGTTGACTTTAGGCATCCTGTAAATATCCTCATGGATTCTCTCAGTTTTCTCAGTTTTATGTCTATCTTTTTTGCATGAGGAGATCTTGACCATACTGGAGCACAGTACTCTCCAACACTGTAACAGAGTGCTAGTACGGACGTTGTAAGTACTTGTTGTGACGCCCCCCAAGAGGTGCTAGCCAGCTTTCTGAGGAGACAGTTGCGTTTTACTATTTTGTTTGCTGTTCCGTTCAGGTGTGTTTTGTAATTCAGTTGTCTGTCAAGAGTAACACCTAAGTACTTTGGGTTTGTGTCAGTTGGGAATATTTTTTCGTCGACTTTGATTTTAAGGGTCTTTGCAGCTTGTCAGTTATCTAGATGGAATGTAGTTTATACTGATTTGGTGGTGTTCATTTTTAAGTACCATTAGTCAACATATTTTTTAAGCTGTGTTGTTTCTTTGCTAAGAGATTTTTCAATTATATTCCAGTTGTTTGATTGCTGGGTCAATAAAAAGTCATCCACATAGCCAAGGTAGAGGGATTGGCTAACAGGCATGTCATTTATATATACATTGAATTTATTTGGTGCGATGACAGACTCCTGAGGAACGCCATTTTTTATTTTCCTTGATTTGCTCTTGTCTCCTCCAAGTACGACGTGAAATTGTCTTAAGCTGGTCATAGCTGAGAGGAGTTTCAATACTTTTCTGCATGGTATTATCTTTGCCAGTTTTACCATAAGTCCCCCTGTCCACAAGTTGTCGTAACCTGCTGAGAGGTCTATGAAGACTGTACCTGTTTTTAACTTTTTTTCGAATCCAGACTCAATGAATGATGTCAGTGCCAGAACTTGTTCTGTAGTGCTTCTGTGTGGCCTGGAGCTTGCTTGTTGGAGTAATATATGATAGTCTGTGTATGGGGTGATTCTTGTAAGAATGATCCTTTCGAGTAACAAAGAAGTGATATTGGTCGATAGCTAGTTAGTTCTCTAGCTGGTTTCCGGGGCTTGAGGATGACAAAGACTATCGCATGTTTCCATTGTTGTGGATATATCCCCTTTTCTATTATGTCAGACATGGTATTTGCTAACCAGTTGATTCCTTTTGGTACGAAATGGGTGAGCATATCTGGATATATACCATCCATGCTAGCTGCTTTTCCATTTTTTACATTCTTTAGAGCTCTTGTAATTTCCTTCTGGGTGACTGGGATGGACAGGAACGAAGTTTGTTTCGGTAACACGTTAAAGATCCTTTTGTAATCTTTTCTTATGGTCTTCTCAACTTGGTGGTTTGGTATGTGCTGGCCTCTTTGTATAATTTCTTTGGATATTCAGTCTGCTTCTATTTGTGGTAAAGTTTTGGTCTGGTAGGATTCTTGGTTGAGTTTTTTATTTTTTGCCATACGTGTCTACTTAAATGTGTGAGATCCAGATTTTCGAACACATCAATCCATCTCTCTCTACAATTTTCATATAGGGATTCCAGGAGTTCTTCTGCAATGTTCTCGTCATTTGTTTCTTCATAAGCTTTCAGTAGCTCTTCACTTCTCTTGGTCCAACGTGAGATATAATTGTTTTAGAATCCTCTGAAGATGTGTTTCTTTGAGGACCTGAGAATTAATTTTTTAAATCTATTTACGTTTTCGATTGATGGTGCAGTTCTTTCACATGTCTTATCAAAATCTTTAGCAAAGGCTTTCCAGTCTGCTTTTCGGAAGTTCCATCTTGGTTTGGGTAGGGTCTTCAAAATGAGAATCTGAATGCCTGTAGTTATGAATAGCGGACTGTGCTGATTTTTGTAGAAAATCTCCTGGGAACTCTACAGTTGTTGGTATAGGGTCTCCTTTGTTGTTCTTTGAGACAAAGACAAGATCTGGAGTATATTCCTTCTTCTATCTTGCTGATTGGAATGTTTCTTTGTTCTTTGGATTGTATACAAGTGCGATATCTAAGCAATTGGCCCAATCACTGACTTCAATATCCGATTGATTGTTTTTTATGTATCCTTCGAGTAAAAAACAACATGCAGGTACGTATCCAAAGACGAAAAGAAAAAATTTAAAAATTACAAATGAAAATCTTGCGGAAGCAGAAACTATATTTTTTGGATGGAATAAATTAGTTTTTATGACTACGTAGAAAAAAATCGATATAATTAGTTATTTTAATTAAGTATTTTGGTTGACCAAGTTTTGCACAGAACTGTAGATTAAGTTTACAAAACGTCACACGTATGTGAAAGGCACAATGTACCCTAAATTGAAGTAAACAATATAATATATATTAAAAACCTTCTGCCTTCAAAAGTCGATATAGATTTATAGATATAGTATAGGGGTTAAAAGAACATACTGTGTGTTTTTCTAAATCTATACACCTTTAAAGCTCAATTGCTTTTTGCAATAATGCAAAACTATACATGTTATTGTACTTGGCTAAAGAGTAAACAACAGTTTGCTTAGTTCATAAATCCAGCCCATCAGTATGACTTGATATTATTTTATACTACAGGTTAGATGTCAAAAAAAAAATTTGCTACTAACTTAATGTATCATATATAAATGATAAATTAAAGGGTAAGGAAGAAAAGCAAAAGGAAGTTAAATAAAGACATCAAAAACACTAAACTACTTGAGCTAGACTGATAAAATAGGAATATATATATATATATATATATATATATATACTCAATCTGCAGACAGTACTGTTTTGCCCTTAGTGGGCTCATCAGTGCCGCACAGAGCTTCTGAGACTTAACTCTTTGGCCGTGTTGCCGGAGCAAACACAGGTTAAAGAGTTATTGTGCGATCCTGCCAGAGTGCTCAAACCACGCATGCGCAGTGAGCATATATATATATATATATATATATATATATATATATATATATATATATACATTTATATATATATATTTATTAAATATATATATATATATATATATATATATATATTTATTAAATATATTACAATGAAGGAATACAAGACAAGCCCTTTTGGAGTTTACATTCACTCAAAATGATCTTATTTATTATAATAAATATATTCACACTTCCTATAAGAAAATTTAATTCTCTTGTGGATCCTCCATATTCTCAATCTTTTATTATTCCCTAAAGTTTTATCTTCCATTTATTCGTACACAACACAAAGTGTAAACTTGATGAAAACTGAGAGAAAAATTCATGTGTTCAAATTCATCAACATAAAAACAAAACAAGAACAGAATTGTTATCTGAAAATAGCAAATTGAAACACAGTGAAATACAGTACATTTGAAAGTCACTTTTCTTTTCTGAAAAAAACACGAATAAGAAATATAAAAGCTTCAACTTTGCACTATTCTTATATTCTTCCTACTAGCCAGTGACTTCGAACTTCAATATTCGACCTTTGTGTTGATTCAAAAACGGTTTTTTATTTTGGCGGCTGTAGTTTCACATTCAGGGCATTTTATCGCTGGGCCTTTAACCATAAGTGGCAGTCAGCCTCGCTGTGTAGCCACACCATTGTTATTACTTCCTGAAATGTCATTGCAGGGCCAGTCTTAAAACAAATTGTCATCGAAAATAAAATGTTCTATCCTCGCCGTTGTATGTTCTCCCATCATAAGGCCAACAAAAATATGTGTTTCTCTCCTAATTTTCACAAGTCCATGAAAAATTCTGGTAAACGGCTTAATTGGAATATTTCTTAATAGTATCAAGAGGACATGGACATCCCTCTTGTTTGAAGCGAAGACGTTGGCTATGACTCAGCTTTCCTTGACTTTCCAACAGATAAAAAAACTTCGGCTTACCCCAGACAACACTGCCGGATACAACTTGATTAACATTGAAACCTTTTGGACCTATATAATACGAGGTATGTACTCAAGCTGATTGCAAAATGAGATTTCATCCTGTGCTATGAACTGCTGAATTTTCATAGCACATTGCGTCATTCCTGTGAGGTTCACCAATGAAAGGAATCACAGGCAAGGATCCTCATCTGTGTTTTTTTGGGGGTTGTCATGAAATTGATGCCAGTTATAGCGAAAGTATCGAACTGACACAATATTGACAGCATGCTTTGCCAGATTAGTCGTTCAAATTGAACGAAGTGCAATTGTTTATGACGCATTCAAATATTATGAGATTAGCGTATCATGACGAGGGGAATATCGAAACAGGGTAATGTGAGAACAGGAACTATATCAAATTCTGTTCTTTTGCTGAGAACTTTACATTTGCACAGTGTCATAGTGTTTTTAGAATTAACAGCAAATAAAAATATATTGGCCTTGACTAAAATTTTCTATGACAGTCATAGCAGTCATAGCGCAGCCCACCGCCCCTGATACATGTATATATACATTTTAAGTTGCATCTGAATGGTTGATCGTCAGATTACCATGCAGGATGTTCCTGATTAGAGCCTCAGTCAGATAACTGTGCATGATGATTTTCTTTTCCCTGATAAATGATATTTTGGCACACTATTTAAAAATAAAATCGAGAGGATTAAAGGCAATGAAAATATATAACAAAAAATGTGAACGAAAATATTATCAAAATGACTCATAAGCCTCTGCAACAAAAAAGCTGTTATCCCTGGGTTTTAAACTCAATTAAAATAACTGAAATTGAAGACTATAATAATAATAGGTAAAGGTAGTTTGGTGAAATATCGATTGTCTAATGGTTTTATTTGAAATTTCAATTCGTGGAACTGACAACACTTTGATGGCTCCCAGCCTGCTAATGTGGCAAGGTATACAAAAGACACTTTCAACTGTTCAAATTATTAGAACTTCCTGTTTAATAATGGAACACATCATTTTATTTTTTAACCAGGAATGGTAGCAGTGTATTTCATGAGAAATAAATAAAATGTTATACAATGCTATAATGAAATATTCTCTCTCTGATAGGATACAAAAATCTACACTTCGACTTATTTGTTTAAACTTTGTTCAACAGATGTATATCGAATAAACCAGCAATGTCTGTTTTTTAATAGATTTTTTAAGTATTTAAAGTATTTTGTAATTCAAACACTTATCCTTCCTTTTTAGGGAGAAAAAGATTACAAGACAGCAGATCAGCTTATTGATGAGTTACAGAAGTCAAAGTAAGATCGCTGTACCCTGCTTTACGAATGACAAACGCGCTGAACTAAATCTAAAACACTATAGTAAAAATTAAATGTATATACACCAAACATCCTGAAAATATTCTCATTTGAGCCTAAACACATTTCCTATTTCATTAGATTTTATTTTTAAATAAGACTTTATATTGTCAGAAACACAGGACCTGCCATGTATATATTTAGGTATATACATATACAGAAAACATACATAGACATAGACTTATACATATATATATATACACACATGCAGGGAAATAAAGTCCTCAACAGAGTTCATATGTAAAACAGTGACATTTTAAATGACCCCTCGGGTAACTGCAATTTCTAATCCTTGTTCAATCTGTTCTTTCCATTTCCTATTTCTATTCTATTCAAGTTCGATTCATTTGTCGCTAATTTTCTGTCTTTAAATTTTGATATAGAGCATTTTTACACTACATATTGCAGAGACTATCCTACTGATAACAATTCTTATTATAATGTCTGATGTTTCCACTTTTATCCTACTTCTAATATCTTTAATGCAGTGAGTAAAACTTTATCAATTCTGTTTCTATTCAGTGCAACCTTGGTTTTGTTAAATAGAATGTACGGCGTTCTGTTTAAAATTCTTAATTATTCTTAATTATTAAAATTTCCAAACAAAAGCACATCAATTACTCACAATGAGGATATAATATTTTAAGAATTTTCATGTTTTGTAGTTTTATAAATTAATAACTTCTTGCTAAGTTGGTCATTGATAATTAAGAAAATACCAATAAACGTAGTTTAAATTCGCTAATGATAAAATATTAACAAAGTACTAAAAACTAAATTATTGATTATTCTCTGGATTTGATTAAATCTAAATGCCTTTCAACAATATATCCATGAAATTATCACAGTGGTACGAAGTTAGCCACCTTTTGTACTATAAAATATGATGTGTTAAGGTGTTTTAATTCACATTTTTCTATTTTATAAAAGTTTTTGTCAGCCATTAAATGAACCTTAACTTTTATTAATTCTTAAAAATATAAGGAAAGTTAAGTATGATATCTTATATTTTGTTTTATTTTCATTTTATCATTTTCCGATATTTTGATCACCTTTATCACTAAAATTATAATACTTCCGTGGTTATGATTCTATCCATGACATTTACATCGCAAAGAAAAAAATGCCATTTTAATTAAAATAATATAAAGTTTTGTGCTGTGTATTCACGATTCTCAGCTTATATACATAAATTCTCAATTTAATAAATTAACATAATATATATAAACAATATATGTGTAACTTAATGTAATATGAGACTAAAATATTCTATGTTTACTCATTTCTAAAATATCTATATTTTCTCAGCCTTACTATAAGAGGACATTGTGTATTGTGGGAAGTTACCTCAGAGTTACCAACGTGGCTTCTAAATCTTAATCAAAATGAACTTTCAAAAGAACTGAAGTTACGACTTGAAGATATGATGGAAAGGTACAAAGGGCGGTAAGAAATTAACTATCATTCTAATTTTTAATAACTTTCTAACCTTCTTAAACCAACACCTTTTAAGTAAGAATTTGTAGGAACTCTATTAATATAAGTGGATATTTGTCCCGACTTAATCAGTAATAGTTTTTCCCTTTAACAAACAAAATGGAGCCTACAAAAGTCAATCTTGAATTTTTTTATGGGGGGAAGATTAGGGTTTTTTTTAACAGTTATAGGTCTCTTCTCCAGAATCTATAATAGAATTTATTTCTAAAATGTAAGCCATTTATACTCATACTGCATTCACATTTGTGTTTGTGGCTTTTTATGCTGATTTGATTGCTCTGTGGAATGCTTGAAGATTGAGTGGAACAACTGTATCAACTTGGAGGTATTATTGTTTCGTACGTCAAAATTATAGATCCACTCTTGACCCTCCCTTTACATCAAGTTTGTTCTGAAACGGATAATCATTTCTTCTATATTTTGCTTTCTCCTTTTGGATGTTTAGAGCAAGCCGATCTCTCGTTGGGTATCTTTTCTTGAGCAGCATCCTCTGATAACTAAAAGATAGCCATTTGATAATATGTAAGAAATTAACTGGTAAATATTTGAGCTTTATGGACTAAATGCGCTATAGTTGGTTTAATTCCATCCCACAAATCTCTGGAGATTTCAGTGCCTTCTTGTATGCAATAAGAAAGATTTGTGCCTGTTTGGTAAGGATGCGGGATGAAGCTTGCTTCTTAGAATCCATACTGGAACCTCATAGCTGTCAAACTATATGCATTTATCATTTCTGTTTTGTAAATACTTTTGTATGTCCCCTTTTTCAAGAATCTCTGCACCTGCTTTAGCCAGAGTTTCCTTACCTTCTTCCCTAGCATTTCTCTTACAAATGTTGAAAACCCTCTCTTTCTTCTATAACTCTTAAAGTCCTTCGTTTTCTGCTTTTTGTTTCTACTCTCTGTTCTTTTCTTGTTTTCTGACCTTAAAGAAGATTTTAATTAATCACCACCTCTCTTCGCTCTTTACTCAGTTTCACTTTTATCTTTTAATGCACACAACAGTCTAATTTAGAGGTATATACTAAGTGTAAAAACCAATTATCTACTTTAAACGTAGAAACTTTTGAGGACATACACGTTCGCGGATCGAGGACTCCAGAATTTTTCACGGGACAAACTTTCGCTGATTTTGATTAAAATCCGTGAAAGTTTATCCCGCGAAAAATTCTGGCCTTTAAATAACCTTTCAATATATTAATTTATTGCTGATCCCCGAAACTTTCTATCCGCGAAAGTTTATACCTTTAAAGTTGTAAAATAGCCCTTTTTCATTTCAGGAGTATAGTAGCAACTTCAGTCTTTATTAGCTCTGTCCTCTTCGTCAAGTAACATTCGAATCAATAGTTTTCCAGTGGTACTTAAGAATCTTTGGAGTTTTTTATACAATACTTTGATGTTTGTAACTTTTCAGTCTAAAGTCTTACTCAGCAAAAGATTGTCAAATTTTGCCCTCCTCAAAGAAGATCCTTCTTTTGCTTAACTCAGTTGATGTTTCTCTTTCAGAATATATTTTCATAGAGGAGATTCTAAGCATCTGAGCCAAATTTTCTCCCTTAAAAAGACAATATATGTATTTAGGAAGAAATTTTGTTGTAATTATTTCCTGAGAGCACAAAAAGATTCAATTTTGAAAAATTTCATACGAAATTACTTTATCTTTGAAAAAATTGTTACTAAACCTGACAGGAAAAATTAATCTGTTCCTGAAAGGGCAAATGGTTTTGGACGATTCCAATCTTTTACAGTCAACAATTCTAAACTGATGATTGTGAAAAAGTATCAGTTAAAAGTAAACTTTTAAAGGAAATAATTGTCCCATATTCCCTACATCTTGTTTTGAACTATTTCATGACAATATCATTGGAATACACCATTGAAATAAGCAGATAACCATCTCCAGAGGATGCTGGTTTTGGTAGGCAAAATATCTACTTGAAACCTAGTTTAACGCAAAAGTTTGTACTAGAAATAGATTGAATTAGAAACAATTTGTGTTTTCAGAAAAATGCTACACTGTAGCATTTGTCAATGAGCCAATTACTTTTCCACAACTCAAAAAGAGAGATACCTAAAATTATAAACTTAAATAGTAAATCATTTTTCTTGTCTCACGATTTAAAGAAAAATTAACTAAATGTAACAGGAAAGGACGCTTAATAAAGCCAGACACAGTTAGAAGTATTTTTTTTCCCTTGCATCCAGCTTAATGCCCAGAAGATTATGCTTGAAATTTGAATACATTATTTGCAGTTTACCTGTAATATTTAAATTATAGTTATTAAAATGAATAAATGTTTAGTATCCGTATTTAAATAACAAGGGTTCAGAAACATATATAAACAGACAATACTGTAAGATATTCCTTAAACTAGAACCAAAATATCATTTTCATAATAATTTTCAAGTTTTGCACTGTATGTGTATACGCTGTTTGGGTGGCCTGGCGTTTTTCTTTGATAAAATATGTTTCAGAAACTTGGTACAGTTTTTACATAGACCCATTCTATTGCGACGTATTATTTCATGTGTTGGAGAGCCTTTTGCTTTTGCTCTGTGAATAACCCAGTGAATATTTCATCAAAGTAAAAAAGTAAAAAGATTTTGAGGCAAGTAAATTACGAAAGCAAACCCAGTGTAACAATCATTGGTTTTTGATTGTTTAGTACCACCGATACATTCATATCTTAGTGTTTTAACAAAATGTTGTATAAAAATTTCTATATCACAATGTAAATATATACGATCCTTGCATTTTCAGCCTTTTTATTACCTTGGGCACAATCATAGATTAGTAAAACGTCTGCTGAGGATTAAGTACTATGTGACCTATTATTTCATTTCCTTGGCTGTTTGAAAGGTGATGTAATTGCCTTAAGGAGAAAAAGGAACCTCTGCAATGATATTTGATAACAGATTTAATCATAAATGCAGTTTAAAAGGAATTAATTTTTTATTTCAACAGTTCCGTCAATGAAAATGCTAAACCTTTTAAGTGACTTGAATCTCTAAATCAGTTATTTTGACACTTATTCAAAAACAAATAAAAAAATATAGTCTAAATTTGTCCATGGTAAGTCAGATATCTAGAATTAACCAAAGCGAAATTTTTACCTCTAAGATTTGTATTACCTTCATTGTATCATTGTTATTAAACAACTTTTGATTAAGTGTCCTAGAACATTCCCTGAAATATTTGGCCTTACAAATGATTAATGTTGTATTATTTATTCCAAAATAGCCGCATCAGTTTTTATATTCTCATTGATTTATGTTTTAAAATGCTCTAAACATTTCTGCTTTTTGAAGAAAAAGTGACATATTTTTCAAACATAAAAACGTACAGGCTTCTAAACCTCTTAACCTTAGTTCCTTTTCATGGAAGCTTTAAAAGTTTTTAACAGTCCCTAATATTTAATTCTATTCTATTTCTCAATGTTTATATAAAATAAAAACTTCAGTATTTTTTTATATTTGTACAATATGTAGAAATATACAAATTAAAACTGGCCTCTTTGTTTGTCCTGTTCAGAAGAAAGTTAAAAATAAAAATAGCAAATTACATAAAAGAAGAAAATCATTATTTATTAGCATAAAAATAGCTTTAAAAATTCATAACATTTTTTGAATGATGAGATTGAAACAAGGGTAGATATTGTTGTTACGTTATCTTTTAAGTTAGGTTATTAAGTAATTTTGTACCGTTGAAATAAAAAATATGCTTGGTACCATCAACTTTATCTGGTTTGAGTTTTACCATTTTGTTATTATTTCTTGTAACATATTTATGGTAAGTAATTTCAAAGTATCTGTTACAGGTAGCACTGCCAGTTTCTGCGGTTAGGCATTTCTATACGAATGCGCAATTTTGTTTTTATACTTCTTGTAACATGTCTCAAACGTTTTTCATTTTTCCTTTATTTACTTTGCTCTCCGGCTTAACGATGAGAAAAACTTTCATTCTGGCTCTTTGTATCAGTTGATTTCACTGGACCGGAATTCGTCAGGCGTGAAAGTATTATCACGTTAAGATAACTCCAAATTTCTTGAAGAACCTGCAAACGAACTACAAAGGTGTAACCAGACGACTGCTTACACGTTTTTAGTTTCGCTCGAAGCTGGTATTAAGTAATTAACCACAGTCAAGAGTGTTGCTTAAGTACACAGATTCTTTTAAAAAGCTGATGCCGAGATCTCTTCTTTGCAACTTCAGTCTTTTGGGGGGTCCCCAAACACCATTTCCTCGGTTTTGCCATATTTCGGGTTAAATAGAAGTCCCTTATTGTTGCAGTTACTGCCATTTTTTCCCATTTCGTTATTCAAAAATGATACAATTTTTCTATGTCATATCACCATAAAATAAAACTGTTTCATCTACGTACTTTATCACGTTCACGCTAATATGGTCTGCAAGGCCGTAATAAAAGACAATAAAAAGGAGAGTCAATAAAATGGACCCTTGGGTTACACCGCAGCAGCTGGGTTCCGACTTTAATACAACATCGTCGATCTCTATGACTCGAAATCTCCCAGAAAGGTAGTCAGGGAACTAATCCAGCTCGGGTACACCATAACATGACAGATGATACCAGTCTTGGATATATCAAGGCAAATGAGATCTACCATCTTGCCGTCTTTCTTATTTCCTCAAATGTGTCCACATAATAAGGATGCTGCCATTTTGAGCGATCGACGCTTGCAAAAACCGAATTGATATTCTGACAGAAGTTTATTTTTTTCAAGATATAATAAAATTGTGGCTTTTTCCAAAATATTGGAAAGCAAGGGTAACAATGGCATCGAATGGTATTTCTATGATAATTCAGAATTCTCTGACATGAAAAGAGGCATTACTTTTGCAGATTTCCACATTTTGGGTACTTTACTCGTAGTAACGGTTAGTCCTTTAATAAACATATTGTAATTCATCTAGTACCCTCCACTTGTTACGCTTTAATGAGCAGAGTTGTCTTCTAGGTAAAGTAGCTCTTTGACCAGTGTGGATACCAGATTTTTTAATTAACTGCTGTATAATTTTTGTCAGAGGATTCGATGCTCGTATCAGCAGCTCGATCACTGTTTTGAAGTATTGGCTGAACTGTCAGACTTCATGCTTTCGTTTAACAATATTAGTTATGGAGTTATCTGCTTTAAGTGCTTTTGTAGAATAAATCTGACGAACAGGAGAAACCAATTTTCGGGGCTTGTCGGAGTTTTCATTCAGTACGTTTGTGTAGAAACCAGACTTCACACGATGAATATCGTTAGTGCACTTTCTTCAAAGTCTCTTGAAAGAATTCCAGTCAGTAGTTTCGTTGTATTTTCGGGCTTTTCGTAAAATTTTCTCTCCGTCAGACATGTGTTTCCAAATTTCCTTTGTTAATCAGGGATACTTTCCTTTCGCCCTTTTTTCAATTAAAGGAGCGTGCCGGTTGAAAGTACTTTTCTGGATCCTGTGAAAATAATCATGGGATAATCTTTTATATCGGTATATAGGTTTCCATTTATTTTTAGAAAGTTTCTCATTCATACTCACTCACAATAATTTACTTAGTTTCTGTACTTGATTGTGTTCAGTAAATATTTTTGTACATTAAGATTCCTAATACAAACTATCATATCATATCGGATAATGATGATGGCACTGCAGCTTCTTGACATTTATTATGACTGGCTTGTAAATATTAAGTCAATTAACTATAATGACGTAGAACTGATTCTTGTTAATTTTTAATGATTTGTTTGAAGACAGATAAATTGAAAATTGATTTAAGTACTTTAGTTTTTTTTATAATAATCAACGTTTAAATCACCGAGTGTATTCATAGTTCTCTTATGGGCTGCTATTTGACTGCTTTTGCAAGCGTTCATTAAAGCCTTTCGGTGGAAAATCTGAGGTCTCTGAAGGGCAATAAGCACAGACAATGAGAAATGATTTTGAGTATTTTTGCATGATTTCTTTCCTTTGTTAAGTGGGTCTCCAACAAAGTAGCAAAATCATGGCTTTTATGAGAGACAAGAAATTCTTGTAACAAGTTCTAAACTGATCCTCTGGTGTTTTGATTGATGATTTTGGTACCTTTAATGGATGTAAATTGACTTTGAAACTCTCCTCCTATTAGAGATTTGAGTCCTAGCTTGGTCTCAATATTACCACATAATAATAGCAGGAAAATAAATAAAATTTCGTTGCGATATTTTATGCGAACTCAAAGTTGATTGCAAATACAAAACAAAGGAAAACAAAAACTCTCTTTGTTACTATACAGATCTTCTCTATTTAATGTGATACTAATTCCATTAGGTTGTGTGAAAGAACAACTTTTTACAATAACATAAAAATCAACAAATTGCTCGAGAACGTGATTTTTTTTTCCTCCGCCAATTTTGGATCTTTATTTCTTCATTTATCATTACTTCGATGAAAGAAAAAACTCGAAATCAGTGTAAACGTATTCAAACAATAACCAAGAGTTTGTCCAGGCTTGAAATACTAAAATTATGTTATCCATTAGACTAAACATCCATTCACAAATTAAATAAACTTAATGCTGGTTATTAGCAAACTTAAAATTTAAGTAAAACATTTAAATACAAATGAGAATCTTAAAGTTCAGGAGCCACAAAAATAATGTTTGCTTTTGAGATTTTCAGCCAAACTACAATATTCATTTCTGTTTAATACAAGGTCATGTTATGACTTCATCTCCTTGCTGATACTTTCTCCTTTTCAAGAGACTTACTTTATCGTTTTACAATGTACCAATTAATAGTAATAATTNCCGGTGAGGATAAAAGTTGATGTTTCTAGAAAAACTCGTACGCTCGAAAATTTCCACGAATTAATTCAAACAATAACCAAGTTTGTCCAGGCTTGAAATACTAAAATTATGTTATCCATTAGACTAAACATCCATTCACAAATTAAATAAACTTAATGCTGGTTATTAGCTAACTTAAAATTTAAGTAAAACATTTAAATACAAATGAGAATCTTAAAGTTCAGGAGCCACAAAAATAATGTTTGCTTTTGAGATTTTCAGCCAAACTACAATATTCATTTCTGTTTAATACAAGGTCATGTTATGACTTCATCTCCTTGCTGATACTTTCTCCTTTTCAAGAGACTTACTTTATCGTTTTACAATGTACCAATTAATAGTAATAATTGCCTTACATATACATAAACACACTAGGTTATCAGGCAGCGGAGTGTGCATGTTTATGTTTGAAGATGGTGGTTTTCTACGGTTACTGATGCACCGTAAATTTGAAGAAAGTTAAGTGCATATGTCTTTGTAGTAGTCACTATAATTTGTTACGTTATAAATTAGCACAATAAACATTTATATAGTAGCAGATAGGTAGTTACTTTGCGGAGGGTCTCCAAGCAGGACAAAATCCTTTTAAAAGAAATGTTAATAATTGACAGCGTGACCAAGGAGTACTGGTTTGTACTCGTATATCTATTGGTTTGTAAAGTCATAGTGAATGGCTCTATCTTAGGGCATATGTTGCTCCTTGAAGCAATGATATTTTTACTCTTCCTTTTACGCAGACAGGTTTGCTCATTGGGATGTAAACAATGAAATGCTTCATGGATCATTTTTTGCCGATCAGCTAGATCTTGGTCCAAGAGTACGTGATTGGATTTACAAACGTGCAAGAAATATTGACGAGGATACAAAATTGTTTGTTAATGATTTTGATATAATTTCAAACTCACTGTTTACACAGGTAATGGAAATTTCTGGTTTTGATCTTTTTCAACCTTACATTTTTCTGTTTCGGATATACTTTTTTCCCCTGGTACCGCTATGTCAATAATTATTGTAGACCTTTTCGTATAATTATCAATGGTGGTCATTTCCGGTTTTCTTTCCTTAATCGCATTATCCTACTGAATCATCATATCACAAAGGATCTCATGATCAGATTTTTAATTAGAATCTCAGATTTTCAATCATAACAATTCTCAGATTATTATTATTACTTTTATTATTATCGTTTTTATTATTATCATTTTATTATTATTATATTATTATTTTTATTATTGTTGTTGTTGTTGTAATTGTTATTGTTATGCAGTAACCAGTTGTTAATCATGTCTTGATCAAGGCCGATACACCTGATGTTATGACCTAGCTCTGCAGTTTCTTGCAAAACCCTGAAAGCCGTTGACTCAACTTTCCTTTATGCAAACGTATCTATCCTCTTTTCATCTTGTATCATTACTGGTAGCGCTTTCCTCTTCGATTTACTTCTCGTCACATATGACATGCAGCTCTTTGTAGTGAAGCTGAATGTAGGATTTGAAAAAAAATTGAAAGCAATATTGGGAGCAAATGGAATATGAATAATCCTGTAACTGACAAGGTTAAATATAGGTATTCTAGTGTCATGTTTGTCGGTCTCTCCATCAGTTCTTTTAATTTTCGTGCTCTCTGGTGACTCATTAATAAATATGTGCAGTTCTGTGGGTGGGAATGAAACAATCCAGTGCTTTCTGATATCTAAACTCTCAGCCCTGTTGTACGTATTTCATTTTCTGTTGTCGCAACAAGCCATGGCTGAATCCTGATCTTCTCTCTTGTTAGTCTCCAGAATCCATATTTCTTAACAAAAATATTATCATTTTATTTTAATTTTTATCCCATATATTTATTAGTAATCAATATTGTTAGTACATTTTTTTTTCATATCAGACCATCCAATGTAAACTGCCAGTTACTGATACTTTTTTGATTGAATTTTCGACAGACTAAATACATAGAAAATAAAATATTAAAAATTATTATCATTATTTTTGTTATTAATTTAATATATCNCAGCCCTGTTGTACGTATTTCATTTTCTGTTGTCGCAACAAGCCATGGCTGAATCCTGATCTTCTCTCTTGTTAGTCTCCAGAAACCATATTTCTTAACAAAAATATTATCATTTTATTTTAATTTTTATCCCATATATTTATTAGTAATCAATATTGTTAGTACATTTTTTTTTCATATCAGACCATCCAATGTAAACTGCCAGTTACTGATACTTTTTTGATTGAATTTTCGACAGACTAAATACATAGAAAATAAAATATTAAAAATTATTATCATTATTTTTGTTATTAATTTAATATATCACTAGATGCCTATGCTATTACCTGATATTGTATCAAATATTAAAAATCTTTGTTAAAAGACCTTTTTCCCTTTATCAATTTTTTTTTCATTATCCTTAATTTCTTTTATCACTTTAGATTTATGGTAATTATTGTTTTTATACAACTTAAATCTTTCACCAGTTTTGAAATATACAACAATAATTTCTATTTTACAATAGAGTTTTGTGGAGCTACTGCAAAGCTTTAAAGATAGAGAAATTCCAGTCGATGCAATTGGGGTCCAAGGTCATTTTACTGGATCAGTTCATCCTGCAATGATACAGGTTAATCTAAATATCTTGATACTTTTTAGCTTGTGTGAGCCTGTTTCCATACGTTTATGTTTCCCCGCCTTTTTCCACCAGACGATTTGAGTTTCCTAGACAATACAAGAAGTTTCTTGAAAAATCAATGATAGGATCCTAGCAATAGTGAGGGCGTATATAATTTCTCTTACTTGTTCTAAATTTCCGAGTTAAGACAAGTAATTGTGTAATTAATTAATAATCTTACATTGTGACATTTTTTTACCTTGATCAATTTTTTTTCATGCTTATTTGATGTTTCTCTAACCTTTTTCATTGTAACTGAAAAAGGTTCTTTATAAATCTTCTCATAGGTTCAATAAAATCATTTTTCAAGAGCTAAAGCGGTACCGCTGTTATTTCTGAGTTTGTTTATTAGTAATCTGGCGTAAAGATTCACGTAATGGCAGCTAAATATCATTCGACCACAGTGAACTTGATTATTAATTGTGACATGTATCTGCTGGACCATGAATAGATTCTTGATTCTTCATTAAGTAGAACTTTCGTAAATTAATGGCAAAATCGTTTTCAAGTTTAACAATGTCATTGTCTTTACTTATACATTCTCTTTGATGCATTATTATGAAGAGTTTTTATATATCTGGAGGGTCCTGCTAATAATAATGATGATGAGCAAATCGGCTCAGGTGAAAGTGGGAATGACAATAAATTGGGTATTTCATTTTATGAAAGAAGTTTTGTCTAGTTAAAATTGAAATATTCAGGGTAAATTTTCTGGCACATATAACAATATTAACTTTAACAATAGGTTTAACATAGCACCAGACAATGTAAAAGAATATTATGATGTTTCTTAAAACAATTTTAAGATAACTGATAAAAAGCCGTCTCGAACAGTATGATAAATTTAGCAACAATTATAGGATACCGATTGTCACCAAAATTGAATAAGAGGAATATAAAACCATTTATTAATAAGAGCCTTTAAAATCCAGCCTATTAAAAGATAACATTGACTTTATTATCCTATTCTTAACAAATATTTGTGAAAAATGTGCAACACCTTTTTAGAAATTTCTATCGCAGCATTGATCATAAACCTTTTTTTAATTCAGGATAGACTAGAGATAATATCCGAGATAGGTCTACCAATATGGATAACAGAGTTGGATATTTTAAATACGGATGACAGTCGAAGAGCTGATTCATTAGACAGTATTATGACGTTAGCATTCAGTAACCCTGCAGTTCAGGGTATTGTACTGTGGTGTTTTTGGACCAAAGCCTGCTGGCGAGGAAAGGATGCAAGTCTATGGAATAACGATTACCAGGTATGTCCGAATTATCGATCAAATATAATTTTTGCCAACTATTCTTTTTCTGTGTGTTTTGGCTACAGTTTGTAGTTATGAAAGTTCTTTCTTTGATTTTATACTTCAGAAAAAAATAGGGTGACCTGAAAGAAAACGTGTAACCATTAACATAAATAAATAAAAACCTAACAATTTTTTTATCAATTCCCTCCCCGCCACTACCACAATAAATCATTCTTGTTTTAAATGAAACTGCATGCTCCGCTTGGTCATTACAGCACCACAACATCAAACCATTTCTAAATAAAGATTTATATAATTACACTGGTCAACAAGTAATTTTCATCAAGCATATGTTTATGTGTGTCCTATGCAGTTTTTGGTGCTGATTTCAGATCTGCAGTTCCTTTTTCCATAGCACGTATAGTTCTTAAAAGGATTGGATTTATTGATTTTTAGGTTATCATAGACTTCTGTGTGGTGTTGTTGAGGGAGAGGAATGTTGGATTATTAGTTATCTAATGAGATATGTAAACCTAAGTACATAATTTCTATCTTAAAAAGACATTCCTTGATGTCTCTATAAACTCCAAAGGTCAGCGGGGGTATAGTTGTTAACTGTGTTGCTATACCTGCAAGCTTTAGCAATTCGCCTTCGACCCAGCTCTTGCTTGGCAAATGACAACGTTCATTTCACATCCTTTGCAAGAGGTTTCAGAGTGTACATTCCTTGTTGTTTAGCCTCAGGAAGGGCGTCCGACTTGACGAAATAAACCCTGCCATATCACATCATGGTGGTCACACGAAAATGCCCTTATGACAGCATCTCATCGTCTACATTTAACCAATAACGATTTTTCTGATGAAGCATCTTCAGAGGATTTCATCATGTCAGTTTATCCAATCAGAATTTGTCCGATGAAATATTTCATCATATTTATTGGTGTCCTACAAAAGGGCATACAGTGATTTCCTCATTTGTTTTTGTAATGTTAAAATGTCTCGACAGTATGGAACTTGTCTTAATTTATTTTGCTATATCTGCAGAAAATTTAGTTCAAAAGCCCAGAAGCATACATTCACATCTGAAATCAAGAAGCTTTACAAGCTATACTTTGACTGTCCACTGGGAAACAAAAGAACTCATGGGTGCCGCAGGCTATCTGCACATCCTGCTCAAGTGGGCTACGAGACTGGTACAACAAGAGGAAGACATGCATGTCATTTGTCATTCCCATGATTTGTAGACAGCCAAAAGACCATTTGACAAACTATTATTATTGGTAAATAAATGTTACAGAATATTCAATAAAAGAACAAGCACAAAATCGTGTATCCAAGCTTGACTTCTGCAATGTGGCTCTGTCAGTCCAAGCTCCAAAAGATGAGACTGACGCTTTAGAAGATGCTTCTGAAAGTTACAATAGCGCTGACGAAGATTATGTACCGGATGAAGGCAACTTTGAGCCCCAGACGTTTTCTCAGCCTGAAATTAATGATCTAGCCAGAGATCGCTCCCTCTAAATGGTAAGGCTGACTTGCTCGTATCAAGACTGAATGAGAAGAATCTGCTGGAGCCAAGTGTTCGTATAACATACTTTAGGTAAAGGAATACGGTTCTAGATCCCGGTTTATCTGTAGATGATTCACTCTGCTTTTGATATTAATGGCGTGATGGTGTGATATTGATGGATATTTTAATCATATATCTTTAAATCATGATCTATCAGAGTGGCGCTTGTTTATCGATTCCTCAAAACAAAGTCTGAAAGCTGTACGTCTCTGATGGAAAATCAAAACCATCCATTCCCATTGCAAATTCAGTTTATCTTCATGAATCCTATGAGAATGTGGTTCTCCTACTTCTTGTCATTAACTGCGACAGACATTCATGGAAAATATGTGGAGATTTAAAAGTCATTGGAATTTTGATAGGAATGCAGTCTGGTTTTACAAAGTAATGTTATTTTCTGTGTCTCTGGGATAGTCGAGTAACTGATAAACACTATTTAGAATCAAACTGGCCATCCAGAATATCATGCACACCAGGGTAATACAGTGTCGGAAATCGACCACTTGTGGATCCCAATAATGTCCTATTACCTCCTCTGCACATAAAGCTTGTACTGATAAAGCAGTTCGTTACGACTTTTGGCAAAAGAAATTACAGAGGCTTTGAGTACATCGTAAATCTTAGTTGGACCTGTACTGAAGGACGTCAGCTTCAAAATAAGTTTGGATTAGGTTGAACTACTCGCCTGGGGATGCTTTCTGCTGGATCTGCAAGAATTTCTTGGGAAAGGAGAAGACAATGAACTTTGAAGAAGGTATAAAAACTCCTTTAAATGCTACTCAACAATGGGGTGTCGCATATTACTGAAGATTCATTTCCTGGATTCCCATCTTAATTTTCCCGGCGAACCTTGGATCAGTATCAGATGAACATGGCGACCTATTTAACCACGATATAAGTGCAATGAAGAAAGAGTGCCAGGATTTCTGAAATGACAGTATTCTAGAAGATTACTGCTGGACACTGTACCATGATTTATATGGCCAGGTGTATCCTGGGATGTCAAAGTCGCAGGCTTTCTCATTGTTTGTACTGTAATTACTCAACTTCCTGATGACTGGGGTCTTTTTGTATATATTATTTTTCTTTTTAGAAACATGTTCTTTTATTCATCAAAATAAATTAATTTTTATTTAATCTAAGCTTATAACATTAAAGCTGTTCTATGTTTTTAGGTTTAATTATACTGTAGTATAAAACGTGAATATATTCATATATATGTATTTATGAATACCGCATTTCTTCTAAAAACGCCGCCCTCTATTAAACGCACCCTTAAAAGCGCCTTTTATTAGAAAATAGACCAAACAAGAAAAAACGAATAGTTTATACAAGCCTTATTTCTATTTAATCAACAAATTCTTCTGTAATTAAAGATAAATACAAATATTGTTTTTTCCGCTTTAAGAGTTCGTGAAAAATAATTTTTGCATCAATGTTACTTGATGTGTAACAGCTGAATTGTGCAGGCATGCTCAAGCCAACTTCTCGTTTCCTTTTACTATTGACGATTGCGTAAACGTAATTACCTTCAATTTCAATAAAAAACGCTATGATTTTCGACAGTTCTATCTGTAAATATCCTACTAAAATTTTTCGACTGTCATTTTGTATTAAACGTCGCCCTCTGATATATGCTGTACTCTATTAAATGCTGCGGCTTTTATTAGAGGTAATACGGTATGTGTGTATCTGTACTGAAAAATTGGTACGTGGCACATTAAAATAGAGCACATTTTTGTATCTGATGAATGAAAAAAGTTAAATTTAGTTGACCAGTGTTATAAGACCACAATTGTTAATTTTTCAATTCTGGTTTGTGAGATAACGTGCCAAATATCAATATGTGTGTACTACAAAAGACGTGAAGAATTAACCATTAAAATATAATTATGAAATTTTGTTGGCTGTTTATAATACCTTATGATCAAATTTTTAATGCTTCCAGTATTGTTTAGCATTAAATCTAAATATCTGCATGTCACCTGATAATTTGATGAGTGAAGCGAAAATCTCATATACAATATTTTATGGGTGCAGTTGAAGAAATAGCATTTTCTTAGTATAGTAATTCCCTCAATCATTTCCCATCCCAGTTCGTTTTCTCAGCTGGTTTAACTTTTCTCCTCTTTTGTAGCCAAAGGATATTGTTATTTTTCGAGAGAAGAGCATAGCTCCATATTAATCACCCGATGTATGACAAAAAATACCATGTTACAATTCGCTTCATTAGCTACTCAAAGCAACACCAGATTAAAATACAAACAGTGTCACATCAGTAAATGTATGGGACAAAATTTGCATTAACATTTGGTGTGATGAAAAATTAACTATCAACTAGATTGGACTTGTAAAATGAGATTTACTAATGGTCAGACCCTGTATGTTGTTTATATTACTATATTCTTTTAGCCTAACGAAACAGGAAGGAGATACATTCATTTGCGTGACAAGTGGACAACCAACCTTGAACTAAAACCAACTACTCTTCACCAGCAAAGCTGCGAATTCGAATTTAGGGGATTTCATGGAAGATACAAGTTAACGTTTACTTTTCCTGATGGACAAGAAGTAGTGGAATATGTTAATGTTTCACCAAAAGACGAACTATTGACAATAGAAATTGATGCTAGAGGTAAATATTTTTTTATATAAATTTTCATGAATACTTCCTAATTTTTCTTACCTTACTTTTGTATTGGTTATTGTCTTTTGTTGCCTCCATGTCATGGATGGCACTTTCCAATTTTTTGCTCATAAGAAATCTCCAATGTTTGATTGTACATTGACATGTCATCTCTGATGTTGCGAAAACACTTGTTAGCTGTCCTCATTAGGGTGGTAATCTTGCTGTTTTATCACATTTACTTATGTATAATGAGGTTTATCGTTCTTATTTCATTCAAAATAATGCTCAGATTAGCTGTTTTCAAAATCGTTTACATTTCTTGGCCTTTTGCCTGTGATCAGGCATGGGGGTTTTCCCTTCCTTATTATTGTCTTGAGTGTCGGAGCCTTTGCTGTATGACCAGAAAGAATAGCATACTTTAAAACTGATTCTGGACCAATGAAGATGTAGTTCCAGCCAGTTGAGGTGATTTGAGCTGTAATTCGTATCTTTTTTGTCCACTTTCTATTTTGTGTTTTCTTTTCATCTTTATTACGTATGTCCCATCTGTTCAAGTCTTTCAGATATCAAATTCTGTTAAAAGCAAAGATGGTGTCACGGTTTACAAAAGGTTTTGTCAGCAAAACGTCTTACAGATGGATACACTATTGCAGGTCCTCCAGAATTTTGGTCTCCAGGCTACAATTTTTGTTTTTTTGTGTACCAACAACCTATTCTTATACATCCTTTCCGGTTTTACTATGTTCTTATAGGGATTCTGCATAAGCTCCACAATAATTTCTGTGCCAAAAATAATACAAAAGAACTTTTTCCTGATTTCCACTACGTTGCTACTATCCACTGTTCCTCATTCTTTGTACATCTGTTCTACAATTGAAAGACAAGCATAGGCTTGAATATCTCCAAATTTTTCAGTAAAGTATTTATCACTTGATTTCATTTTTAACCAGTCACCATTCGGAAGATTAGCTTCTATTCTCTCTTTAACATATTACTCTCCTTCCAAAATTTATGACTCCAATTTTGCAGTTCATTATTAATAAAAAAGAAGGTTCCATGACTACTTTTGAGGTACAACGCTATGCAAAAACCCTTTTCCAGCGTTTTTGCTTTAGGGGGTCTTATCTGAGTCAGTGTTCTTTTGGTTTTCTAGACGATGGTTTTCTAAGGATTTTCATAAGGTATCTGAGAATTTGTACTGATATCAGTCTGGCCATGTTTTGATACAAACTCGGAAATAATTCTCACACTTCTTTAGCTTGCTAGATTTCAGGGTGCAATAGCTGTTTTCTGTTACTGTGAGCTTACTTTCTAGGTTCCCTCAATAGTTTTTATATTGACGTCCGTACTAAGGTGTTGTATTTTTCTTTTCTGTAGTGGTGGTGTTTTGGGGTTTTTTTGTTATATTTGTATTCATTATTTTCTTCTGGCAGCTGAGAGATCCTCATAGTTTTCAGCAGATATTACACATAAGATTGTTATTCGAATGCAATTTTTGTGTTGTTGCACCTATCTTATATGGTATTTGACTGTCTTCCATTCTTATTTAAAAATTACCAACAAAGACCAAAAACCAACCATAAAACATTTCTGATAGTGGTGCAGCTATTGTCCAATGGAAACACTTTTACTATCTCTATTGCCTTAATTCTTTAACTGAAAATGTAAGATCGTTTTAAACAGCAAGCAACTACTGCAAAGAGATTACGAGAAATGGCAAGGCAAGTTATGCACACTGCATTACAAAATTAAGTCAATATCATATTTCATGATCACCTGTGTTCTAGAGATTAATTAATAAAACCCTAAAGAAGGGAATACCCCTATTTCATCACAAAATAAAGTCCCAGAAATACTCTCATCTAATTCCTGACTTGCCAGCGCTTATCTGAAATACTACCAATAACTTCTTTGTAACGACCATAAGCGGCCAGTATAATCTAAGTATTGGATTCAAATATGGCACCAACACTATTTCTGTTATGGTACTGAAACAACTTTCTACAGAATTTCTCTTCCATTTTTGCTTCTCTCTTTAAACGCTTTCCCGAACTTGTAAAGCTTAGTAAAGAAACCTTATTGCTTAAAAAAGAAGTTTGGCAGGATATAAGTACATTCTAAAGCTTAATTCTTGCAGAGTGATGTTAACGGTATAAGTTTGGCATAAATTAAAAAATTAAACAAAGTTGTTGCTACATCCAAATTTAAAGGAAAAATATATCTTTATCACATTTTAAATACTTTGCTATCATTTTAGAAGACTAGTGCTGACAAACGCAGCAAGTACAATGAACGAGCTTCACAAAGAAATAGCATTAAAATCCTATTGTTTACTGCATTCCATGGTAATTGATTGAAAGATCTAAAATATATATTTCATTTCTGCAATCAGTATTTCCTCTTTGTACTAAATTTACAATTTTAGCTAGATATCTGATAAGAAACAAATTTTTGAATTTCGATCAATCAGTCACCTTAACGAGGGTTACAACAATGCACTAGACTATGCACTAGATGTTTGTTATATTATTATTTGATTTGATCGACGGCTGGAGCGTCCAAAAAGGGGTCACGTAGGCAGTTAACCAAGAAAAGAGACCTACAACGTAAAAAAATTTCAACCAAGCAAGCTATTATATTTGTCATTGTACTTTGCAGCATGGTTTGGACATTGAGAATATTGCTATATATATGCTCACTGAAATGGCATCAAGGGCTCAAAAAGGAGGGGGGTAGGTGCATCTTCATACAAAGTTACTGACGGGAACATTTTCTCATATAAAGACATACAAACAAAAACTGAATTTAACCTGAAAATTTGGAAAACTTAAGTAATTGTAGTACATTGCGTCCCTGTGTCAAATATTAACTGTGTTATTTTTTCCAACGGCTACTGGGTCAATGTTTCTATGACCACAACCAGATTTTTCGGAGAGCACCTGGTACTTTTGTTAATATGAAATAGAAACAAAAATTAAAGCTTAGTAAAGCAAATACGATGTAAAATTTAAAGTAAAAATGATGTCAAGAATAAATCAGAGAACAACTAGCAAATAAAAGAGAAAATATAAAGGAAATTATGTGCATAATGAGGAAAGTAAAAGGAAAGTAAGAGAGCGAGAAAAGGGTAGAAAAAAATTAGAGTTTGAGGTAAAAAACGATACAGAAAAAAATATATTGAACTAAGTAGGGTAAGAATTAGAAAATAGGATGCGGAAAGAATAAGGCAGAATATTAAAGGGATAATGAGATCAATATTGAAAAAGTTAAAGAGATGGAGACCGAGGTAAAGAATAATTAGTTAATTTTGCATAGAAAAAGAGTTTGCTGCCAGAGACATGTCACTAGAAATCACTACTGTAATTTTTAGGGGACATAAAATATTTCTTTGAATTCGGCCTTTTTCTTTTACTACCACTCTCTTCTAGTGGTCTTATTTTCTTTTTTGTGTTAGGACTTAGGACTTAGGATTATCTTAATTACAGGTCTTCCTAATATTGCTTTCGAAAAGTAACAGGGCAGCAAGCAATTGACTTGCAAACGTCAACACAAAAACTTATTATTTACACCAAAAGGTACCCTACCGCTGCCAGAGAAATTATTATAGAATAAACCTTTTTGTTTAATCCTGAGGAAACTTTTTCTCTGGGACACATATTCTCTTAAGGATTTTTGTTTTTAATTTCTGTTTCTGTACCTGCATACTTTATATGAAAAAGTATCAGGCTTGTGTTTAACACCTCTTTTTACTCCAGTCAAGGAACCGGAGCATATTCTTCAAAAATAAGAATTTACAAAATTCAGTTCTAATTTAGAAATAAATTTGTAAACAGCATAATCATTTTAACAAAGATATACCCAAAAGGGTTTATAAATAAAGAAAAATAACCTAAAGAGATATTTTGTAGAACATTTCTAATTTTCAAGTAAGTATTGTTGTTTTACTTTATATTCGTTTTAAGTATTTTGTATTTGACATGGAAAATAATAGTAATAATAGCCAAAACTAAACTAAACTTAAATGTAAATTAAGTTACATGATTTACAGAGAAGTGAAAACTTTGTGTGCACAGAACTGGTCTGAAACCAGTATCTATGACAGTCATAAACATACCCTTAACTCAGAACACGTGGGCACTCTTCTTTTAATTAGATCATTTTCAAACTAGACATTTTATTGAAGGAAGGCACCATTCTTTTCCCATGGTCTTACCATTAGATGCCTTATCCCTGTCAGTCAGATAGGGACTACCCTGCTATAGAACTATGGTTACAAGGTCAACTGAGGTCAAAAAAGAAAAAAGTCAAGACAAATTGAGAAAATAACATCAATCGTTACAAGGTTTGACAATATAGAAAAAAGAAAACTAGGTGTTTAGCGAAGGTACTTCGAATCAGTACCAAAAGTATTTACAGGCATATGCTATAATACATCAATGTTATTTTCCCATTTTACATATAAAAGAAGATACCTCGGATTTTTGAAAAGTAGAATACTTATTCGAAGATAAGTTTTATGACAACAGATAACATACATAGAATAGATAAAAATCGTTATAGAGAGTCTAGAAAGTTTAAATAAATAATATAGAGAGTGTAAACAATATAGGGTTTACTGACAATTGAGATAAAACAGATAACAAAGAAAATGTAAATTAAATTGATAAAGATTGATAAGATAAATAACAAAGAGATGAAACCTAATAGAAATTAAGAACATTGTAAAGATGATATATTGGGTAAGTTGATAAGACAAGAAAATAGATAACTAAGATAAAATATAGAATAAAAAACCATTACAAGGAGAAAACGTACGAGACGGTATTGTAGTTATAACACATAGATAAAATTGATGCCTGATTAAGAATAGATGTGCATAGAGGCTTCATGTAGCAGATGCATTTAAGCATATCTATGCAATAAAAGCCATAAACTGACATTTTATTAAGGTCCAAGTGTTGCAAAAGAGGCCTGAGGACACACACAACCCCAGGTCTCTAAGTCTTCGAAGGACGTTAATCATTATGAATTTTCACTGCACTCACAAGGTCTGATGATCTATTTCCTGTCAGCGTGCACTACGTCGATCAAAAGCTCATTGTGGCCAATCATGGTTTCTTTTACTTCAATAAGGGTCGCAAGTATGGTCTTTTCAATACTAAAAACATTGTATGTTAAAAAACAGGTTTTGGTGAAGAACCACTTGAACATTTGAAATAATGATGGCAAATCATTTTTATTGACCAACAATCAAGTGACTAAAATTAAGTAGGTTTTATTGTGATCTGATAAATAGGTACAGGTAAATAAATAAATCAATAGTAAAAGCATAAGTGGATAGATCCTATCCAAAACAAACGTAGATAATCAGACCATAAAGATAAGAGCATAAAAACAATTGAGATTTTTATGGCAACACATAAGAAGCAATAAATGGGCTGTTTCAAACTTCATTATTCAAAAAAGGTTTAAAGTTTTACTACCAGAAGAAACAATAGGTGTTTTCCTGCTTGGATTAAATTCCTTTGATGGAAAACAGAAGTTCTACTCAGCATCCTTTAAACTCTCTAATGATACTATTTTTATCACGTTGACATTGGTAAAAGTATACCCTAGCGATTTTATTACAAGCAACAGGTGAAAAATTAGGACTTAATATGGTCTTTACTTAATATTCGTATCCCATCGTTCACCAAAAGAACAAATCTTTGCATTCCACTGGATGCAAGGATTTGGGTTTGTGACTGACATTTGACCCTTGATCAAATAAACTCCTGTCAATCTTGAAAGACGAGAAATATGGTACAGTCAGAGTAAGTAAATAGCTATTTCACACCACATGAATTGCCAAGAAAAAGAAGGTGAGGTAGATTTGATAGCTGTTAAATACTGCAACCGAATATCCGATTTTTCAAGGGAAGGGACTTCCAATAAATCCTACAGGAAAAGCCTATCATTAGGGGGTTGTCATTTGAGAACATTCTAATCTAAGTCAGGGTCTCAAATTTAGGATCAAATACTGTTTATAGTAACAATTTATGAAATGATTAAATTGGTAAGTATAAGATGTATGATGTTAACTATGGAGGAATGAGAATGATTTAAAAAAACCAACATACCTATCCCTTTTACTTAATTCCCTCGTTTAAAGCTAATAAAGTAAAATAGACGCACAACGCTTAATGTGAATAAATTTGAAATTTTATAGTTTTCCCAAAAGAAAAACTAACATATTTGTGCTAGATACAAATAAAAAACACTTTGCAAGTCAGAGATTTTGGATACGTTTTGTTTCAGAATATCTCAACCTTTACGCTTTATTACACATATCAGATGTCTTGTTGATTGGCCTTTTTAAGAATGAGAATTGACTCAGTTTTAAATGCATGTCTTTAAATATCGCTAGTAAAATTTGCAAACTAGAGTTGTCATGGTGTTCAGCAAAGTGCCGTTTGAAATGAGTATTTTAAATCTTTCTGGATGTGAGGAGATTAATTCTTTACATGTGTTGGCCTTCATCCTATTTATCAAAAATAAACTTTCTGGCGGGTATTCCCATATCAACGTTTTTTATTCCAGGCAGACGATTAGATTTGTACAGGATGAAGGATGGAAAAGGTATATCAAAAAGCTAAATGAACGAATAGAATGCTCAGGTTACGAGAAAATATATATCCGCGTACAGCTTACATTTGAAATCGTAGAGAAGGTCCTTTTAGTACATTTTATATCTTACAAATTGCCACCTCAATCATGTTAGATGCCTTTTAGTTAGTTTCTATTGGAAGAAAAATTGACTGACTATAAATAATTTAATATTTTAAGAAGACATTAAATACTTTCTTCTTTTAGACTTGTCTTTATGTGAAGAGAATACTCTTTCTGAAATTTCTTATACTAGATCTGCAAGAAATAGTTCAGTGTATTGGCTTATCAGTTGCAGGGATTTGGTGTTTAAAAATTGCGAAACTATGTTTTCTAGCTCCAAAATATGAAAAAGAATTCAGCATGGCTCTTTTGACATGATTTTTTTATGATAGATACAATAGCGTACTTTGGGGTTTTTCACCTTGATTATTGGTTTGGTAGTTTGCTTCTATCATGCTAGATATTTTTAGGCTACCGCTGCCACCCGCCTTCTCTATACGGCTCCACTTTAGTGTGTGTTACTGTCCCCATTTTATCATTTTCCAACAAAAGTTGTGAAAAACATAGCGTGGTTTGTCGTGTAACACTACCTATGCTGGGGAACAATATTCAATTTTAAACTCCAAATAATCATATTTTTGCTATTTTAGATTATCCGTGCAAACATCACCACCTAAAGTGTAAACATACCTTCTCTTCTAATGCATTGTATACGAACGCTCTTTTAGTCTCAACTTGCACTTATAAATGAAGTTGATGTAAATAGTTTATTAATGCCTGCCGGATCTTATGTTACTGTCCCAAAAAAAGTAATATAATGACTGTCCTACCAGGTCTCTTTCAATTCTTTCTACAGAAAGTAACGAAAAACCAGGTTTTAACCAACAGTTTTTGTCCTATGACTTGGTAATTGACAAGTACCCTTGTCAATTATATATATATATAACTCTAGGAAAAGAAAACTCTACTGTCTTTACTAAATTAGAGAAAAGGAAATAATAGCAAGATTATTTTATTTTCTGTACATTTTTTTGAAATCCTGGTTACAACTGTAAACACATGCTTGTATTTATTACTCACAATATGTACGAAAGCGGCAATTTACTATTTATAGAACTATCATTATTCTCAACAGCATGAAAATTCTAATAGGATAAAAAGATCGAAATAAAAGTTCAAAAATATAAAATTTCAATAATTTAAAAAAATTGGTTTACTACTGAGCTTTACTCATTAAAATGGATAATAAGTAAAAGCAAAATGCTGATATCAAAAATACTACACATAAAGTAAATAAAAACGAATATGATACTATCTATATAAAGAAAGTAAGAATAGCAGTAATTTTGGAAGATATGTATTGGGTAGAAGTCTTTTCCACTATATGAGAGCAAAATTAGAGAAAACCCTAATATAACAAAGTAACATAACAAAGGGTAGTAGACAAAGGTAAATGAAAAAGAAATTGATGTTTGCAGGAATTGGTCTTGATAAAATTCACGATTATTGGTTGAAGATCTTTAACAATCTTGATAATAAAGTTTCTATATGTATTCAGCTTATTGCTGATAGAATAGTACCGTACTCTACAAAGAATGAAAGAAAGTATTGCAATCACATAGAAAAGGTGTTCATCAGGATTTATTTTCATTTTACTTGCAAAGTGCCAACAATAGAACTTTTCTGTTGGAGGAGGGATTTATCTAACTAAAGTGATGTAAAAATTTACCAATTGTCACCTTTAACCTCTCATGTAAGTAAAATTGAGTTAGTTTTGTGCCATTCTTCTGACACAAAAAACATTAAGAAAATAGACAGATAAAGGGTGTCAACTCATTCAGATCTCATGCCAAATCCAGAAATCATACAAAAGGAAACAAACTCTCCATCAAGTGTAACTGTAGCATAAGGCAAGAAGCCTTTCTGAAGATATACAATTTCTTAAGGCCATATTTCTTTGGAATGATAGGAAGGAGTCGACCTGCCTGGTCTCTTTCATTAGTGTGTTTTATTATCAAAGCAAAAGTAAAGGTCACCGTGGGAAGACTTCCATGACAGTTTTCCTAAAAATTTTCTAACCACAGCTTTCCTCCCAGAAACTTTGTTGAGACTCGTCTCCTCCTTTCACAACAACTCCTTATCCATGTAGCGATGATGTAATTAAACATAAATGTTCATTGCAGAAAGATAACCTCTTCAACACTTTTGTTTCAAAATATACGTTTTTCAGTAAAAGTACTGTCCCCCTCCGCAGAAAAGCAACAATTACGGGAAATTTAAGTGTCATCAAATTGTATTTTTAAGTAGGCTGTAAGAGAATAAACACCTCCCACCCCCAGAAAATTTATTTGTTAAGACAAAACACTCTTCAACTTAGGTTATATGGAGATTTTGACTAAAAATTTTTTTAGACTTTTGTACAAATAAAATGATTAATATAAGTATTAAAAACCTTATGCAAGTTTTAGGATTAGATAACCTCGATTTGAATAACATTTTTTCTCCATTAGAATTACCTACACGCAATAAAAAGAAACGAGAATTGACAAATACTTCTTCTAGGGGACACATAAAAATTTTGGATCAATGATCGAAACAGAAAATATAATCTTTGCAATTGATACAAAAACTGTAGCCATTATTTGTTTTTTGATGAATTGAAAAATAGAGATAGGAGAACTAGAAAGGCAAAAGCCATGTAGTTCGATGAGTGCATTAATTAGGTTGGTGTCCAGGTACAACCCATCGTCACTTGGACGGTCCAAGAGAAATTACAGGGTTATGCAAGAAGGAAAGGTCAAGGGTTAATATTAATCCACGGAAACAATTTTTATAGGCAACTGAAAGCTTTTTGAGTTATCTCTAGTATTTTGCCACAAAGTTCACACTGGTTGTATGTTGAGACAACTCTCCTCTGCATATTTGTACTTTCTACAAAATAATTTGGAAATGAAGGGACATGTGTTTATTTCAAAGTACAGGAGAGATTTTGGTTTTCTTTGTAGGCCTCTATTCAAGGAATTCAATTTTTAAAGTATCTACTAAATACAAAATCAGAGTTTTTGATTTATTGGGTTTCAAGAATTGAAAATCTTCTCGATCATCACCAAAATCAACTACCGAGCAAATTACACAAAAAATGCATTTCATCCGACTGTAAAGTAGTAGCCTGACATTATCTGGTTCTAATTCTTAACAAAACCCTTTAAAAAGGTGCTCAGCTTTGGGGTGGGCTTTAATAAAATGGGAAAGCTGATGACATTCACATTTGTTGAAGCTCAGTACCAAGGCTGGCACAAGGAAAGCTTTTTACGTTGTTTGACAGAATGAATAATCAACATATTGGGACTGTCTTCCTTTAAAGGTTCCACAAAAACATGTCAACAAGTCAACATATATAGTGTAACATCCGATACCTCAAACGTCATAATTGAAATTGATATTTAATTCAAATTCATATAATTCTTAACTACTTTATACATGTTTGCATCTGAAATATTTGTTTGCAATGGTTTTCATCATACCATTTCTTCAACAAATCCAGAACTGTGATAAAATGGAGCGTTTTAATTGAAGAGGACTTAAATCTACGTCGCTCTGAGAGTTTTCTGACTTGGATTCAATGTCATAAGACCTCTCCTTAAGGAGGCGGAGTCTGTGTTGTTGATCATCGTCAACAACACAGGACTAAAAAGTTTTGACTTAGTACAGTTGTTTGGTATTCAGTGTTCCATCAAGATAGATCTGGCTTTACCAGTTATTTCCCCTCGGTATGGTGTAAGGGTTTCTTTACCAAAGGTAGACTCAATTCGTACATCTTTACTATTCCACGTTACTGTTACGATATTTCTCCCTTTAGTATTTGTTCTATTGACGTATACTTCATTTTCAACATCTTACTCGTAAGGCTTCCCAAAAAGTCAATTGGCTTTCCAACATCGTGATTGTAAACACACTATCAATGCTCTCTTAGTCTTAGTGGTTGCAAAGAATCATTCCACCGGTTTATAATACTACTGCAAGCAGAGTGGTTTTGTTGCTTTCCTTGTGCAGGGAATAGATCCGTATATCAAATATTCAAACCACTACAGACTGGCAAAGTTTCTTATTGTTGATTGAATTCAATAACTGCTTACTTTGTAGCTTTCACATTCTCAAGTGATACCGACCAAGTACAAATAAATAAGTATATATTTCAAATGTGTAAAAAGAGCAATCAGATCAAAACTGACAAGTTACTTCAAATTCCTCCCATTGAGAATTGCGTCCGTTAGCCAACAGTGCAATAGGATTTTTTATTTCACCTAGCCCATTTAAGATACTATTAGCCATCAAAATCGATATTTCTAAGCGTCAAGTAGCCCAGGTTTTTACTCAAGACTCCCAGCTCTTAAATCTGTCCTTGTAGTCTACCAAATAGCCAAGAAAACAGGACGCCGGAGTAATTCTAATATACATTCATCAATCAAAAGTATTTGTTATGCTTCCAAATACAAAATTAATGACATGGTAACATTACGTTCTTAAGTAAATTACATCATTAAACTTCCTTTCTTTAAAATTATATTAATTATATTAAAACTAGGAAATGCGTTATATATTTTTGTTTAAGACGTAAACTTGGATACACTTCTTTAAAATTTGTATACTTACTACAATGGGGATGCGGGCCTGAAGGCCTTAGGGAGTGAACGACCCTATCCTGCAATGCATAGTTTCAGGTCACCCTTGGGTTAGGTGAAGTACCTACTTATCCTTCCTGACCTGGGCAACGGTGAAGTCCTGGGATGCAGCAGAGCTCGAGGATGCTGGCGGAAGAGCCCGATGTATGGTCAACCATAGCACGCATAAGGGTGGCAGCCAAGTACTTGTGTTTACCGGAGGAAATGGCTATCACCTTACTGCACCGGCTGTACTGTGGTTCAGATTGACCAAAGGCTAGAGTTTCAGTTCAAACAAACTGGATGTGGAAGGCAAGGGGGAACCACCACCTTATTTCTCCCTCGAATATCATGCAAATGCACAGAAACTTATTCAATACTAACAGCGTGAATGGGGTTAGGCATACTAACACCTCGCTCGGTAGGAACCTCCATGTTCGACGGGTGGAACCCGACTGTCATTCAGAGACTGTCATAAATAATAGTTATCTTCGCATAGGAACTTGGAATGTTCGCACGATGTATCAAGCGGGCAAAATCTCAAATTTCATTCAAGAAATGGATCGTGTGAAGATCAGTTTACTAGATTTGTGCGAAACTAGGTTTCCTTGTTCGGGCGATATCACGATAGATGACAAAAGAATCATATACTCTGGTAGAAGTAGACATGAAAGAGGAGTTGAAATCAGTTTTGATGAGAAAATAAGCTAGTGTTTACTTGGCTATTGGACCCTGTCTGACAGTGTCATGCTAGTGAGAATAAAAGGCAAACCCTTTGACCTCAGTATAATTCAGGTGTACGCACCAACCGCAGATAGTAGTGAAGAAGATATAAACTTGGTCTACGCGCAACTCAATGAAGCAAGACAACATTGTAAATCGCAAGACATCATAATTATTAGATCTAAATGCTAAAGTTGGTAATGAAGAGATTCTCCATATAACAGGAAGATACGGTCTTGGAACAATTAATGAAAGAGGTGAACGATGAACTAACTGGTGTAAATCAAAACATCAGATGATAACAAACACTTTCTTGAGGAACTACAAGAGACGTATTTGGACATGAAAAGATCCTGGAGACAGAGTCAGGAACCAAATTGACTATATTACAATCAATCAGAGATTCACAAATGCAGTCAAAAACGCAAAAGCATATCCTGAAGCAGATTGTGACAGTGACCATAATCCAGTAAGCTGTAACATCAGTGTTCGTCTCCGCAAATAGAATCAATCGATATCTGAATCACAATTACAATGGAATCTACTATGTGAAGACGCAGAGATGAAGGCTAGATATGCAATTACAGTGCAAAACCGATTTGATTTCTTAGAAAGGGAACAAGCCGGAACAAGACAAACGGAACATACTCAGAAAGGCTATGGTTGAAGCAGCCAAAGAGGTGATACCACCTAAAAAGAAGGAGCAGAAGTAAAAACGGATGAAAGCAGAGATCCTAAAATTGATGAAAGAAAAACAGAAAATTAGCAACAGGAACTCAGCAGAGTATCGAACTCTGAATCCAAATATCAAGCAGAAGTGCAGAGAAGCGAAGGAAGAGTGGGTAAATGCTAAGTGTGCGGAAATAAAAAGATGCCGAACAACAGATATCTCGTCGTTACACGTCAGTGGGAAGGAAGACATGCATTTCAAGTGGGTGCATTAAAGCCACAGATGGCTCTTTGTTGATGGGAAAGGACGAGGTAATGGAACGTTGGGCAGAATATATAGACGAACGTTTCTCAGACGACAGGGGAGAAAAACCCGTGATCAGAAAATCAATTGAACGCCCAACCATTCTGAGAAGCGAAGTGCAATCGGTGAAAAAGAAGATGAAGGGAAACAAAGCCACTGGACCAGCAAACATCTGCATTAAAATGATTGAGGCACTGGACGATTTTGGTATCGACAAGTTAACAGAGTTGGTAAACGAAATTTATAACACTGGAAAAATTTCGTCAGACATGTTTATAGCTTTACCTGAAAAACCAGGAGTAACAAACTGTGAACTGCATAGAATAATAAGCCCCATGAGCCACGTTACCAAAATTCGTATGAGAGTCATCTTGGCACGGATACGAAGAACAACGAGGTCAGAAAGAAGTAATCCTCAATTTGGGTTTGTTCAGGACTCAGGTACGTAGAACACTATCTTCATCATGAGAATGTTATCTGAAAGAGCGACAGAAATGCGACAAGATTTGTTTCTATGCTTTATTGATTACAGCAAAGCTTTCGACGAGGTGGAACACGAAACTTTGCTTGACATACTACAATCCCTAGACATAGATGGAAAGGACAACCGAATTCGGAGGAATATGTACTGGGAACAAACGGCGGGGGTTAAAGTTCAGAATACTATAAAAAGATACAGCCACATCAAAAGAGGAGTTCGACAAGGTTGCGTTCTATCTTCAAACTTGTTCAACTTATACAGCGAAAACAAAATGAGAACCATTGGAGACATGAAAGGTTTCGCTGCAGGTGGATACAACTTGAATAACATATGATATGCAGATGAAACAACTCTCATTGCAGATTCAGCCCAAAAACTACAACGCATCTTGAATGCTGTAAAAGAAGAGAGTACAAGGAGAGGTTTAAGCATTAACCGAAAGAGGACCTTTTGCATGGCCATAAGCAAAAAACAACAAAAAGTAATTCCCACTTGAGGATTGATGGAGTGGAAATACAACAAGTAAACAAATTTAATTACCCTGGAAGCAGGCTTACCGCGGATGTAGAAATACAGTGGAAGTAAAGAAGAGGATTGCTATGGCAAAGGAAGTATTCGAGAGGATGTCAAAGATTATAAAGTCACTATCAATCACAATGGACACCAAGTTGAGAGCTCTACGTGTCTTGACATACAGAGGTGAATCATGGACAATTACAGCAAAGTTAGAAATAAGATTGAATGCTGATGAAGTTTGGATGCTAGGTAGAATTTTAAGGTTCTCCTGGACTGAACATATCGGCAACGAAGAAGTTTTCAGAAGAGCCAACTACAACAGAGAACTCTTGAACATGACCAGGGAAAGGCAACTGTCATTACTTGGCCATGTGTTGAGGAAAAAATGCTTAGAACACCCAGCACTCATTGGCAAAATAAATGGAAAAAAAGAGGATGAGGAAGAAAACGGAAGATGTTTCTCAAAAGTATATCGACATGGACAGGCATCAGAACAACAAAGCTGTTAGAAAAAGCAAAAGACAGAGTTCAGTGGAAAAGAGTGATCACCAACGTCCTGGAAGGACAAGGTACCTGAGGAGGAGGAGACTAACTACCATTATTACTATTAATCTCGTTTATCAAAAGTAACAAATACGTCTTAATGCTGACTGTGGTCCGTCTTTCTCGCCAAATAAATCCCTGGTGGTAAAGAAATATTTTAAACGGGTATAGTTTAATTAATCTCCAAGATCATTTTTAAATAATTAGTAATAAGGCCCCAAAAATACTCTAAAATAAACCCCCACTATAACCATTTTTGGAGAGAAAGAACCGAACCCGAACTTTGTGTGACTCTTAAGGAATAAGCGTATGTTAAAATATTTTTATCTTGTTTATTTTTCTTCAGAAATATGTTTTAATTTTTGGCTATTATTAAAGTCGTTTCCGTCATCATTTACCCTGCTTCTTTGTGGAAAATCTCCGTTAACACAAATCATAGCGAAAATCAGCGACCAGCAAATGGTGGGCTTATGTATTAATTTCTTCCGCTGATGAGACTTGACGTCGCGGGTCGTTGAGTAGTTGAGATCTATTGCAATCGCCAGCGAATAGTTACGTAAATAATCAGAATTGAAAATGACGAGTATGGACTGTCAAGCTGTTTTTGTCTCAGGGAATTGCTTTTCCCTCATCAGATATCCGTGTCATTACAAAAATGACCAATGACACGGAAGAAAAGAATACAAGACTGAAATTCAAAATTTGTTGTATGATATTGAATCTGGCGAAGACTAGGTTATATTAGTACAATGAAATAATGTTTTATACTTATTTCTGTTTTCTTCGTGTCTATAAAAATTATACTATTTGCTGTTTACCAGTTGCCATTGCAGAAAGCCATATTCTGAAAACAAAAGTCTCACAACTCATCTCTAACTTATTTTTCATCCTTGCTGTCCTATGACTACTCACTTTGATTTGAATCAATCAAAAGCTGTCTACCTCAGCTTTCCAGCCAACTGCTCTGACACCTTTTGCTGTCTCATCATCATCACAGCCTGAAGGAGAATATTTGTTTAGCTATAATTTCTATCATGCCACCCTCCACGAGCCTTGCAACCATGGGTAAAAGGTCCAGTTGCCTTTTGGGTAGTCTTGGTAAACAAAGGCTTGGGGAGATGGACCTCGTAAGCCCTGGGATGCCATCCAACTAAGACAAAGAAAAGTCTGAAGTAACACCCAAGGAGTGCCAAGGAGTACTGGACATACAAGCAGCGCGCAGACGATAGGTCTAAGGGTTCCCAAATTGTCAGCATCCCTGCCCTGGTCGTTGGATTACGGCCCTGCTGCCTTACAGATGTCTTTGGGAGAAGAAAAGTCTATGGAAGTAAACCCAGACATAAAATTTGGAGTGGAGCTACTAAGGCGCTGACGAATGGCCTAGGCCCAGGATCTCCATACATTTTGCCAAGGCCTGCACTCGGGAGAAGTCACCTCCAGTGCCGCTGGTCCCAGCGACAGAACCAACATGGAAGGCAATATTAGCAAGTTATAATCCAGATTGACTTAGGTGCAGGCGGTATGGGTTGTCTTCGATGATGGGAAGAAATATTGAGTCCCACTGGTCAGCTATCTCATGCCTAAAGCTGAGTAGGTCCCAGTCAGAAAGGTGCTGCCCGCCAGTCTGATCGTTTCAATGGATGCTTGGAGCTAAGAATAAACCGACAAGCAGACTGTAAACCCCGCACCAGGCAAAGAAAGATGAAAAAGGAAAGCTTGCGATTAGCAAGTTGGAACGTCCGAACAATGTGCCCTGGCCTCTCCAAGAACTGACAGCAGGTTGATAACTCCAGGAAAACAGCCATCATCGTCCGCGAGCTCACGAGGCTCAACATTGACCTTGCCACGTTGCAAGAAACTAGACTTGCAGCCAACGCCTACCACAACGAACAGAACTACACCTTCTTCTGGCAAGGAAAGTAACGTAAAGATCCATGACTGTACGGTGTTGGTGTTTCGGTGACAAATTCTCTGATGTCCTCAATAAAACCACCGTCCAGTGGCACATCCAGCTTCCTGGCTCTCCGTCTGGCAAAATCCTCTGGGCTTCTGATTACCTATGCTTCATGCTCTGCTTAATCGCAGAGATCAAGGACCAGTTCTACAATGAGCTTGATAACGTCGTCAGTGGGATACCTGCCACAGAACACCTGCACCTGTTTGGCGACAAATGTACTGACCACTTCGTTGTTGCAAAGCTGAACGATAATGGGCAGAGGCTTCTCGAGCTTTGTTCCTACCATGACTTCTGCATTAACATCATGTTCCTCTCCAACAACCACTTCATCAAATATCCTGGTGGCACCACAGATTCCGTCACTGGCACCAGCTGTATTTCTTCATTACACGGAGACCCTTACTGAACAGCGTTCTCACCACATACAGTTACCATAACGCTGATTGTGACACTGATCACTTCTTAGTCGTCCACAAGGCACGTCTTCAACAAAAACGAATCCATCGCTCAAAGCAGAAAGGTCGCCCTTGCATCAACACTGCCAAGACAGCAATTCCAGACCTGTTCAAGCGCTTTGCCAGCTTTATTAAGGAAGCACTCTGCTCTGTTGGTAACACCAAAGAGAGATGGAATCACATCCACGACGCCATTTATAGCTCCTCCATGAATACCTTTGGCAAAAGTGTACATGCCATTTATTGACCTTACCAAGGCCGTCGATCTGGTCAGCAGGAAAGGCTTGTTCATTCTTCCGCAGAAGATCTAATGCCAATCCCACCCCAAAGCTCATCAGGATGATCACCTCCTTCTATGATGAAATGCAAGATACCTCCCAGAACGATCTTCAGAATTAATTCCAATCAGCAGCAGAGTGAAACAAGGCTGCATACTTGCCCCGAACATTCTTCGGCCTCTTCTCTCTACTCCTTTAATATGCAGTCAGCCAGTCAGAAGATGAAGTATAACCTGCACACCAGTAATGGCAGCCTCTTTAACCTCGCCCACGTCTGAATGCTCTTCGCTGATGATGCAGCTCTGACAGCACACTTGGAAGAGGCACTCCAGCAACTGCTTCGTGTATACATGGAGAGAGTTGGGGTTGACTATCAACTTCATGAATACCACACTAATAGGCCATAATGTGAGCAGCGCCCCAAGCATCTCCATCTGTCACTCCACTTTGTGACTCCACCAGGTTGTAGAGGATTTCACATACTTTGTTTCTACCATCTCCAGCACCCTCCCTCTGGATTATGAGCTCAACAAGCGGACTGGCAAAGCAGGGACGACCATGGCTTTCTTGAAAAAGTGGGTGTGGGACAATGCAATGCTGACTACCAACATTAAGGTGCAGGTCTACTTATCCTGCGTGGTCAGCACACTGGTTTACAGCAGTAAAACGTGGATCCTCTACTCCTTCCAAGAGCACAGACTCAACACCTTTCATTTTCACAACCTGAGAAGAATCATGGGCATCACTTAACCAGACCACGTTACCAACAAGACGGTCCTCGACCAGACAGATATCTCCAGCATGTTTGTGTTGCTCACTCAGCGGCGCCTGTACTGGCTCGGCCAAGTCAGACGACTTGACGACGGCTAAATACCCAAGGACGTGCTGTACGGAGAACTTGATACTGGCTGCATACCTGCCGGAAGACCTGTCTTACGCTACAAAGACGTTTGTAAGCGCGACCTGAAGGCAGGTGACATCAGCTCAGCAGTATGGGAAGCAGTGGCTGCAGGCCGCAGTGGCAGCAGACCGCAGTATCTGGAGACCGCAGTGTTAAACGCCAGTATCCAGGAAGGCGAGGAGAACAGAGAGGTATAGTTGGAAGAGAAGAGAGAAGTATAGTGGGAAGAGAAGAGAGAGCGCAGACGGAAAAGGGCAGCATCAACACCCACTGAGCCAGGCGTGATTTTTACTTGCAGCAACTGCAACAACACAGCCTGCAGACTTGGACTCTACAGCCACAGCAGAGACTACAACTCCACACCAGACTGAAACATGGCGCAGTACTTCATTGTCTTTCGAGACATTCGAATGCCAATGCAACGAAAAGAGGGTTTCCAAATATCCGGTACGTTGTCTTAAGAAAAAGGGCAGCCAGATGAGAACATTGGAATCTTTTAATTTAGGAATCTTTTAANCAGTATGGGAAGCAGTGGCTGCAGGCCGCAGTGGCAGCAGACCGCAGTATCTGGAGACCGCAGTGTTAAACGCCAGTATCCAGGAAGGCGAGGAGAACAGAGAGGTATAGTGGGAAGAGAAGAGAGAAGTATAGTGGGAAGAAAAGAGAGAGCGCAGACGGAAAAGGGCAGCATCAACACCCACTGAGCCAGGCGTGATTTTTACTTGCAGCAACTGCAACAACACAGCCTGCAGACTTGGACTCTACAGCCACAGCAGAGACTACAACTCCACACCAGACTGAAACATGGCGCAGTACTTCATTGTCTTTCGAGACATTCGAATGCCAATGCAACGAAAAGAGGGTTTCCAAATATCCGGTACGTTGTCTTAAGAAAAAGGGCAGCCAGATGAGAACATTGGAATCTTTTAATTTAGGAATCTTTTAATATACTATTTTTATCGTAACATGTTCACGATTTTCGAAAATGCATACATTGGACAAGGTTGGCCGTATAAGACATGTGTTTACTACTATCATTTTGTATCAGTTTCTATGAAAATTGTATTTCTCTACAGTCCAATTTTTGGTTCTTGACAGCATATATCTCCTGTTTTGAGATTTTCTAATAGTTGATCGAAGATCCTTCACCAAGTTGGCTTTATATTTTATATTTTCTCCTTTAAGTTCTCAATTTTCTTACCTTCCCTCTTATTATTTAATCCGCTTTGGTAGAACGTGTTTATAAATTGCCCATTCTACAAGAAGCACAATTAAATTTCTGCTAAGTCTATTAGAGTATATCCTATATCTATTCATTTTCAGTCATCTTGCTGCTAGATAGTTGGGTCGACCTCTCAGTTCCTTTCTTTTATGCGTCGTATCTTTCATATTTTTTCTTACCTCTTTTGTTAGTTCTTGCAGTCAAAATAGTACTATTATCTCGTTGAGGTCTGTATTAGTCATAAACTAAATTGGTTTCAAAATGTTTAAATCCTTTCCTCAATCAAGAAAAGGTGTTCTAAAATACTGAAATTCTTTGGTAATCAGTGTAAGCATATTCAATAACATTATGAAGGTAATATAAATACTAAAATTCTTTGGATTCTTTGCCAGCTTTCATGTCAGCAAAACCATTAATGATATCAAGCAAACCAACTGTTCTTGAAATAGCAGTTAGCATGAATTTCTTTATAGTTGCAGCTTGCTTAAATAGCGTTCTGCTGACACATACATAATATTCTCAACGCAGAGCAAAAATTGTGGAAAATGTTTATCGGCTTTAATTTTACGAATTTATTTGAAAGAATATGTGAATCTTCTTCTTCTTCTTCTTCTTTTTCTAGCTTTTCCCGTCAGGGGTCGCTGTGGCTGACACAAGCTTCTTCCATCTCGACCTGTCTTGGGCTTCAGTCGGCGAGGAGCCTACTCGCTTCATGTTGTCTTCGACACTATCACTCCATCTTCTCTTCAGACGTCCCCGTCTCCTTTTCTCCGGTATGACCATCTCCATTACTCTCTTCCCGACGTAATCCTCGTCCCTTTTTCGTACGTGTCCAAACCATCTCAGCCTTTCTTGCTAGCATTTGGCAATTACGCTTCCTACCCCCGACGCTGCTCTGACTCTCTCCGTCCTGACATGGTCTTTCCTAGTCCACACGCAGCTGATACGGTTCATTTTGTTTTCAGATGCTTCCATCCGCCTATCTTGGTTTCTGGTCAGTGGTAGGGTTTCCGTTGCGTAGGTCATAGCGTGTTGCACGATTGATTTACGTAGCTTGCCTTTGACTTTGCTTGGGACTTTTGAGTCGCAAAGGACTTCGGTCAAGCGTTTCCAGTTCACCCATCCTGCTTGTATCCGCCTTTGCAATTCAGCCTCTGAGGTTTCATCTTCAGAGAGGTCGCTCCCTAGGTACTTGAACTGGTGGTCCCTAGAAACTGGTACAATCAGGATGGCATCGATCAATCCTGATTGTACCAGTTTCTCCCCCATTCAGGTAAATGTATTCAGCTTTGCTCCTGTATATCTTCGTCCCTCTGCTTTCCAGGGCATCCCTCCAGCTCTCCAAGTCTTCCTCTAGTCTGGCCCTATCCTCGGAACATATAACCACATCGTCCGCAAACATTATTTGCCAGGGAGCTTGTGTTCTAACTCACTCTTTTAAGCAATCCATGGTTATTGCGAATAGGAAGGGGCTGAGTGCTGAAACTTGGTGTAGGCCCATTCTTACTTTGAAGGGGGTGGATCGACCAACTGCGCACTGTATCTTAGTTGTGCAGTCCTGGTACATGTCCTTGACTATTCTGATATATCCTTCTGCTACCTGTTTCTNTCGTCCCTCTGCTTTCAAGGGCATCCCTCCAGCTCTCCAGGTCTTCCTCTAGTCTGGTCCTATCCTCGGAACATATAACCACATCGTCCGCAAACATCATTTGCCAGGGAGCTTGTGTTCTAACTCACTCTTTTAAGCAATCCATGATTATTGCGAATAGGAAGGGGCTGAGTGCTGAAACTTGGTGTAGGCCCATTCTTACTTTGAAGGGGGTGGATCGACCAACTGCGCACTGTATCTCAGTTGTGCAGTCCTGGTACATGTCCTTGACTATTCTGATATATCCTTCTGCTACCTGTTTCTTTCTCATGCAGTAGAATACTGCCTCGCTTGGTACCCTGTCATACGCCTTTTCTAGATCTATAAAAAAGGCGTGGAGTTCTTTACGTCCCTCTCTGTATTTCTCCTGCAGTTATCTCAGCGCGAAAATTGCATCCGTTGTTGATTTGCCCTTTACAAAGCCAAACTGCTCATTGCTAATGTGCACCAAGTTCCTGAGTCCGGTCTCAATGATCCTTTCAAAAAGCTTCATTGAGTGGCTCATTAACGTGACACCCCTATAGTTTCCACAGTTCAGGATGTCTCCTTTCGTCTTATAGATGGGGATTAGCGTACTTTTTCTCCATTCTTCAGGCATCTATCCTCCTTCCAGTATCTCATTGCTGGCCTTGGTGAGATATTCTATTCCCAGCTTTCCCAAGCTTTTCCACACTTCTATTGATATGTTATCCGGCCCTATCGCCTTCCCGTTCTTCATTCTCGTCAATGCAGTTTTCACTTCCTGTTCAATGATCACTTCTAGCTCGTTTTGGCCTGGGTGAAGTTCTACTGATCTCGCGATTCTGGGATTCTCCGCGCTCATCAGTTTCTGAAAGTACTCTCTCCACCACTGGACAATCTGTTCGTTCTCAGCAACAACCTGCCTCTCTGCGCCCTTGATTAACTTGACTTGGTAGATATCTTTGGAGTTCTTATCCTTCTGTTTGGCAATGTGCAAAGCCTTCTTCTCTCCTTCTTCAGTGTCTAGCTCTTGGTACAGATTTTCGTACGCCTCTTCTTTCGCTTCAGCCACTGCTCTCTTAACTGGTCTCTTTGCTTCTCTGTATCTTGACAATTCCTCCTCACCCCCTTTAAAATCCAGTCTCTTCTTTGCTGCCTTCTTTGCTCTTATCGCTTCCTGCACTTTCTCACCCCACTACCACAGTTCCTTCTGTGCCTTACCGCCTCCAAAAGTTTCACCTAGCATCTCTCTTCCTGAGGCCCTTATATCCATGGCGACATTTTCCCATATTTCGCTACCATTCTCTTTTCGCCACCTGAGTTTGTCTGTAAACTGAGAAACAAATTGCTCTCTAGTTTTGTTTTCCTTCAACTTCCACCATTTTATTTTCTTTGGAGCATTAGGTGGTCTTTTTGATTGCACTTCCAGAGTGAGCTTACATATTACGGGTAGGTGTTGAGTTGCAACGCTTACTCCTGGGATCACTTTGTAGTCACTCACAGACTTCTCATCTCTGGTTCTGCTCAGGATATAATCAATCTGCGTTCCCCGTCCTCCACTTCTGTAGGTTAGCAAATGTTTGACTGGTTTCTTGAAGTAACTATTGAGTATCCCTGGGTCATAGGCCTGTGCGAAATCAATGATTGCTTCTCCTTCCCTGTTTTTGCGAAAGAATATGTGAATCAAACTTCGATATTAGCGGAATGGACGGATTTGAGATGTGAAAGGTCTTTCTACAGGCTTATCTCGCTCACATGATTTGCCTACACTTTGCCAAATACACCGCATGTATTGTGAATATCTACACTTAACAGCTGTTCAGACTACTCCAGACAGGCAACAATGTTATTTATGTAGCATGATGCTTTGTTGTTTGCCGTTATTCCGCCGATTTCGGAAATCCGAAATAAGATCAAAACAGTTAGCTTTAAAATGATTTCCGTTGATTTCCGTTTACTGAAAAATTGTTTCTGGTATCATCATCTTACATGAAATTTAAGGAAATTATTTATTGCAATTACTACAAGAACACTTTTTTAAAAGGTTTGTGGCCAATTTTGACGTAGTTTCATTTCCTCTACAAAAACACTTCGGAGATTGGAGACCTCCACATCTGTTGTAGACTTTCTTGTCTTGATTATCTGTTTCCTTTGGTTATGGTCCTTAGAACGTTTAGCAATATTGCTGACAATAAAATAAAAACACAGGAAAATCACTACTAAATTGAATCATTGACACCTGTGTTTTATTGTGTGCAAGCATAAGCGAGAGTACGTGCTGAAGTGGAGCTTTTATAGGCTAAAGAACAATACCAAAAAGGGCCATACCAACAATACGGTTTATCAATAAATTATAGTTCCTCATAAATTATACAGTAAAACACTAATGTTATTTGGAAATATCTTTGATCACCGAGGACTGCGCCAAACGAGGATGTACACAGTCTGACCAACGCCAAAGAGGCTTCAGCTTCTTTGTACGACTCTGCTGAAAATTCTCTAGAGAGATTAAGGAAATAGAACCACAAGGAGGAAATTCTCATAAGATTGACTGCTTTTTGTGCATTTAAGCACCATTGTATTTTCCAGAAATATTTTGCTGCATTCTCAAACCTTTGAAAATAACAGTCATAAACAGGTATTCAACTTTTTTTCTAGGGTGTTCATGATCAAAGCCAAGGTTTGTTGCAGAAACCGATGGACTTTAGTTATTGCTCATGTATTAAAAAGACAATCTTTTCTCTTTAGATTATGTCTGGATTGTATATGGCTGGTATCAGGAGTTCCTTCACAGCAATTGAAAAATGCTTTCCTGAGCCTCATTTTTTAAAATGCATGACAATGACATAACATTTGCAGCACAGGCCAAGCTAAACTCATTTTTAATGGGGTGAAAAAGTACTTCCAGACTGTTACTTTTTTGTTGAGTTCCCTTTACTTCGGAAATGTACTAACAAAAGAGAAACATTTTTCCTAATACAGAAAATATCTCTATTCATTAAGGTCTTTCTATGCTTTAGAATTTTGTCCAAATTTTTCTTCAGATGGCGTTTAAATCTCTCTTGTATTTATATTTTCTTCTACTATAGATTTGGTCTTAGGTATCAAACATTTTCATTTCATGGTTCATGTGAGCATCTTCAGTAGCTAGTTTTTCTATAAACTGGTTGTCCATCTAGCTATCGTGAGCAACTTTGTGTATTCCTATATGTAAGACCCTTTTAACCTTGTTTCGTCTTCCTTTTGTTTCTCGCTCCTTTTCCTTGCACCAGATTTATATTTTATTACGACATAATTAAAGAGTATTACTTACTCAACTTATTAAAAATTTTACAAATCTCAAACTTTAATTCTTGATGTCATTAGCAGAGCTTCTTGCATAAATATTTGAAATAAAAAGTAGAGGCCAATTTTAATTAAAACAGAAAAATCTGCGTCACTTTGTTGTTCCGTGATAGTTTTCTTTGTCAACGACAGCTTCCGATAATGGATTAAAAGATAAAAATAGTCTTGTAGTCATTTTTATAAAAAATATATAGGTTCAGAGCAATAATAACTTAATAGAGTGATAATATGAAATGCAATATAGCTTACAAAAAACCAATTTCCTTTACATAAATAATCTAAAAAAAGCAAAATATTTCAAAAAAGTACCAGGGCCAAGGCCCATGTCGGTGTCTGAGTCCTGAGAGTTATAAGTAATAGAAATAAGAAGAAATAAGTATTTTGTATTTTGAAGTTTCAAAGTAGATTTAGTTGCATAGTAGAAAAGCCTCAAGCGGTCTCCAAAGCTCACCTTTCCAGACATCATATGCAGGGACACTGCCATCGCCCAGGAAGACCTTCTAACAGTTATGACAGATAGAGTATACTGGAAAGGTGTCCTGAATTCTATCTCGGGTGAGGTAGATGCAAAATGATGATGAAGGGCTAATTTGGTCATACAATTCGTGGAATCCTTAGTACCTAATGTCCCTCTACTAGTACTACTACGACTACTACTACTACGACTACTGCTACTACTACTACTATTACTACTACTAGTAATAATATTCATCATCATCATCATAACTATAATGATAAGTATCTTATGAATGTCTCCACGACTATATTCTCTCAGCCTCCATTTAGGATACTAATATCATTTAACATTTCCTTCATTTTCATTATTCTTATTTCAGGGCTACATTTAACTCATATCATCACCATATTCATTAATACTTTTTTCATTAATAATTCATTAATTCATTAATAATTATTAATTCTTTCCTTTTTAGTTTGCAAATTTTACATTGTTTCCAAAGTACTAATCTGGTGATACTTCTACGTTTATAGCTTTGTCGCTAATTTTCTACACCAAATAAGCACTTAGCTTAAAGCTGAATTCTTACCATGCACAATCGTAATTGCTTTTAAGCCAGTAAAATTAAACTACAGTACCCTATCACCATTTTTTTTCTTACAAACACGTCAGTTTTTACGTTGCACCATTTATGCCTGTATACTTTAAGAAGATATTTAGTATAGTATTGTTTTAGTAAAACAGTACAATAAATTAGAAAAATCAGACATTTTATTTTATTGAGTGCCATATGGTAATTTATTTACACAATACCTCTAAATAGCTATAGCTGATAGATAATAACTAGAGCTAGCAAATTTTTTCAAACGTTGTATTAATTCTAATGTAAAAAATATATGTTAAATTATTTTTTTGGTATGTACCTTTTCTTTTTCCCATAGCGTAAGTAAAGCTTTTTTTAGTGTTTTTAATATTACTTATCAACACAAGGCATCTTCTTTTGACGCTATTTCATTAACTTTCGAAACCTTCAGATAAAATAAATTAAACATTTTTTGAAAGAGCTATTCACAACTCTTTAATTTTCTTTTTAAGGTAAAAGCATTGGGTCCTGATACACATGGAGCTCTTAGCACCCACTTCACCATGCGTTATTCAATCACTGGTAGATATCTCATATACATTTCCATTACAATGCTCTGATGAACATTATTCAATCATGGACATTTCAATATGCACCAATTCTCTAAACTTCATAAATTGAAAAGATAACTGCTTTTGTTTCAAAGCACTTTTACTTGTTATGAATTGACGTATCAACATTTTGTTAATACCTAAGATATTAGATAACCAGTTATCCAAACTGATTGATTTTAGCTGAAATGGTACTTCAACATTTGTCGAAAATAAGCAAATTACATTAAAAGAAATGACATGTGAGGTGCTAGAGACTTATATGTTTAAGTTACTTAAAAATTTTACCCTTACATATTGTATTTTTGTAATATCTTTATAAAGCACTAATTTAATAATTTCTAACAATAAATACGTTTACATGCCAGAAGCTACAAATACAGAATTAAATAAAAAAGAAGGAAAGACCATTAGATAGCACAGTTACATTGATCAAAATATAACTACCATTTAAAAAAAGACGATCAAACCAAATGAACTAAGCAAACCACCATCCAAATTTGTAACCTACCTCACTAGTCAAGTAATCTAATTTGAAAAAATTACATAAACCTTACCAATCAACCACACAAGCTGGCCAAATTGAAACACTTTATCAGTCACTAACGTCATCCTTTTGCTCAACAGGAGAAGTCAACGAGACAAGAAAATAGCCAAAATTGCATCACAACCTTACAACGGAATGAAGGGTTAATCACTCCAACACGCTCAAAACTTTAAGCGCGGCATAGCAAAATGACCCATAGTAATTCACCCATCACACTCGACCACATGAACAACCAGCAATTATAATAGACGTAGTCAGCACATGTAGTAGTAACATTAAACAGCCAAAACAATATAAATTAGTCAAACAAACACTTTCTAAGGCTGGTATTCTTTCCAGAAAGCTGAATAAGCCAACCAAACCAAATAGTTAACTAAACTCGGCTTTAAAACAACCTGTCTGATAAACATGATGAGCCCAGCAGTCAACTTAACAAAAAGGTAGAATAGCCATATAAAGTAAATTGACCAAAGCAGACACTTCACCAAACTAATCTGATCCTCAACTAAGTGATATAACCAAGTTCATTCAAACTGCAATCCATTCAAGTACTCAAAAGAGTCAAACAAGTAATTTACTATATCACCTACGTGGTTTAGCCTGAAACTCACTGAAACAGATAACAATTTTTATCAAAGTGTATGCCATACAAAATGATCAAACGCTTCAAGACATAACTTCACCATACCAGTTATCTCAAATAAGCCACCAATTTCAACTGGCTTGCCAACTGAATGAAATTTGCAATCCACCCTACCAAAGGCACCGTCCCACTATGCAACTCAGTTACACTTTTCAGGTCATCGAGGTGAACAGTAACTCTAAAATTGTCACTAAAACAATAAATTCAAAACAACTGCTTACACATTAACCAAAAATATATAAAAATGGCCGTTTTAATGCAATTGTAAAAATGTAAGCTAATGACCGTCCCATATATATATTTTGATCATTACTACTGCACAAGACAAAACACAAGGCTTCAAACCAATAAGATCTTGAAAACGTGATTCATTAAACATATTTTAACAATGCAGCCAACACACTGAAGTATTCACATCAATAAAGAACTATCAATCCCATCTATTGATTTATTCACCTCGACAAATAGACAAAAATTGAAGCCAGCTAAAAGACTAAACTCAGAAACGCCTCAACCCAACCACTCACCAAATCAATAATCTCGTCAAATCAGCCAAATCCCAAATCCAACTAATACAACCAACCAGAGCAAACTACTGAAAGGCCATTATAACTACCATGTAACTTAACAAATACAAAGGCAAACAAAAATTGAAGGAATTAACCTTATAATTAAAATAACTAAGAAAACAGATCAGCCCAAAATTTATGTAGAATCACTACTTAAGACTACATTTCTTCTGTCGATTATTCAAAAGGGAATATTGTTATTAATTGCATCATTTGAATGATGACATTCATACTAATCAGTTAAATAGAACGATCTTTTACTTTGTTTTAAAATAGAACATTTAAAACACATAGAGTGCTTCTGGGTCTATATATTTTATAACCATCGTTTTTCTATACAATTTTGGCTCACAATTTCAACATCGTTTGATCCTAGTTTTCCTCATTAAAATGAGATATAATTGAACAGTGGCAAATGAAAGGCTTTCATCTTTTCTAGTTGAGGTTTGGTCATTTTGGAATAGTCTCGGTTAAAAACGGACATCGTAACAGCAACAAAGCCTCTTATCAAAGTAAGTGGATCTCTCATAACGAACTCAATCTATCAAAGGAAAAAAGACATTTTCTTCTTACATACATTCAGAGTTTTCATGTATTAAGCACAACATAAGTCATTATGTATAAATACGGTTTTTAAGTTTGTGTTTATAATGAAACAAGTATTTAAGAAAATCAACATTGTGGCTTTCCTTTCTTTGTCGTCAAATACTGTTCACAATCACTGAAGGTTTCATTTTGTTTGTTAGGTTTGAGTCTTACTCAATAAATTTAATTTTAATAACAGTATTAAACTCTTCCCCGATAATGTTTTTAATAAACGTTTGCAACTACTATTGCTTGGATATGACTAATTGCTCATATCACACTCTAACAAACACGTACACACAGGCATGACGTTTATACAGAAAGTAGAACTTCCTGACAAAACCCTGGAAGTAGCCGCCTGACCTCGAACTAAAGAAAAAAGCAATTTCGTCATAAAATTCTAGATACCATTTGGCATTTAAAACCGCTTTGAAAGCAGAAGTACAATAAACAGTTGACTGAAATGAACTTAATACTTTTCGACAGGATTGATAAAATACTTGCAGGAAACAACTCCAAAGAAAATTCAAAAACATTGGAATCCCAAGGAAATTATAATAATGTTTAACTGCTGTAAAATATTATCTAATTATTTATACTTATCTAATTATTCATAATTACTAATAATGCTCTTATTCATTTTGTTGGCCTTCTAAGCATGAATGGTTGGCAAAAGAAACACGGAACCTCTAAGTAATTTACAGTTATGGTTGGTATTAACCAAGAGGCAAACTGTGCATCTCTTGAAAAAGTTATTTTAAACACAGGAACAAAAATTTTAATCAGAAACATGAATGAAAAGCTACAACAAATGACAAATTAAAAATTTTAATCGTACATTTGGTACTAAACGTTTGCTGCAGTGACAGGCTGAAATCTCTTTTCCATAGAGGTTGCTAGTTTTTGCAGAACTAATCCAAAATTTCTGTTATCAAAAAATATTTTAAATGATTTCTTTAATCTGTGTTGCAGGTAAACATTAACGCTATGCAATCATTTTTTATCTTTATTTGTCAATCCTACGTTAGGCGCTAATCTCGGCAATGGCATAATCACTTGAAAGTGCTTATTCTGCGCCACTTCAACAAAACGTTTTGTGGCATGTTACCCCAGCATGCTAAAAGAATTCGATTCCCTAATTTTCCTTACAAAACGTACAGATTCTTCTCCAAAATGCCTTTGCAAGTGACAGTTTCAATGGCTGTGGCAATTGGCATGCAATCCCCCTGTATCCTCTCTTCCTAGGCATAGTGATAAAAATGATAGCTTCAGGATATTCTTTTATTGTGGCGAGGCAAAATTTTGGTTTGTAATGCTTGTCAAGTGCTCGACACACACAGTTGTATACTGACTAAAACTAAATCAAGGTTCTATCATACGTTTAAAGAGGATTTAGCCACTTATCAGCTCTCGAATGTTTACACCTTTCACTGAATAATAGGTTATCTTGGACAATTTTAATATTAATTGGTAATTGTAATTGGCTGTGTTTTGTAGCTTTATGCTAAAGTCGGCAGGCCATTCTGATGATAATACCCTCAGAGATCATACACACGTGATGCTCAGGAAATTGTCAGTTCTTATACTTGTTTTTTTATATCTCTTACGTATCTTAGTCACCTCCTCTGACAATATGATCAAGATAACAACGCAAAGGTTGACAAGACAACTTTAGCCTTGCCATATACTGTCTTGGTGATCATCCTTTTTTATCAAGAAGTTGAATTTGAGATTGTTCTACCAGGATATGCCCTTTGTCTATAGCCATACCTATAAGCAAGTCAACATCGTTTTTTAGTGTATGTATTTTACATGATATTTTTAAAAACAATAATTAACAACAAAATAACTTTTATGAGTAATTATATCCTTGAAATAAGTCGTTAATTATATATATCATAAAGAAATATAAGTGGTCCCAAACTTAGGACCATGACTGTGTATTTACCTGTTTGGCCTTCAGAAGGATCAAAAGAAGTGGTAAATACCAAATGGTATACTTTAGAGCAGATAGCAGTCTTTCCTTTGTCCCAATTTCTATAGAAGTAAAGGAGCCTGTGTAACTGCTGTGTTTCCTTTTACAGAAAACTTCGTCATTGGCACATTTTTGTAAATATTTACACATACACCTACTCACAAGCACACACACTGAAAATATTTTTTTTTACAATACGAGATGTCTGGCAAGTTGCAAAGTAACTTTTTTTATTCATTCAAAATGTTAATGTATCAAGAAAATCATTACAACAGGATACTGTGTTAATTGATGTAAAGTGGAAAGATAAATGTGGTATCAAAGGAAAAACGACAGTAGGAGAAGATACCAGCTTGTCAAGAGGAAGTAAATTAAACCCAAGGAAAATAAGTGACGGCTTGAAAAAAGATTTGGTAGACAACGGTGTGAATACGTCATCTTTGCGTCATCTTTACGTCAACTTTATCTAAACAATCTTCAGAAGATATAGACGAATTGTATAAACAGCTTTTTGAATACACTGCTGTATATAGCTTTTCACCGCTGGTAGTGAACTGCACGTAAGGAAAATTGTAAAAGTTTGGATAAACATCAGAGAAATGAAGACGGGCATCTATTCGTATGCCTGCAGCTAACATGTTAGTGTATTCCCCAACATGAGCTACTATTTGCTTGTAAACTTTTCCAGTCATTTCCAGGCCACTTTCCTTTCCTCTTAACGTCCGTCATTCAAATTTAGACAAGTTGTTGTGGAGAGAAGATGTTCAATTTGTCAACAAGAGACGAAGAGGAAGTCATTAAGTCTGGAAATGTAGCAGCCTAATCATGTCTTTGTGATGCTGTGAATGACACCTGAGGCTAGAAGAGTGTAACTGATATAAAGCACAAAGATATGTATATACACACATACATAGATAGATACAAACATAGTTAGATACATAGATAGATAGATAGATAGACATATAGATAGATAGATAGATAGATAGATAGATAGATAGACATATAGATAGATAGATGGATAGATATATAGATAGATAGATGGATAGATATATAGTTAGATAGATAGAGAGATAGAGATATAGAGATATAGAGATGTAGAGATATAAAGATTTAGAGGTAAAGAGATATAGAGATATAGAGATATAGAGATATAGAGATATAGAGACATAGAGATATAGAGATATAGAGATAAAGAGATATAGAGATATAGAGATATAGAGATACAGAGATATAGAGATACAGAGATATAGAGATATAGAGATGTAGAGATATAGAGATATATGTGACCAGCCACAACGAAACCAGTGCTGAGTTTATTTTTTGACAAGTTGAGATTTGTCTAGTTTTGAATCCAGCATTCATTTTTGTTTGTTTTGATGTAAATATGAAAACGTGAGTTACTTAGATTAGAAATTACAGGTATTTTAAGTTTGGTACTGGAGCAACGGGCATTTTGAGAAAACGGCCTCAGAAGTTTTTTCTTCTTCAAGACACTAAAATCCTAAACAACGGTGATTCAACCTGCTTGAAACTTCATGATATTATACACGAAGCATCTGTGAAGCATTACAAATATATATTCAACCAAAAAAGTAATTTTTATTTACATTGTCTTCTTTTTTTAAGTTTACATTTCAAGAATCGGACAAAATTTGCGTACGGAGGTACAAATTTCAGTGGTGACTACTATTTTCTCCTTGGTTAGAAAATTCAACAAAATTCAAGTGAAAGCAACTTCGCGAGTCGTTCGTTTCTTCCATTCATATTTCGCTTTTTGTGAAGACGGAAGTAGGCAAAAACAGCACGAATTAGTTCCCCTGACTGAATTTCAGCCAACCAACAAGCAGTGTAAAACTCCGTTGCTAGCATGTGATCTTATGCTGCACTCTGATCGATAATAAGTTGAAGACTGTTGACATAATTTTGTCCCAGTTTTCAAATTAAGAGTTACCTAATTTTCCTTCGTACTCCTCAGGATGGGAAAACAGAGAGAGCGACCTTTCTATTCGTATACAGAATGAAGGAGTTCTGCAAGGGTTGTAGTGTGTTCATTGCGGCTAAAATGAGGCCAGCCACGCTAATTACAGAGAACTATTGGTCAAATATGCAACAGAAAAGTCTTTATTTTACCATCAAAATTGAATTCTTCAAAATGTTTCTTTTAATGGCCTGATAGTTTGAACCACGTAGAATCTATTTTTATCAAAAAGTAAAAATTACCCAGATCGACAATCCCTGCCTTTTTCTCAGGCTTGCGCGATTCGGGGCGTTCCGACGTACCACTGGTTACGCTCTGGCTGGACACGTTTATTTATTTGTATATATATATATATATGTGTGTGTATGTGTGTGTGCGTGTGTGTCTATATACATGGTGAAAAGTAATGAAAATTATCAGATTGCTAAGTGCAGTAGTGGCCAAATAGTTAAATTAATTAAATTAAGAATATCNAAGTAAAAATTACCCAGATCGACACTCCCTGCCTTTTTCTCAGGCTTGCGCGATTCGGGGCGTTCCGACGTACCACTGGTTACGCTCTGGCTGGACACGTTTATTTATTTGTATATATATATATATATATATATATATATATATATATATATATATATATATATATGTGTGTGTGTATGTGTGTGTGTGCTTGTGTGTCTATATACATGATGAAAAGTAATGAAAATTATCAGATTGCTAAGTGCAGTAGTGGCCAAATAGTTAAATTAACAGAATATCATGCAAAAAATTTGCTCCTCAAAACACAGGCCACCTTCCTGGAAGTACTGCGTTCACGTTGTTTCTCTGGTACAAGTAGCATACTACCGAATTTTAACATTTTTGTGAAGCTATTATCGGAAGAGGAGGAACATCAACAAATCAAAACGATTAAAAAATACAAAGAAAAAGGTATATGTCTCAAGAAAAAAAGTAACTTTCTAGGTTAAAGTGGCTTTTTTGCCTTCCTTAGGATGAAAGATCTAAATCAAACAGAAAAGAATAGTGAGGTACAATATGGAGCATATTTGAAATTTGTACTTCAAGCTAACAAATTTCACAAGATCAAAAAAAAATACTACTAGAAACTCGTCCTTAGTTTGCACATACGGTAAAAACAAAAACAGCTTTAGCTACTATTTAATTAATGCTTATGACAATTTCCTTGAACTTACTTTTGATGACGAGCTGAAAAGTTGTGAAAAACTTCTTTATCTGTCGTTTCTGTGTAAGATGGCTACCGTCCAGTTACAAGAGTAAACGTAGGAATACAGTTGTATCATCTGCGATGGTTTTTAAAAAGATACGAGCTTCTGATGTTTAAGTAATCTTTGCAATCAATTCTCTTGTAAAACAAATTTCATGAGAAGGGAATATCCTTGTTGTTTGAAACATCTCAAAAATATTACATTTTAGACATTAAGCAAAAAATTTAACAATTTGTTTCTACATTAAACCTCATCTTACCCAGAAAAAAACAGAGGTCACTAAGTTATTGGTAAGAAGAAATCTCACAGAGGTTGTCATGTCTGAAAAAATGAGGGAATGAAAATGGGCCAGGAAATCAGAGCCAAGATCTCTCATATGTACTTAGTAGAGTAGCTGGAGGCATTTGACAAAAACAGCGAAAGACTTTACATGATGGAATTACGAAATGCTATTAAGAACGTTCTAAAGATAAAAAGGGATATTAGGTAAAACATAGAAGGTTTATTTATAACTTGCTTTTTTTCTTATGAAAATACATTATGGTTATAAGTTTATTTCAAATTCGACGCTTGATTATTAACTCCTGGCTGATTTAATGATGAAGTGTAGATTAAGACTTGAAATTTGTTGGATTTCTTTACCTTTATGACTGGTTTTCAGCCTAATTCAGAAATGTCTAATTTTATCGTCATGTAAATGCAAGTTTCTAATTCTTTGGAGTGAAAATCTAGAAATACACAAAGTTACCAAAAAAACTTTTCCCTTTATCCACTTTTATACAAGTTCTTGGAAATTAATTTGGCTCTATTTCGTTGCTCAACAGAACTTTTAATCTCATTAAAAACTTGCCACTCCTCTATTATCATTGCAACAAAGGTTACTGTAGTGTTGTATTGCCGGCGGGGTTGACAAGCAGATTTATTGGCATATACAAGTTCCTCTATGCACTTTTGAAAATGTTGAGTGGTTTGCCCAGCCTAGTAAGCTTTCAACTTTAAAATCACTCAGTGCAGTGAATGTTAGTGATGACTGTACACAACCCTGCAACAAAATGTTTTATTCCTTTAGCTGCTTGTTGACGTTGAAATCGGGGTACGTGAAAGATTTGTGACACGTCCTCTTTTGAATGTCGTTATAATTATGGCCATTGGCTGATATGATAAGAGTTGGCCACCCTTGGGAGCTGTTATATGCTAATGACCGTCCTATTATTAATGTGACAACTTCCAGAACCTACTGAGCAACTTAAATCTTGAAACTAGTACAGGAGCCAAAACAACTAAAGGTATGGGGACGAAAATTATGTGTTAAATTACTCAACTCTCGAATCCGCTGATGTACGTTGGAAAGTGGCACTGTGGTTTTTGTTCTAATAACTTGGATCCGGTATGAGATATGTGAGCTTTGGTTTGACAAGAATTGCTTGGGTGCTAAGTTGTGTACTGCGGAATAACACAAAATTCCAGTGCAGAAAATGCTCAGATAAAACAAAAATGCCTCACCGCTAGCATATTGGATTTAAATTTCTCAAAGTTGTCCTCCATATTGTTATTCTGGTAGCTTCAAAAAAATGCAATATTCGGCACGTAAGGATGAAGTAAATGGTCTTGTGTACTCCTGTACAAAACATATCTAAGCAGACCATGTGTGGGTATAATGGATGGGTATCATCGAGTTAAACCAGATATCTACAGCAATGAAGGGGGGGTAAAAATAAGTCACATTTATAAAGAAGACACCTTTCGTGTATGAAAAAAATAAAATCTTCCCTTGAAAGAGAAAGTTGTTAAGGTTAAGGTTTTACCCTCTAAGCATTTTAAAGAGACAGTGTTTGGATGTTGGCGATGTCAACCTGGCTAAAGCTTTAACAGCCGATTAAGCTCAAAATTTCATACGATACGGTAAACTACCTAGAAAGATGCTGCTAGAGAGGCTGCATGGTACTATAAGCACAAGAGAAGGTTGTAAAATGCAGTGAGTAGTAAGTCCGCATGAGGAAACTATTGTACTGATTTTTGTATTGGATACAATTTACGCTTCCTGCAAATTAGTAGGTAATATCCATTAGTCACAACTTTATTTGATCTATTTCAGATTTTTGTTTCGCTGTAGCTGGACGAGGACAGAATTTGAACAAGAAAGTCAGTGTGTACTGCCAGTTGTTGCGTATTTCACTTCTCGGTTTCTTCCTTTTCCAAGCAGATTGTGAACTTTCAGATTTTCTTTTGCCTGATTCATTAGCATTTTACCTGCTTTCTGAGCTTGTACAAATAAATTCCTTAAAATGTGATGTCCTGCATAAACAGATTCTAACTTACAAATCGTACTTTGACGACATTGTTTTCCCGTTGTTTTCTGATTAGCCTGACTAAATTGATAGGATCTCCAATTTTTTAGTAAAACAAAAACACTGCAACACAAAAAATATAAAGAGATCGCTGAACAGCTCACTGAGCAAATGGTGCCAAAGTAATTATGACTTTGCAATACAGGCGCCATATCAATTTCAATACTCTCAATACCTAAATTAAGCCCATTTTACTTCCCATTTGGACAGTAATTGGCTGTTTATTTTTGTTATAAAGAGAGTTGACTTGATGTTGTTAAGGGCTGTACTAATTTCATTAATATACCAAAACAAGGTTGGAATACTAAATGGTTTCTATCGAAAATTAATTGAACATGATTTAAGATAATTTTAAGATTTTAAATTACCTGGCTTCAAAATGAGTTAATTTAAGTCTTATTTAGACTAACAACGTGGATTGTCTCTCCGATAAACACTACCTTAACTTGTTTTTTTTTAAATAATATATTAATTTGTGTTTAATTACTTTAAAATTAAATCCATTATGTACTCTAAATTTTTTTTGTTGTTGTAACTAAATTAGCAATTTTCTCGATATTACAGCATCAGTTTTCTGTATAGAAAATCAAACTACCAATTATTGGACAAATTTTATCGTGAACTGTACCTTAGAATGGACTATAAATGTTTTTCATAGGATATGGCGCCTTTATTGCAGATTTTAATTATTCTGGCACCAATAGGTCCGTCTTATGCTCTATGATTTTGAAATTGAATTGTACTGTGATGAAGCAGCGATGCTGGAATCTACTCTAGCAAGTAGAAAGGTTGTTGATTAAAAACAGAAGTGTTATGCTCGGGGCTATAAACAACGTAAAGAATTTGCAAGTTAGCAAATTTAAATACTATTCCAAAAATCCAAGTTGAGGAGATTACTTCAAATTTTTTTAACCCACTACACACAACTTAAGAACAATCAGATAATGAAACTGTGATGATAATAGAACTATTAATAATCAAAATAACAATATAATAATGAGAAGAAGAATATTATTATAATCTCTCTGTTACTCGCTGATTTCAAATAATGTTGTTCATTTCGGGTTTTTTCCAAATTGATCAGTGAATTCACGTCTCTCAATTTTGGAAACAACAAATTTCCTCAAATCTCAAGCACTCGTCGGAGAATTCTGGCATAGTGTAGCAATACAACCTTTTGCAATTCTTCAATTCTGTTAACTATCCCAATCTCCTTCAGTTTTTCCGTCAATGCTTTTGGTGTTGTTCCTAGCCCTCCAATTATAAGGGGGACTATTTTCACGTTTTTTTCCCCACAGTTTCCTTAGGTCCCTTGCTAAATCTTGGTGTTTTGATATTCTCTCACTTTTATTTTCATCAGTCCTGAAATCGTATAGAACAGAAAAGTTTATAATGTGGAATTTGCTGTTTTTCTTGTCTACTATAATCATATCAGGTCTTCTTGCTTAAACAATATGGTATGTTTGTATTGAAAAGTCTCATAAGATCTTATACCCTTCGTTTTTGCATACAGCTTGCGGTTCATGTTCATATCATTTTTCTTTTGTTTCAAGACAGAATTTCCTGCATATCTGACAACGTATCTGTTTTTCCTTCCCAATCATACCTCCAATTACACTCCTTTTGTGCCATTTTATTACAATTACTCATGATGTGATTGATGCTTTCATCTGCTTTACCTCACATCCTACATTTAATATCTTGTTGAGCCTTACCAATCTTTGCTTTCACTAAATTTGTTCTCACTCCCTGTTCTTGTGCTGCCATAATAAAGATTTCGGTTTCGCTCTTCAGCTCTCCTTCTTTCAGCCACAACCATTGATATTTATCTGCCACATCCCCAGTTTGTCTGGTGAACTGGACATGCAACACTTTCTCTTTCCAGTTGGTTTTCCTTTCTTGTTTGTTCCCTCTATTTTAAATTTACTTTCTTTTTCGCCTTCTTCATTCTCGGCATCACGACTAACTACAACGAACAGTTTCACCTTCCTGTATTCTGACATTTCCTTTTGGGACAATCGTGGAAAGATTAACAGTATCTTCAACGTTTATGAGTTCTTCTCCTGGGTATGTATAATCTATCAACATCACTCCTCGGGTGGTCTCCCTTGTGCATAGTTAAAAGCTTCCTTGTTCTTTGACCCATCGCTTAACGTTCGGCCTATTTCCAGTTAAGGAAAGCAGTGGAGTTCTCAATATAGTAACAGCCCATCCATAAATACCTCTGATGATATTTCCTCCATTCAAGTTTTCCAGTACCTTTCTCACTCTTCTCTTATATTCAGAGCACACTTTTCCTTTCATGTCTTCTACCTGCACTTTATATGCCTCCAATACACCAAAATATTTGTATCTTTCGCTTTGTTTCGGTAATTTTATAATTGTATCATCTGGCAATTTGATTCCATCTGATTTTATCCTTTTTCTTGTCTTCATTACCAATGTTGAACACTTTTCGTTTCCAAATTGTATGCCAATGTCCTTGCTAAACAAGCTGACTGGCTGTAATGTGAATCAAGTTCTTTTTTTCTTTTACAATTTGAGATCATCCATATAAAGTAAGTGCATTTTGTTGCAAATTCATATCCAGGCTTTGTCTTTTTCAATACATTGTTTAGGGGAATAAGTGTTACAACCAATAAAAGGGTTGATAAAGCATCTCCCTGAAATTTTCCTCTTTTAAGGTTAATCTCTCCTAATGATTCATTACCACATGTCAGCTCAATCCTCCAATCTTTCATTGTCTTTTCTGGGAAATACACCAAGGTATTGTATTCCAAGAATTCCAAGGAAACACCAACACTCCAAAATCCAGGAATGTGGCTCCATGTCAAATGCTTTTCAAAAGTCAATCCATCCCATTGCCAAGTTCTTTTTCCTTATTCTAACATCTCTGAGTACCATCCTGTCTATGTTCGACTGATCTGCTTTTCATCTCCTCTTCCTTTTGCATCCCTTTTGTTCCTCAGGCAGAAGCTGGTTTCTTTCTAAAAACGAGTAAACTTAGTTAGATAACAATGCTGTTAGTAACTTCCAACAAAGAGGTAAACATGTGATTGAACGGTAGTTAACTTGTATTACTGCCCTTTGACTTGTCTTTCTTTAACAGAACAGTTCGGTCCTTTGTTATCCATGTTGGTGTCTGTCCCTCGAAGCATACAATAAAATATTTCTCTAAATATTTATGCATTGTTCTAAAGTTTTTTTAGCCAGAAACCTTGTATACCATCTGGTCCAAGCGCCGTCCAGTTTGGTACTCTTTTAAGAATCCTTTTTATTTTTTCTTCCGAGATATTTACTTCTGCTTGACTTGGTCCAGTATTCATCCTCGTTTTAAAGTCTTCTAACCGCTTTGCGTTGTTATTGTGTTCGACCTGTGTACTCCACAAGTCTGACCAGAACTGCCTTGCTTCATTTTCATTCCCACTTCACATTCGTCCTGCTCTCCTTCACCGTTCAATTGTTTATAGAACCCACCTTCGTTGTTCTTGAACTGTCTCATCTGTTGGTATTGTTTGGGTCTTTGGTTATATCTTGTAATCTTTTCGTTTTTGGCACTAATCCTTTGTCTCAGCTCCACTTTCACAAATTCCAAACCTTTCTGCTTGCACCTGTACTTTCTTTGCAATGCATCTGAATCCCTCTTCTTAACTGCTTTCTTGTCAATTAAGGCATTTACTCGACCTAGATCGCTATACAAAACTTTAACTTGGCCTTCAAGCCTACGTTCCTACCATGATTCATTTCTTGTCTCTTTATTTTTGCTTTTCATTCCAAGCATTCCTGTCACCAATACGGTTTCACAATATATTAGATCATTAGCCTCAATAATGTTGTTTTTCTTAATCTTGCCCATTACATTGTTCACCTTTTTTACTGCTGCATACAGACTTCCTTTTTCAACACCTCTCAGTGATGGTAATCTTCTTTCCTTCTTACCTATCTCATTTAATTTTTCAATCAAATTCTTCTCTTCATCTCTTATTTTCTGTGGGAAATATCCAATCCTATCAGCAATCCTATGATCAACATTTGACACCAGGTCAACAACGCCCTCAATTCTACTCTCATTTTTTATTCCCTGTTCCACCTGTCCATACGATGCATCCTCGATCGATCGTTTTATTTTTTCAAGCTCGAGATTTGATAACCACTGCTTCTTTGTGATTGGATTCTTCTGACCTACTAATCTTTGTTCAGTAACTGGGAGCATATCTCTGCTAATCCACACACTATGCATTCTTTTCCTGTAGCCATTACGGCTTGAATCACTGCTATATAACACTCCATAAAAATCCTGTTTTCATCCTGTGACCACTTTCTCCTGATCCTCCTAGCAGTATTTTTATGACGACAGGGTTAATCCTGCTGGGCCAAGAAACACCTGCCGGGCGAGAGACTTTCCCCAGTCGTTCCAGTCTCATTCACGCCGTTGTTTGCTATAATTTGATAATCCATATTGCACTCTTTCGAGGTTAGTGGGTTTTAGGTTACACTACCACCTGTATTTTTATTGTGACACCATCACTAAGGGGGTTGCCGTCCAGGGCTTTTATTTATTATTATGAATTCAAGGTCTCGGGATTGATCTTTCTTCTCGGTAATTTTATATGTGATCACGTACAACAACACACTGTATGGGTAATCACACATTTTTTTCTCCTTTGAATTTAGCAGTCAAGTACAAGCCTTAATATCCGCGCTGTTCCTAACAAAGCTATTTTCTGTGCGTGTTCAATTTTCATGAAGATTCCTATATCTCTTACAAAGTTTTCCAAGTTTTTACTGACAGCACCCAACGCTCCTATCACAATCGGAATCACGGTCACCTGTTTCATCTCCCATAAACTTGCTATTTCATCCTTCAACATTCTGTACTTTTTGACCTTTTCTCTGTCTTTTTCACTCACCCTCACATAACCTGGTATTGCTACATCAATTATTTTTACTTCCCTTGTGATTTTATCTATCACTACAATATCAGGCCTTCTTGCTTCGATATCCCTTCATTTTCAGTTGCACCCTCAGGCATGTGTCCATACCATTTATCTACTTTATCGAGGCCGAACTTTCTACTTAGTCTCCAGTGGACATATCTTGCAACATTATCGTAGCGACCCTTATATTCTCTTTGACCCAGCATCTTGCATTCACTAACAATATGTGAAACAGTTTCACTTTTCTCATTGCATAAATGGCACACAGGAGATTCAGTGGTCCTATTTATATGCAAGTTAACACTGTTTGTCCTAGGGCTTGTTCCTGGTCACTAAAAATAAGAGCCTCTGTACAGCATTTTACGTCCTTTTTTCTAAACCAAACAAGATTTAGTTACATCTTTTCTTTCCATGTCTATCAAATACTGTCCATGCATCGCCTTCTTCTTTCATGAGTCAACTGTGTTGTCAGCTCCCGTCTTTTTGACGTCTGCTGGCTCAATGGATTCCTCGACATCCGTCGCATTCTGATTTCGTACAGCAATAATCGTCGGTTCTGTATGGTATTTTATATACCACCAAAGGACATTTTCCTCAGTTATTATAGCATTTTTACATCCTATCAGTCCCCGTCCGCCTTTAGTTTGTAGAACATAAAACCTGTCTACGTCACTTTTGGGGTGGAGTTCTTTGTACATTGTCATTCCCTTTCTAGTTTTGGAGTCCATTTCATTCAACTCGTTTATCTTCCAAATCAATATCCCTGCGCTGTATCTGAGGAGAGATGTAGCCCATGTGTTGATTGCTTTGATCTTGTTTCTTCCATTTCATTTACTTTTCAATATCAGTGCAACCCTTATAAGTATTCTTTCTTAAACATCCCAATCATTTCCTTCTATTTCACTGTGTCGCTTTCTAGTATTCCACGGTACTTCTACCCTCCTTCATTAAACTCCTTTATTGTTTCCCCTGATGGCAAAACAATTCCGTTTGTTCTGTTGGTTTTTCCTCTTTTCAAGATCAAAATACCACATTTTTTAACTCCAAGATCCATTTTGATATCACGGCTAAATATCTCAACTGTAGATATTACTACATTCAACTCTTTCTGATCCTTCCTTATTATTATTATTATTATTATTATTATTATTATTATTATTATTATCAATATTATACTCTCTCCCTATAGCCAAAACTCATAATTCTCACTACTAGGACTTACACATATGAAGTAAGTTGAAAAGCCTCTTTACCTGTTACAAGTTTGAAGAAGCCTGATTGAAGCATTCATATGACAGTCTTTACTGCTCTATATTCAGACGTGGCTAAAATATCATTTAGTGACAAACACTAGTCATCTAAGTCACCTTTTAAAAATGTTGAGACACAACTTCAATCTTTCTTTGTACTTTTATCAACGCTGCAAGATTATGGTCCAACAAATACTCCTATCATCAAAAAACAAAAACGTACTATCCTTTTACGTAGAATCCAACAACAAATAAATCACCTCAGACTAAATGGTCAAAAACACACACAAAAAGAAAACATATCTCGGGAAAATGCAATCGAATTTGGAGGGAAAATCTGCAGATTTCAAACTCAAGGAAATTTTTAGAACTAGAAAAGGAGAAGATTATAATATAATTTATCTCCAATAATTGTCAACCACCATGTTTCAGCTCCTGGAAGAAGGGAGTGAATTCTTTGCCCAAATGTTTGTTCTCTTTTTTCAGAAAAGCATTGTTTCTGTGGCCTGGTTAGCTGAGGTGATGAAGCTAATGAATACTGTGAAAAAATTGGTACTAGTAGCAATCCATTCCCATGCAACTAACATTTTTCACTTATTTATCATTGGATATAATTCATTCATTTCTTCATTATTCATTATTTAACCTTTTTCTTCTTGATGTGTAGACACAAGTCGAGTTGCAGAAAAATGACCCTTATAAACCAAGACACGAGTGTCTGAATAGAATAATACATCCAAGTAGAGAACTGAACAAATACGAAACCTAACTTAACGTTAAACTCAATAGCTTAGATCGTAAAATAGATTGGTTTTGTAATTATAAATGTATTAGATAACATTTATGTCAAAGGAACTCTCAAAGAAAGATTAAACTCTCGTATTTTTAAAAATATATTTAGATTTAGCTCCTTAACATCTTCTAAATTCCGAATATTACAGCTGTTATGTAATGAGTGCCATTCTACTCCATTGTCTATGTCCGATTAAATCTCCTTACCATCTTTTCAATTTACTGGAATGTTTTCTTTGTATTTTTTAGTTATTCTCCTTTTTTTTCTTATCACGAATATGGCCAAGCGTTCTGCCTTCATTTCTCGACCATGCTATAACCATCTTTTTATCTATGACTTCATTGTCTTCGAGCTTTAGCATCCAAATAAAGTTTTAATGTTCTTGTTAAGCATACTTTCGCATCTTCCTGATTTCTACCTCAAACCTTGTGGTATCAGTTACTTAAAGTAGCAATTTTTCTCGTTGTTTCGTGGTCAACCATGGAAGCTACTTATTTACCTTATGATACCTGTGTACCGTGTACCTCTATTCAATTATTTATGGATTTAAAAATTTTTTATAAAAGTTTGAGTAATAAACTCTAAAGCTTTTCATATTTTATACTTTATGGTAGAAATAGATGATTGACATCACAGTTGACCTGCAGCAGACTGAAGATCTAAAGACGTTTCTTAAATGTTGGTTAAAAGGAACATCAAAAACACTGCAAAACCCAACATGACAGGCTTGCTAATGTGTTGTTGTCCTGTTCATAATTTCACAAGACAGGAAAAATATAGTTATCTTGGGACCAACAGACTCACTGATATTGATTATATTGTTAAAATGTTTACCAAGATCATCAAATAAATAATATTTAAAAAAATATTGCATCTACGTTTTTGAATAGTTTGATGTAATGGCAGTATATTTTAGCAGACATATTTCAACATTCGTTTAGATTAAATGAGATAAGCTCAATGTGCATAGTATTTTCATATTTCAATTTTACTGAAAATCTTGTAAAACTAAGACACCTTTGAAAACACAAATTCATGAAAATTTGCTTCAGCCCGGTTGGAAAAAATGTAAATAAAGTAAAATTAAATATTTTAATTATAATTTATAATGATATTCTTTCATTTTTCAAGTCATGTTATTGTAGCTGCTATTGTAAAATGTTTCTTTGAAATGAACAATTTTTGTGTACACATACATATGCACATACATGATATTCTAGAAAATTCGTGATATAGTTCATTCAGGATATTACTATTTTCATATCAATATTGTATTAATTACTTTTTCTTTGAAAATGGAGATGTTGTACTTATGTATTTTCTATAGATGTTGGTCACTGTAAAGCTTCTAAGTTACAAAGGATCCTCCTTTTCTTATCAGCCACTGTCATCAAGCACCTAACAGTGCATCTATCTATTCCGTGGCGATGACTTTTTTCCATATTTCACTCTTATTTTACCATCAAGAAAAATAATTTAATGGTAATTACTTTCAATGCCAATTTGATCAAGAGCATTCTTACAACATGGTCATCTGATACAAAAGTCCAATTATTACTATCATAATAATAATAATAATAATTATTATTATTATTATCGAGTGGTTACACACCATCTAGTGATGGATGGGTGAAAAACCCACATTCAGCGCCCAACAACAAGCCAGGAAAGTTGAATGCAGGCACATGTACTGTAGCCACAAGAGTGAGATAAAATAACCAAATAAAAATGGAAACATCACTTCAACCTTGCAAGTGGCGCCTCACAACCAGTGAGGAAAGGCACATTGCTCAAGCGGTTGTTGTTGTATGACAACAACTCATGACTACAGCACTCCCCACTCCTAGCCTGATAGCTGACAATACATGGAGAGATGTCTTAGTACTAGCACTAAGTCTGGTATTGCAGCATTGAATACAGACTGGATATTTGTTATTGCCCTGTTTGGTGACAAAAACAACAACGCACAGGCAAAAAGAGCCATGTTGTTATGTATGCCAAAGGGCATNTGACGTATTATGTCTTTCATGTATGCTTTATAGTTTTCTAGTTTTGGGATTTTCTTTATAAGGAAAATGCTTTTTTGAGAATGTGTGCCGTTGCCATAAATAATATTATTATTATTGTTATTATTATTTTTATTATCGAGTGGTTACACACCATCTAGTGATGGATGGGTGAAAAACCCACATTCAGCGCCCAACAACAAGCCAGGAAAGTTGAATGCAGGCACATGTACTGTAGCCACAAGAGTGAGATAAAATAACCAAATAAAAATGGAAACATCACTTCAACCTTGCAAGTGGCGCCTCACAACAAGTGAGGAAAGGCACATTGCTCAAGCGGTTGTTGTTGTATGACAACAACTCATGACTACAGCACTCCCCACTCCTAGCCTGATAGCTGACAATACATGGAGAGATGTCTTAGTACTAGCACTAAGTCTGGTATTGCAGCATTGAATACATTATTAATAATAATATATTATTATTAATAATAATTATTATTATTATTAATAATAATAATTATTATTATTAATATTATGTTATTATTATTATTATTATTATTATTATTATTATTATTATTATTATACTGCATAACTCACAGCTCTAGTCTGGTATTAGCCATTTCTATAGGTTTTGGTCCACCAAACTCAGACAGACCACACAAAGTATTGACACCGATCCCAAGAAGGCAGTCAACAGTTTTTGCCTGTTGGTTCTCCAGCACTGCTTCGATTCTGTGTTCAAACTAGTTCTTAGTCATCTCAAACTCGTACTGCCTGCACATCTCCCAGTGGAAAAAACTAGCCACCTTGTCATATCTTTTCTTGCTTGCTTTTCGCACTCGCAAAAATGTGCATCACAGCCTCCACTTTTAATTCCACATATTCGGCACCCTCCGGGTTTGTCCATCACTTTTACTTTATTATTATTATTATTATTATTATTATTATTTTATTATTATTATTATTATTATTAATATTACTATTATTATTATTATTATAATTATAATTATCATCATCATCATTATTATAAGATGAACTTTAGCTTATTGTTCTAGCTGGAAAAATTGCCGATATTTTCCTGTTGGGTGAGCTATAACAAATAGCCAGGGCCAACATGTTTCTTTTACATTTCATATGTGAAGTACCTTTAGGAGGATTCTAACTGTTCCCAACAAGGCAGATTTTCAAATTAGTGCGTTATTTACATGGATCCCTAGTTTTTCTACCCAATATTCAAATTTTTAGAAATACTACCTATTGAACCAACGACTACAGAGATAGCGTAAACCATTTTCGTACCCCAAATTCTTCCAAGCTCTAATTTTAGGTCGTAATATCTCTATACCTTATCCTTTCTTTTTCAAAGACTACTATCGAAGGGACATGTAATATCAATGAGAGCGCAGTGCTTTTCTCTCTTGTTTATAACAACAATATTCACCAACCCTGCCTTTATTTCGTTATTACATTGGATATTCATATCTTTTCAATTCATTGTTCTCAACAGATCTTTCTGGACTATAATCGTACCACTTTTCTTGTATCTCTGAACCATTTTTTTCACAAAGTTTCCAATGTATCGATTTTGTCACATTGTCATGACGTCTCTTATATTATCGCTGGGCTAGAGTGGTGGATTCAGTAATTATATGTTCGGCTATTTCTCCCATTTCACCACATATCCTACTTAAAGGAGCATCAGAATTATTTGCGATGTTGTGTTTGACATAGTTCGTTCTTACTGCTTGCTCTTGTGCTGAGCACAGTACCGCTTCAGTTTGAACCTTCAAATCTCCAAGTACTAGGTATTTCCAGATATACACTTTGTCAACTACGTTAAGTTAATCTGAATGCTTCTCAAAAATAGTTGGCATAAACTCTAATGCTTCAAAAGTGACAGCAATGGCTTTTTTAAGCTAACATAGCCTAATAATTTCGTTCTTAAGAAGTTGGTAACCTTTTTACTTTCGAGTTCTTAAATTTCAACTCTGGGGAATGCAGGGATAAATTTTTCCGTTATTTTAGTATGTTCTTTGTCAACATGCATTTTATCAGGTCTTTTTTATACTATTTTTTATCTCTTGACTTTTGTCTTTGTTTGCACTGATAGTGCCCAGTTCCAGCCCAACAAACTGAAAAAATTTTCAGGAATGTTTAGTAGTAGTAGCAGTAATTGCTGTCTTTTTGATACCTGCTTGCAACCCATGGTCTTAGGTTTTAAGCGTCCTTTCTAAGATCTCAATTTCTTCTCTCTGTACTGTCTACTCTTTCTATCAAGTGTTTTATCTTTGGTATAACACACAATGCACTAACCACAAAATTCGATTTTTTTTCATTCACCGCGTTCTCGCTATTTCACGTTATAGGCCTTGGTATTTCTCCACTTTTCCTGTTTTTTGCACCAACATTGTCTCCAGGCACTGTTAGATAACGATTTTAATCTTGTTTCTTTTATTGTTCAAAACTACGCCTGGTCTGCTGCTTTAATATACATGGTCACATCGGATGTTTCAATACAGTGTAACGACATCAGGCTCTGTTACACTGGAAAATAATGTCCATAACATCATTCCGCTTTTTCTATCTCGCAGATACTGTGTTACTCTCGGTGAAAAATACCGCAAAAGTGTCTTATCTCTACTTGTATTTGTTTTGGGCAAGCTTACACCATTTGCATATCGAGTGTGTCATGATTTCTCCATTCACTCCACACAGTCTACAATAAGGTGATTCTGCCGACTTATATATTTCATAAAATTTGTTCCTACTGCTTACCCTTGTCCTGTTAATATTAGTTCCAACGTTTTTTGGAGTCTGATTTCTGCATATATAGCCTGGATATTTTTATTTGCTTCTTTAAATTATTTGTCTACAAAATAGCCAGGCACTCTTTTTTCCTTTCATAACTTTGCGGATTTTTCGACTACCGGCTCTTTGGACTTCGGCCGCTCTAGACAGTAATTATTGCCAATACGTTTCCCATCTTTCACCTGTTCTAAAAAAGGTTCCACACTGTAAAAGCATACCAGACTCAACTGCTTTCACCAACTTGTATACATATTGCTTGTCTTATAAATTGCCCTCCTCCCATACTTTTCGGTAAATAGCTTCTTTCTGTAATTTCTTGGAAACAAGTCTCTGTTCAAAGTAATTTTTACGTATCTTCCTGTCTAGCTGCTGTAGCTCACCCTTGTTTCATTTTTCAAACTCTATCTCCATTCTGAAATGTTGCTATTATTCACGAATTATTATTATTATTATTATTAGTAGTAGTAGTAGTAGTAGTAGTAGTAGTAGTAGTAGTAGTTTATTATTATTTTATTATTATTATTTTGTTTTTATGATTTTCATCGTTCAAATTTTTAACTAATTACTGCATGTGCAACATTTTTTTCCCCAGTTATTAAATACCTGACGTTAGTCATTCAGTCATAGATTAAGAATTCTAATATCATGTATTCATATAAATTGCTGTTTAATTATGCAGTATAGTACTTAGAACATCTCAGATACAAACACTTGGGTGAACAATATATGTCGAACTACAAAACCAGATTTTAAAAACGTGTTTTTGTTTACTTACTTTGCTTGGAATAGAGGTTGTACGGAACAATCTATAATAGATCCCTGTTGATTGGACTGTGTGGACAAAAATAGTCTTCTGTCAAATCATCCTAAAACAATGGACTCAGTTTTAAAAGGTTTAGATTTTTTGCATTACAAATCTGTACATTTTAATAGTAAGGACGTAGAACTTATAAAAAGATTTAAAAACATTACAAATCTAAAGTGCTAAAACAAAGGACCAACCAAACAGAAAATGAAGAGTCAATACTGTTCCCAAGCGTAAAATTTTAATTGGCTTATGTGTATTTTTCACAAATTAAGAACTCGCTTGCTCAGAATATTTAGTAATTGTTTGGGTTGTTTTAGCCTCGGGGTTATTTTTAAATGCTAGACCCCCATTATCCGATGTTCTGACGTCTTTTGAACGTCAGAGCGTCAAAAATCTAGCGGTTTATCCTTTAACCAAAAAATGTGCCCCTAACGAGCCTTCTGCTGTGTCACCATATCTCAATACCTGAAACCCTGCCATTCCATACCCCCAAAAAACCCCGCCGGTTTTAAGCTCCATTTGCTTAATACTTTTAACGGAGAGCTTATTAATCCATCGAAACAAATCTAATTTAAATCTGAATGCCATATCAATAGCTTAGTGCATATTTAACAGTGATCGAAAAATAAAAAAGTTTTAATTGTTTTCCTTTCTCTGGTTGGTGGGTCAATAGTTTTGACGTAGAACTTATCTTGGTTTTGATTGCACAATAGAATTTATGGATTTAAAGGGATTACTGGCAACTATAATTCCGAATCCTAAATCAAAAGTGCTTAAAAATTTTCCAATTTTGAAGTTGTGCTTTTCTGTACAGTACAATATGTGCCAATGTTTTTATATTTAATTATTGGACAATTATATTGTTTCGCTTTGTATTTAAAGGTATAAATGATTTTGTAATGCCAGTTTACCAAGGTGATATCCTTTATAAATGTTTTCTTCATTTCAAAAGGTTAAGTAATATTTCGTCATTTGATGCTTTAAATGAATTATTTTGATACTTGGTTCTTTTGAAAATATTGTAATACAATTATAGATAATTAATTATCATTGGGGTTCCACAAAATTGGTCATTTATTTTATAGTATGTGTGATTTAATAACAACATTTTGCCAACTTAAAAGCGTTGTCATTTTTCAGTATATTCTTCTTGCAGCTGAACTTCTTTAATGACCATTTCGGATTTCTTTGATTTATGCTAATATTGTCTAAAATATTCAATTTAACCAAAAAACTGATTTTTTCTGACGTCATATGTTCTAAGAATTTTTTTTTCATGAATTGGAATAAGAATAATGCCAGTATATAATATTATTAAAATACATACCCCAACCCCAAACTCCAAACTCCAACAAGTACTATATTTAAAGAAAAAGGCTACAGTGGTAAAATTCCTTTTTGACGCTTGAAATCACACATGTGATGCAAATCAGGACCAAAATAAAAAGCAGACATTTCCTTAACTAAAGTTAAGTAATATTTTCAGTCGTTGACAAGGATTTATTTAACAAAAGTAAGATGCCAAAACCGCTCCAAACCAAACAAATGCCTACACAGACCTTTTGAAATCTCTAAGATATGTGCCTATTCTTACCACTGAGGTTGTGTTTTTTTTAATTAGATGGGAATATACAGATCAAATGGCCCAAACTAACAGGTATATCCTGGGCACCACAGACAATTTGGTAACTGCATATTAAGTTATCAAATAGCTTAAGCTCTTTTATTTTATTAGTAAATCTTCAACTTCATACAAAAAGTAATCGTGTAAATCTTGTGTTCTTTGAGGAAAAAATCAAATGATCACTTTCATTTTTCTGACCACTCTTACCAGTCGTTTTAATTAAACTGGGACGTTCAAATGGGAATTACTTCCAACATCCTTTAAAGAACATATGTTCAATACAAAAAGGCTATTGGTTGGTCAAGGCATACACATACAGATACACACATGTATATATATATTTATATACACACTCAAACAATAAAAAGTCATTTTTGCTAATGTCCAAGCTTTTTTAAATCCTTCATCGGTTACGACCTGTATGAGTATGAGTAGATAGTTTGACAGAAACAAATATGTCTATAATAAGTAAGAAGTAACAAAATACAGGGGATCTGATATGATAGTGATATTGACATTTTGAGAGGTGATAATATAATTGGCTACACAGAGAACAAGTTCAGTCAGCAAAATAGGTCATACAATTGGGAGCAAAAACCATTTACCCTCATAAATCCCCGACCCAATCACAAGCAATTTCAACAAATTGTCGAATCGACTCAAAACTCCTAACTCTTAATTTCTGAATTGTGCTCATCAAATCTAACGTTGAATAGGAATGTGGTATCGCCTACATACAAACTACAATATTGACGACATTCAGCACCATAAACGACACGGGACAAAGTAGTTACCACTGAATTTATAGGGTCATTTATGCAAAATCGGAGTAGTAATTTAATACTGTAGTTGATAGAATGAGAAATGAGGCAATTGTTCTTTTGTACTCAATGAATCATGGAATCTAAGGGAGTAGATATGGAAAGCAAGAAAAACTTTACAAGTATATATTCTAGTTTTTCTTCCTTTTAAAGAAGAACAAGAAAGGATGTCAGGTTAAACATTTATTATTTGACATGATCTGTTATCATTTTGTTATAATTTGATTTGAATCATTAATCCAAACCAACATGCGTCGTTATATTTGTGCATATTTTATACTGTACTGTCTGAAATCGCAACAAATTTCAATAAATGTGAAGCTGCAAGTAAGCCTTTTGCAAGTCCAGCATGAAGAAGTCATTAAAAGTCATTACAACTTTTTCCTCGAATACTGCTGTGTCTTTTTCCGGTTTACATTGGAAGTAAATTTTCAATTCAAAGTAGCCCAAGACAAGTCTTTGGGAGTGGACCCTTGTTTGGCTGTTAAGCTGCCATTAAAGGCAAAATTTTATATATCTCTTCATGTTTTAGGGGGTCAAATACCTGTAGTCTGCTTTCGTCAATTCACTTCTCTACTTCCTCCTTATAGGCAATTCTGCCTTCCTCTCTAATCTCAAATTGACAACACCTATTGTGTGCACTTGAAACAGGAGCATTACGTGACAATTTTTGTACCATAACTATAGACTTAACTGTGTTGCAATTTCACCTGGCAGTCCTGTAACAAATGCACAGAGATGCAACGCACCAGAATCTAAATGCCCTGTTAGGCCAGTCAGTTGACTTAGATCTACCAGAAAAAATCTAGTGGCTCGCTTTGTCTAGTATTACCACGAAGTTGTTTAAATGCATTAAACCTATCAATGTAGAACGCTTTAACCATCTCTGCTTTAAGGGTGTCATAGTTTGATTTCGCTGTTCTACTTGACTTGTATATGGAAAAACCTGATCCACTGAGGAACAGTGGAAAGAAAGATGTGATCATCGACCTTTTACCACTAGGCGACCACTTGTTATCCTCAAAGCTCTCACTGAACTCCCCACTAGGCTCACATTCCTCATAACATTTAATGAAATCTGATACTTTTACTATCATGACAGACATGATTTTCAACTTGTTGAGATAGCTTACCAGCAAGTAGGCGTCCACACAGTTGTGGAGCGTGTTCGAGCGAGCAAACATGAAAATATAATTATGTATATGTAATAAGAACTATGAGAAGTCACCCAAAATTTGTAGCATCCCACTTTCCCTAATCTTAATGAACATTTAGCTTTCATATCTTTTTTAGTAAAACTGCATTACATGTGCATTAATATTTGAGAGGGTTTTGAACTTTCATGGTGGAATAATATAATAAAATGAAATCATTTTACAATTTGCTTTTTTACAAATCACAACAGCATGTCGGATTACACAATTTGTTTTCTTTTTTTGCCTATCAACCTTTTTGGATGTTGTTTTTTTTTAATTTTTACCACTTTTCAAATACTATTATACATCATACCTTGTAAACCTCTAAATTTTACCAATTTTCACTAAATAGAATACCTTCAATACGTTTCCCATAACTTTGGAGCACCTTTTACTTTACTGTTACCATAGCATCAATAATTTTTTGTAATTTTTATTTCAACTACATTTACCCTGGCCAGTAGCTGCTAACCTTAAAGTTTACCAATTACTGATCCCTTGCAATACATTTCATTACACTCAACTACATTGCCTTTACTACCAGGATTGCCCTGGCCAGTGGGTATTAACATTAAACTTTTCAATTTACCAACACCTTTGCAATAAATTCATTAACCTTCCACCACACTGTTTTTACTACCACGATCGCCCAGGCCAATGGGTCATAAAACTTAAATTTCACTTTTTATCAAAACAATTTTTTCAACAGCAATCCAAATATTTGATTTACCTGTATAAACATTTCAATTTGTCCAAATTCATACTCCTCCTGACGTTAAGCATCACTTTTAGCCTCACACTTGTCCTGTTCACATCTAAACTTGAAAGCATCCCTTCGTGCAATACCACAATTCTGGTACATCTTTTCCACTGTTATTGTTTATGGGAAGTTTCAACAGTGCATGCAATGTTACGCCATTTACCATAAATGCAGCAGTACCTGTTGCTGAAGCTCTCACCGGAAATTTGTTATTGGCATTTTGTGAAATGCAGTTCGGCAAGAAATGTTTTCCACACCCTGTTCTTCCAGAAATGTTTAAATAAAATGGAGCTGTATTTTCATTTTTAACCTTATCTAGTTCCCATGTTGTAGCAATGTTGTAAACTATTTTTTGTTTCAAGTTCAACCTTTCATGTCTTTGAGGTGATTTGCTGCAGATAGTATTCTCCCTCGCTTCCCTCGCTCGAACAATAATAAAATGAAATATTAAATCAAGAAACGCTGAGGAGAGGGCCAGTAAGAGACCTAAAAATAAAATTAAAAGAAAAAAGAAAAAGAGTATGTACCAGAGGATGGTTTTCATTCACCAACCCCTGGGTTATGAGCCTAGCACTCTTCCTCTGGGCCACTCTGCTGACGTTCTGACGCTTTATTGTATAACAGTCTATTGTAGACCCAATATATTGAATAGTATTAATACTGTAATTTGGGTACATGTGAAACTGCCAGATAATCAAAAGTTTCTAAAATTTAAAATACTAAGAGATATTAGACACTTAGAAACTGCTGTGGCCGTTTCACTTGTCACCAACTTACACTATTAATACTATTTAATTTATTGGGTGTACAATAGACTATGTTACATAATAACAAAGCTATTGCGGCTGTAGTATAGTGTTCTCCCTGCCTCGCTCGCTCAAAAAATAAACAAACAACACCAACTAATCAAAACTAATACAAAAATGGAGTAAAATACCTGTAGATGAATAACATTCCAAACCCTTACATCTCCAAGTCTTATTTCGATAAAAAGAATAGATAGCAATCTTTGCTCTAACTTCCGCTACCAAATAATACAAACAAAAAACGATAAACAGTTTCAACTTCTAGTCTTGAATAATATAACGAAATTCATTCCATAGCAAGTAATAATTCAGTCCACATTTTGTACCCCTAATTGTTCACTTGTTAATTATTCATCTGTGGCCTACAGCCCTTGAGGTACATATGAGATAAAAAATGATCCACATTTCGGAAGTGAAAAACTGTTTTTCATGTTGCTATAAATCTATACCTTTATAGCGAAAGTGATGTAAATTACAATGCTGAGCGACAACCCTTGACAGCCATTTTTTTAAAGGCACAAAACACGTCATTAAAGATCGTTGCATGGGAAAAAACACCTTAAATGCAAGATTGTAAGAGCTCCAACCAACTTATTTAAAGTTTATTTCAGGACCTTTTCAAATAATTTTTCATATACAACATTGAAAAACAATGTCGCATTGATTGGGCATAAAATACCTTAACATTGTGAACAGTTTAGAAACGTATTTGAAGGATATTGTAAGATTCACATTTGACTTTGATTTTTGAATTAAAGACGTGAACACCAGCTAATTGGATACTCACTGGACGTGTTAATTAGTCGTTACTTTTGGCTACTCTTTAACTACAGACATTTTTATCCTTTTGATAAAGCTCCATTTCTTTCAACTATGAATCCTTTAGTAACAATATCACTTTCAGTTCAAAAGTTGATCATCACAAATGAAGACGCTACGTCACAAAACAATGAAGCCATCCATTCTGAATTCGCTGAGAAAGGAAAATTCCCTGATCCAATAACCACAACTATCACAAACGTGAGTCATCAAAACATCGTGCTTAAAAGGTAATAACTACAAGGCTCCCATGCAATGAGAAATGATGAATTACAATCAAGGGTTCCATTTACTTTATACATTTTCTTCTGATGAACTTACGCTACATTAATTCATGTACTCAGGACTTTTGAAAGCGTTTTGTGTAAAATTAGTTTTGTATATACATTGTTCACCTTCTCTAAACGATTTGGAGCATTTGACCCTATTTCCGCAGATTTACAGCTCAGCTCTAGACTTTCTTTGAATGTTTTTAGTTTTTACCAAAAATTTATCTTAACATTTTAATGCCTTTACGAATTTGCAGTATGGCTAGAAGACGATGTTGCAAAAACAGTCTACCCTTATTTCGAAATTCAGCTTGATGACCCATGTGATGCTCATACAAACGATTCGTGTATGTCTGCAGAAAGTGATGCTGAATGAAGTCATGAAACACCATCACAAATTGCTCAACCATTACTCCAGACCATGAATGAAATTGAGCTGAATAATCTAATGCGCGATCTGAACCATTCGGAAGATCAATCTCAAATTTTAGCACCAAGATTAAAAGAGAAATTTGTTGACAAAGGAAAAAGTGTTTCCTACTACCAATCAAAAAAAGCTCATTTCATCAAAATTTTCATAAACACCAATGTCAGATTATGCAAAATATATATCGAACATCACATTTATTGTTAGTCAAACAAACTACTAAGAAACCACTTGCTTAAAGATAAAACCACATAAAGTTACTACAGTTGTTTTAATTAACCCCTGACACAAGGAGGCCCTTCTCCAACCGACATCGGCTTCCCCTGCTAAGGTGACCATTAAGCGATTTTAAAGATTTTAGTAAATAAAATATTGCTTTTTTTACAAAAAACGCTTTAATGATGAAGATCAAATTCAATATTTTCAGTGAATGCAAGATGCCCGAGAAAAGTTGATAGAAGAAACGTGGCATCTAGGACCTTGCCAGCCTCTCAAATAAGATTGTAAAAGCTTTAAAATTACATCAGTTGCATTTGGTCATTTTTTTCCAAGACATATGATATCATGTTGCTGGAAATAACTTAGAAACCGCTTCTGAAAACAAATGTGATTGCGCTGTTTATTCTCCAGGACAAAGGTTCGAGCCTTTGACATTCCGCACAATAAATGTTTGACCTTACTTTCAACAAGTCAACCAACCCTTAGTGTAGCAGCAGTTTTTATTAAACCAACCACTTAAGTGTTTGGTCAGAAACCTATGAGTCCCTTGCTGCCATTTGCAAAATTATATCTAATAAAGAAAAATTCTACTTCTGATGGATACCTCTACAAAATAAACTCACACTTTTTCCACCCCATGATAAAGCACATCATACTTGTTTAAAAACGTAACAATGTGCCAATCTACCAATACGATTTTGAATCCAAACACAATTTACAACTCAAGTTATGTGGTTAGAATTGTTAGCGAAAGAAAAGGCTATTGGGCATATATCAAGGAACTCTCCAGATACTGCTTTTGCTCATGCTTATGTGAAAAGATTATTACAAAGCTTACCAAGAAATCCTAAAATAAAATAAAAATGGATTGTATGTCTGTTGTATTTACACAATTATGGCACCCATATATAGAATATTTAAAGTACAACAACTTATAACTAAGAGTAAAGAAATAACTTCAAAATGAAGATAAAAGTTTACCACTTATTGTATTTTACTATGTTTATTATTATTAGAAATGATGGGATTTCAAAAGCGCTGGGGTATTTTTTCAGAAATGGATGTGTTCAATGAAGTTATTGTGTTATTGTGTTAATGTGTGTTAAATAGCTAGTGATTTTTTCTCTTTTAAGACTTCCAAATAAAGTTAACTTTTAAAAGTCCTATTGACCTTTTTAGCCTTGCAAGAATTAAAGCATTTGCCACTAATCGAGCAGTGTTAGTTTGGAGTAATATGCTATTGGTAAATTGGTGTAGATTTAAATAATATTACTTTGAGGTACAAATAAATATAATTCAACTGAAGTAAAACCTTTTTAATTCTCGAGTCTATTTCTTTTGAAGATATCAAATATCATTTATAAAAATCATTCTAATACTTATGTCTATTTCAGAATTTGTCACAGTCTACAAAATTAACCTTATTCCTTCCATTCATAAAAAATGCACCCTAGTATGGTGATTGAAAAAAAGCCCACATCTGTAACATACAAAAATATCACTCATTTAAAATAAGATATATGCTTCCTTGGTAGTTTACTTTTTCCAGTTGATATAAAATATATATATATATATATAAATATATATATATATAAATATATACATATATATATATATATAAACACCCAGTCATTAATCATCTTAAATAAAAACCAAGAGCAAGCACTTTTCATGGATGATTCAAAATATTTGACATCTACAATTTGTGGGGTTTGAAAGCTTTAGGACTTGCTGTTTTAGCTCTTTTCAGAAACTTGCAGAGTAAAAATTGATATAATTAATCAAAATGATATTTTAAACCCTGTACCTTGCTTTTTCATCGCATTATTTCAAGGCTAATAAAAAAATGAATTAAAAGTGAAATGGTACAAAAAGATTTAACAACATCGTGAACTAGATACGAGAAAAGCACCCACTGACAAAAACAGTCCCGTTCTATTTAAAGACGACCACGTTTTAGTTCATTTTGAAACGATAACTCGTTATGATTATCCCGCAGTCCAGTGTCATCATCAGTACCCAAATGCCCTATCAATCGCTTGCTGATACACCCTTTATTTGTGCCAGTTTAGAATAGCTTACAGCTAAAGTCATCTCTTAATTGAGAATGGAGCAGTCTTTAAGTTGCCAAATATTCAGGACTTGAAAATCAGCTCTTGAGAGTATTTGCTACCATCTACGAAGCAGGCCTTCAAGATATAGGTTCTTTATCATCCTTGTTTCAATGGTTTTTACGATCAATGATATAGTTTTCGAGGCATATTTAAGGCAGAGTTAGCAACAAGTAGAGCTAAAATGAGACCGAAAAGCATGGTAGTCACACTATTCACAAAAAGAAAAGTGAAAAATTGTCTAAAATGTGGACCTTTGTAGACCTGGAGAAAACATATGACAGAATCTTAACAAAAATGTACTTGCACCTGAGAAAGAGAGCTGCCCTAGAAGGAAAGAGTAGGAGCTTGATGAGGCTGGTGTATTAATGGTCGAGAACAACAGTATGGAGAAAACATGAACAAAATGACCTTTTTCAGTGGAAGTAGGAATCCACAAAAGAAAACAGGACCAGCCTTTTCTGTCTCTCGTCATGCCAATCATATTCAAAATTTGGAATTATGACACACCGATAACCTGTAGATGCTACTATTTACTGGGGACCCTATTATTTTGGTAAGTTCAGTAGAAATACTGCAGCAGGGGCATTTGGCATGAAAAGACAATAACGAAAGAAAAATAGTGATAATGCTTAAAGAAAGAGATAAGGACAATTAGCATGGATAGATAAGGGTACCAACATCACATCGGACGATTGAGTAAGATTTTAAAAAGACAAAAGAATTACAAAACCTAAGATCAGTAACTAGAGATCAAGAAAGAATAAAAAGCAGAAAAAGGAGTCTGCAGCTATAACACTCCTTTGATAACAATCCATATTAGAATGGTTAACATCTAGTAAGCTTCAGCTACCTATGAAACAGATTAACTATATTGCTAAATATTCATTGGGAAATAGTATGCTATATTTGGTAGTAAAATATTCAAAAGCATTGTTTTTATTTCTTATCTCTCGACGACAGTCCTTGCGTTCAAAGAGAGATGAACAGAGATGACCTTTTGACTTGGTTTTGAAGTCTTATTCCGAACTGAAACGCCTTATGACGTAATGGGTTATAAGGTACCTTTATCTTTCTAGATGTTTGCTATTAGATTGTGTTTTGTAAGAAAATCGATTCTATTACTGAAATTTGTTTATGTAATTACTTAAGTAAAAATGTCGCCTTCACTTATAAACACACAATTTTCCCTTTATAATGTTATTCAAATAACAATAAATATCGATAATTGCCAAGGGCATGCTTAATTAATTCAATCAATCTCTGCTTTAGCTTTTATATTCGATAGCACGAACTCTAGTTGATCTGTCTTTTTAGGTCATCATATTTATCAACAACAATATACTCAAACCAAAAGAAATTTGTCTTACAAAATTTCAACAACAGTGACACTAGAAATAACATGGCGCCGTTTCACTATGCCTTTTCTTCTTAACGGTCGGCATTTTGAAGTTAGGCAATCATTGCTTTCTTTTTCACCTCCATAGGATTTGACTTGATTTATAAGTAAAACGGTTGGTTAATTCACATTCAAGTTTTAAAAAGAGTTTCACAAAACAGCTCTCTCTTTATCTCATTCTAGTATCAAAAGTTCAAAATAATGTAATTATGTACAGATTAAGAGCCATGTGCAACCTTTGACCATTTACCCTGAGAAAGACCACCATCAATGTCAGTAGACGTCCACTGACGTCATCCAGTATATTATGTAATATAACCTTGGTGGAACTTAGTGTCTGATGCAGCTCTATATTTGGAGAAATTTTTCATTTTACTTTCCATTTACATAATTTAAGGATTGCTATATTGTGATTGTGTGTTAGTTTTCTTTTCATTGTGTGTGTGTTTTTAGTACATATGTATCCACATATGTACTTACGTAAGTTTATGTGCAGTTTTATGCTTTTGTTGTCTAGAGTACCTTTACTGCTAGTTAGCCTTTGACATGTACTTGCCAAAAGTTTGTCTGACTGTCTCTCGGGAGTAGTTATACATATTTTTCTACTTCTGAGTCTTTAGATATTTGTAGCCTTTTTCGTAACTTATTTTATGAATATGGCTGAAGCCCTACAGGTCTTTATCTTGGCAGCAGTATATTTGTTTTTGTAAAGCTGTCTCCTTTTTTAACAATACTGTGCAGCTTATCTTGTGACTGTGTTTGATTGTGGTAAGACAAAATATCAAGGTTTTCTCAACAATAGGTAAACTTCCCGTTTTAATTTTTTCTGTTTTTCTTGATGATGGTAGTAATGATGTAATGATACTACTACTGCTATTACTACTACTACCACTACTACTACTACTACTACTACTTTTACTACTACTATTACTACTACTATTACTACTACTATTACTACTACTACTACTACTAATAATAATAATCATCATCATCATAATAAGAACAAAAAGAAGAAGAAGAAGAAGAAGAAAAAAATCCGAAGATGATGATGATGAAGAAGAAGAGAAGAAAAAGAAGATGATGATGAAGAAGAAGAAGAAGAAGAAGAAGAAGATGAACAAGATGAACAAGAAGAGGAAACAATACCACAACGAAAACAAAAACAACCACAAGAAACAAAAGAATGACTATACTAAAAACAACAAGCAGATAAAATGAAGCTTTTCTTTCAGATTTCTAGTTTCAAAATCTTTGCTTCTATGTTGTATAGATGCTAATAAGCAAAGGGTGACACACTTTGTATAGTAGTAAGGCATCGCTTTATTTTATGTTTAGAGGTAGAAAATATTAAAAACGAAACAAAGGAGTATTAACAGGGTAGTAACATATATATATATATATATATAAAATATACTGATGTTTCCATTTCAAAACATGTTTCCCATTAAATAACATTTTAAAGGTCCATATGTCAGCATATGTACTATCATAAAATTCAAACCATATTTTAGAATTTATGTTCCATCATTAATCATGAGTGCTTTTCAGGTACTGATGCAATAACTTTGCATCTCTTTCAGAATAAATTTAAAGTCATTTTGTTTAACCTACTTGACCAAGAAAATAGTTTAATAAACTACGATAAAAAGGTCCACCCTGTAAGGCATGGCACGGCTTGCCCAAGAGAAATTTTTCTTATTTTAAACAATAAACCCATTTCTTGTAACTTTTAATTTTTTATGTTTACAGCACACTTAAATCTTAATGGTGGTCACTGAATTAAGCTATTCGGTGAACCATTTTGATAAAATCAATATTTATTTTCGGAAACCAAGTAATGTACTGTGAACAAATTGTTGCATTGTTGTTTTGTTGCAAATAGAATACACTGTTTTTTAGGAATGTTATAAAGAGTATTCCTGACGTTTAAATATTCCATTCATAGTCAAAACCAAGAGAAACTATCAACTTTTTAACACAATGGTACCCAACTACCTTTGCAAAAATAAATTAGCCAAACTGAATTTTTTAAACGCAGATTCTTCCGATAAGTTGTCGAATCTGTCCTACTGTATGGTTCAGTCTGCTGGACTTTGACAAAGAAACTAGAGACATATCTATATAGCACTTACACCAGAATGCTGCGAGCAGCTATAAACCTTGATTGGAGAGATTATCCGACCATTAAAGATATCTATGGGTCACTACCGAGAGTATCTGTCTCTCTTCGAGAAAGGCGTCTTCGATTCGTGGGACACTCGTTCAGAAGTAAAGATGAGCTAGTCAGTGATGTCCTTCTATGGAGGCCATTACAAGGCGCAGATCGCAGAGGTCGTCCCACGAAAACCTACATCGACCAAATTGCTGATGACGCTGGTTGTTTGGCTGAGGATCTGCCAAGCCTCCTGGAAGACAGAGACCAGTGGAAAGCACGAGTCAAGAGAGTTCGAGATATGAGCTCGACGCGGTAAGGTAGGTAAGGTAAGAATTTTTTAATTGGAGAAGTTTAGTTACTTATGGTCATACCGAAAACAAGCACACAAATTACATTTTTCTCGGTTTCTACAAATAAAGAGATTATTCGAAAGGATAAAAATTANGTGCTTCTCTCATAATGCACTCTGAATATATGTTGAATAGGTGTGGGGAGATTACGCATCCTTGTCGTACCCCCTTTTCGATTGGGAACCATTCAGAATCTCCATAGGTCGTGCGCACCTTTGCTTTCTGGTTTTCGTACAATCCCATCACATAACCTACAGCAACCTTTAATACAAATACAATGCTGAACCATCTTTACGTACTGACAAAGTGCGAGAGAACGGCGAAAAATGCTGACGAAGTTTGGATATTTCTTCTCATCGTCGACTTGTCTTAATGCTCTGCACTGATATTTTTAATAGAAATAAACTAGGCAGGTGATGGACGACAACATTAGCATGGATGGTAAAAAAGGTAGTGGTTTTCACCAAAACATTACGGACGTACTTGCACAGCAAAACATTATACAGAAAATTGAAGCTCAGTCGTGTTAGTATCTTTCACCTTTCCACATGAGAGATGCAGCCGTTGCCAAATGTTGGCGTTATAATCACATTTCAATTAGACCAAAACTCACAGGAAAGGTTATGTACCTGAATTTTTAAATTTTAGAAAGAATTTAACTGAATAAACAGGTAGCAGATGACAAAAACAATTAAGCCTTACAGCATTCTTAATGCTGGTGTTGAAAAGGTAAAATATAAACGTCAGTTATATTTTTTCATCTAAGGGACCTTCCAAAGCTTTAAAAAAATTACATTAAAAATTTTATTACCAGACAAAGTGGGATTTATCTGTATACTATTCGTGCAGGAGGCACTTAGGCCTATATTTGGCTGATTTTTATTTGCCAACATTGTCATGCTTTCTTAGAGTTCTACTGAAACTCAGGGGTTCTTTGTTGAATGGAAGGAATATCTGAATAACTTAGTTTAGTTATTCATGGGTGAAAAACAAAATGCAACCTTAACAAAGGTCCTGAAACACCAACAAAGTTATCTTTAAAGAAAGGGCAATAGAGCGCTTAAAGTCTGGATTGAAGAGGATTATTATGTCTTGAATCGTTAGCTTTCTCTGAGCTATCTTTTGAGAGATACTTCTCCCATCGTTAGACTACTAAAATGGCTATGTACGACTGTTTTAATACCTTATTAGTGCGGACCTGTGTACAGGTATCGAGTTATTTCGAGAAGTGGCGCTATACCTTTTTTGTGTTCATTTTGTTTGTTTTATTCTGTCTTTAGTACTGAAAGCTATACTTCTGGAAGGGCAAAGAATATGTTGTTGATGTGATTGCTGTGCTGTAGGGAGTGGGTTGTTTCTTTTTTTTTCTTGCTGTGTTGAATTGTCTAAAATCCTTTTATTTTCCCAGTTAAAAGCGTGCTTTTGTGTCCAGCAAGGTTCGGCTATTTCACGATTCATTGCCATCAAAAACCAAAAGCAAACATTCAGATATCCTAAATCTACTATGACTAATCCTCGCCAGCACATGCTTCCGCTTCAACAATGATATCTACACTCAAACTAACGGTTTACCCATGAGAAATTTTACATCTTCGATGATTCGATCTTCATCCTGCCAGCCGACTAAGGGCGTGTGACTGCAATTCTTAAGAATGCTGACTACAGTGCCAGGAACATCTCAATCGTGGGCACTTAAGCGCAATCCAATAAACATAGTCAATGCCAAAGTCAGAAAAACACTAAATATCTTTGCAGAAAAAAGCATCTCCTTGATAACTGCCTCTACCACAGATTGAAACCCGAAGACTCGCTTTTACCACTGTTCTATGGATTACCAAAAATACACAATCGCAATGTTCCAATACGTCCAATCGTCACTTACTCTGGAAGTCAGCTTCATTCACTTTCACATTACATAGCTGACCTTCTGTGTCCCTACACAGAGATGAATCCACACCATTGCAACAAAAGCACTGCTTTTGCCGCCTTCATTACACAACAAAGAATCCAGGAAGATGAAATCATGGTCTCCTTTAATGTCACATCATTTTACACAAGTATCCCCATTGATGACACCTTACGGACTGTGGAGGATCTTCTTGAACATGCTGACTCATTGCCATCAAGAACCACAAATCATTCAAATAGAAAACAATAAGGTATAAAAGCGGATCTCACTCCCAGAAAAATGTTTTGATTTTGTTTTTGTTTAATAAAAAGCCTGATTATGTCACCCTATCCAATATCCCGAAGTGATTATTGACTTTTGGCAGGCGAGCTAAGGCCAGCAATTACTTTAAATTTTTCATGGCGTTGTATGTATTTGATAATAGCTCCATTACAATCACAACAGCAATATCACTTACACGCAATATATTCTTATATTTATGTTTGTTTCCTTTAGAGAACTTATATTTCTGGTCGTCTTCCACATCTTTTATCACTTTCCCTATATTTATTTACCACTGGTGGTGAACGATCCTCAGCAACACAACCAAGAGCAGTGGTTATACATGCCGATATAATGCTATTTACATTTGTTTGATATATTTATATATATTGATGCTGTATTTTAACACCAGCATAGCCTACCACTGTTCTGCATTGGATATTCTAAATTGTATTGCAGAAAAAATTTGAACGCCCTATTTAGATAATTACAATAGGTATGCAAAAGTAATCTTGGCAGGCATCTAGGCAATTGTAAATAACTAAGTTGTTATAGGAAACTGATTGGTTTTTATGTGTTCCACGTAAAACTACTCCACAAGTGATCACAATTTTCCCTGCTTACTTACCATTTTACATTACGCATCCTAAGAAATGATTTTGCACCTTTGTGACATAACTCTTAACTTTAGATTGCTTTCAATTTACAGCAAAACCTATCATCAGACTTTTTTTATTTGGACTCGTTCACTTTGTGACCAAAAAGCTTTTACTATATAGATTATTTATATTTTCTTCGTGCCTTGGAAGAAATACAGCATTCAAAATGATATTGACCCTTAATACTACGAAGAACAATCGACACCTGCATTTAGTCAATGCTTTACCAACAAGCCTATAGTTATTAATGCTTTTTGCAATAAAAATAAAAGCGTTCTATATGGACTTTGGACTAATACACATGGACTTTGTGTATTATTTGAAGGAATGCAGATTTAAGCTTCATTGCTTTCTTCAAATAAATAGATATATCGGACGAGAAAACGTCATTTCTCACAATTGTCTCTTGTGAAATCAAAAATAAAAGCACAACCGTATGAAATATCCATATCTACGATGTGCTTGTCTTACGTCCTTACCAGTCTTCCCTATACTTGACATTAGGCTTTAAATCCATCACAGTATTGGTGGTCAGGGTTTTTTTTACCTCAATTCTCAATATTATAGTAAGACAATGCTCTGAAACCTATTTCAATGACAGATGACCACAAATAAAACTCGTTTCAAATCAATTAAAATTCTTTGGATATTTTAGTATTTCCTTTCTGTTGTTACGGTCCTAACTAGTACTCTGAGCAACCACCTAGTAACTCCGAATTAAATTAAATTTGTAGCATAATTCATTTGAACCTCAATTAATTTCAACTGCCAGCAGTTTCTCTTTGATTAGGGTGTACCTCTGGACTTTCAATACAATTTCTTTAAAGCTAGTCATCTGTTGCTTAAGTTTGCAAGCTTACCGATGACCATATTGCATAAAAAAGAGTTATTCTTTGATATAGAAGCTTAACTATGCCTGACTTTCTGGCTTTTTCTGAGCTACGTTTTGATAGGAGTTGAGAAATGACTTAAAACAGCTGTTTTATATTCCTACAGTGCGGTCCTTTATCATGACAAATGTAGCGTAGTTTGGACAGTGTATTTTTTCTTTAATCTTTTCTTTAATCTCCTAAGGTGAATGTTGTTAAGTAGGAACACTGAATGTTGTGTTTTCTGAAGACTTCTTTATAAACACTCACTAGTCTTCTTGACTTATGGTAAATTTACATTTTTCAGAGGCTCCCATTTTTCTTCATAGTCGGGTCCAGCAATTCCTTCAAATGATCTCGGAAGATAGGATGCAGTACTGAGTTGGATTCATTAAAATGATAATAAAAATAGTGCAACCTCCTTGTTTCTTTCTAGCACAGGAAAAGTATTTGTTTTCCTCTCTACTCTCCGAATTGGATCCTTTGGCGTTGAGAGTATTATCCTAAGGTGTTGTGAAAAATAAACACTTGACCTTATGTTGTCGAAGAGTCCGTCTCAGCTGTTCACTGATGTCGAAAGACAAACTCTCCGAGAGTACAATATCAAGTGTTCATTTTTCACAACACATTAGGACGATACTCTCAACGCCAAAGGTTCCAAACCCACTTAAAAAGATGGACAGTAAAGTTTACATACTACACTGTAAGGACGGCCATGCCCTCTACAATGGAAAATCAAAACGTTACTTGGGTCAAAGAGAAAAAGAACACAAGAGAGCTGTTGAAGAGGGTGATGCCAAGAGTCATGAAATTGTGGAGCAGTGCTGGACAAAAGATCACACCTTTCACTGAGAAAATTTAAAGGATTCTGGACAGGGAAGTAAATACTACAACGAAAGATCTAAAAGAAACCATCCATTCCCTATAGCACAGCAATCAAATGAAGAAGTTATCTTAAGCCCTTGAAGAAATATGAAATTACAGAAAAGTGCCACAGCAAACACAAGATAGGTATGGGGCCACTTTTCAAAACAACTCAATCCCTGTCACCAAGCAAGTCAGCACTATCAAAGTACAAAATAGCTATGCCTAATTACTGCAGTAGCCTGTTGTTACAGGTGTGTGACTTCATTTTGTGTAAAGACATAAAAGGTCAGCCATGTGGCGTAAAAGTGAATTAAAGCGACTCCAAAAATACGCTACAACTGGACGTATTGATACATAGGACTTGTGCACTTTTGGTAATCCATAGTACCGTGATAAAATCAATTCTTATGATTCTAATCTAGTGCAATTGCATATATACAGTTGTTGGCTTTTCTGTAATGCAATAAGTGTTTTGGTTACTTTGCTCTTGAATGGCTACATTAGATTAGCCTTAAGTGATGCATATGGTCCCTTATTAGATAATTCTTACGTTTTTATAGGTTTATGTTGCATAAAATTTTATACAACGGAAACTAATAAATACGATTAGAAAGGGCTGAGTAACGGGTATGCAGTGTCAGATACGTAAGAAATATGCGACCAGTACATTACACAAAGAACAAAACAGGATGTCTAGTCCAAGCTCTCTTCCTATATAGTTGGTATCATAGTTATCCATTAAAAATCGGTCTTTCTATCAAACCTTTTTCGTTGAAACATCTATTGGTATAATGAAGCGAACAAAAAAAGTTTGACGTATTTAAGTCAGATAGTCTTTGAGTATTTTCCTTCCAATTTGAAAATAATTTCACAAGACAGGCTAGTCTTTACTGCTTCGCTGTATTAATATTTCTTTCGTTGGCCAATCAGAATTGGTAATACTTTGACTTCATTATTGATAATGCCTATTTATAGTTAATATAGGCGGTTTTGAGCGCTAAATCAATCCATACCAGTCTTTTCGTTAACTTTTTTTAACCTTCATTTGGTTACCTACAATTTCCAAGAAACCGTTATTATAGTTTATCAGTCATCAAACAATAACAGCTTGCTTGCCATGTGATAAGGGACTGCAATCCATCAAATATATATTTTAAGGAAATGTGTAACAAAAATTAAATATATTTTAAGTGTATCAGTGGGATATAAGAACCCCAGAATTAAGACTGTCGAATTGTAAAAAAGACTGAGTCTAGCAAACTTGATAACATTTTGCATGCAGGAAACAAATGTGCACCTATGAAGGATGGACACGTACTACCTTACCAGAAACTTTACATTGAGTAAATCGAGCGATTAACAAACTTTATCTTATCAAACGGAAACAGAAAACATATACCATAAACGGAAATGATAAACATAGTATTTAATTTATTGACAATGAAATTCCATTAATCACAACGTTATATAAATTTTTTGAACTTGTTGAGATTATTTTGAGGGCTATCAGAGTTGTGGTCCGCGAGGGGAGGATGTGATGCACACCTTTGCCATAGTCCGTACCAGACCCCTCCTTCCGCAAATGTTTCTAATGCTATAGTTTGTTACTCACCAGTATTGTGTCGTTTGTTTGTCGTTGTTTTTCTATAGGTTTACACATACATGTGTGGTATCTTTTCTCACATTTATGACACTTAATTTTTGAAGAACGATTTCTCTCAATTTGCCCGGACCTTAAACAAATAAAGCAAATACTTTCTTCTCTGACTGGGTTTGATCGTCTGTCAACGTCAGAAAATTTGTGAGAATCGATAGCTTGGCGTGGTTACGAAATATACAAGTAATTTTTNAGTCCGTACCAGACCCCTCCTTCCGCAAATGTTTCTAATGCTATAGTTTGTTACTCACCAGTATTGTGTCGTTTGTTTGTCGTTGTTTTTCTATAGGTTTACACATACATGTGTGGTATCTTTTCTCACATTTATGACACTTAATTTTTGAAGAACGATTTCTCTCAATTTGCCCGGACCTTAAACAAATAAAGCAAATACTTTCTTCTCTGACTGGGTTTGATCGTCTGTCAACGTCAGAAAATTTGTGAGAATCGATAGCTTGGCGTGGTTACGAAATATACAAGTAATTTTTTAATTGTCTTAACCTTTATCAACACGTGTATGTTTGCTGTGTTCCTTTCTTACCAGTTAAAAATGCTAAAGAACTCATACGTGAATCCTCTTCTATGTTAACATTTGAAATCATGAGTGTTTTTCTCTGGCAAACAGTTCCGTACTAAAAATTCTTAAAACAGTATAAATATCTCATGAATTGGTAGAAGCAATATTTAAATTTGTTTTTAAGTTTTTACATAATTCTTAGTACTAAAAGCGGTCCATATCATCAGATTTAATTTCCAGAGTTCGTAAACTACGAGTTTGTGTTTCGATTCTGTTATACATTTTACTTAACGCCGTTATATCACGAATATAACTTACGTTTTCTACTTGTAATAAACTTTCCATATGAGAAGAAATTAACCACTCTTTGTTATCGAATTGGCTACGTAATAATTTCATTGCTACGTCGTAATTATCATTCTGTTGTGCTATGCTTCCGGCAATATTAGCCGCAGTGTCATTAGGAAAATTTTGTAGATATGTTAACTCTAGAATGTTTGAAAGATTTTCATTTTAGTCTATGGCACAGTCAAAAACTATCATTTAATGATTGCCAATCTTGAGGGTTCTTGTTATATCCTTGCAGATCTATGTTTAGAAGCTTTATGTTTGGTTTCAATGGTGAACGTTTATTAAAAATAAATGACATAGTTTCCTCTTTGTTAGTGACGTGATTGTTAATAATTCATAATTCCCTTTTGACGAATTGCGCAAAGCCACTTGTCGATACTTGCTCTAAACCAACATCATATTCTATTGAATCGGAAATTTCTTATCTAGCAGCTTGATCAGGTTAAATTTTTCAATGATTTTGTCGCTTTAACATTCGATAATTCACTCGGTTTGTTTCTAATACACTCTGCAGCATTTTCAAACATATTTTTATAGCTTTCCTTTTAACATCCCTGGCTTTAGCATTTTTTAAAGAGAGATGATGAATTATCCACAACAACAAAATCACTACCTCACCAAGGGCTCCTATTTTCTGTTCAGGATTACACTTTTACTAATAAAATTACAAAATTATACTTTTGTTTTTCAACACTTCAATGATCATAACACAAAACTGGCGTGTGAGAAAACATAAAATATAAAGACATGTGAGTGATGAGGCGTCTGGTACAGGATATGGTCGATGAAGGCATAACACTATCCAGCTAGATCAGGACTTTTCAATAAGGCTGGCGGTCATGGACAAGTTTGTACTTGTGAAAAAGTTTTTCTTAAGTCAGTTCCATTACTGGAACTGACTTAAAAAAGAAAAACATGAGTTTTGTTGAGTCAGCTATATTAGTCGATTTAGAAAGGAAAAAAATAAGAGTGGTGGAAGAGACGTCAGGGTTGTGCGGAACAACTATGCACAAATGAAGGTAGCTGTACATGGCCACACAATTGGAACACCATTGCAACTTGCTGTTTAGATATTTTTGCGTGTACATATAAGGTGTATCTAAAGACGTCTTGATAGATTTATAGAACAGCAAAACCTTTAGATAAGGACTTCCTACTTTTTTATATATACTAGCAGAAGTACCCTGCGTTGGTCGTGTAAAAAAAGTGCAGTTTAATAGGCTGAAAAGGCCCTATCAAGGAATTGCACGAATAGAAATGTGATGCTAGAACATTTTAGTTCAAAGAACTGCAACTACCTTGACACTTGGGGTGTGGTATAGAAATAATAGGTAATTTAAACTTTGATAATCTTACCAAAGATAGTGTCAGAACTTCAAGCAAAAAATGCTATGGCAATACATTGACAAAAAAAAGAAGATTTTAATAAAACAAAACAGAAAGTCCAGGTCCCTATGTGACTTTTTCACAGAGTTCATATTTCAATAGCTACGAATTGCTTGCCTTTTTTAGAAAAGTGAGTCAGAAAAATACTAACAGAATTGATTTCTGTTTTAGACGTTTCAGTCTTTGTTATGAAATTACGAAAGTATAACGGCATTCATGTTATTCTGGTGAATCAATATCATTCCTTACTGTATCACATAATTTTAAGATACATTTCAAATAAATAAAATGTAAAGTGAAAAAAACCCTGACATTTAATCATCTGAATTCAAGATTTACGGTCGTCTTTAAGACAGGCAAATTCCTTATGATTTAATAGGGACCACGAAATTTCTTGCTTTCTTCTTGACGTTACAACAAAAGCGAATATTGTAGTTATTAAATTTATAGTACATTACATATCTTTGAGATTCGTTCCTGCTTGTACGCTTCTTATTTTTCCATACAGGTCTTAACAACCAATTTTTTTTACTTTCAAAGAACAGCAGGAGATTGAAATACCATCCTTTTCAAAAGATGCACTGGTCATTTCCCAAGAGATAATTAATTTTATTTAAGTATTTATCATCAACTGTACCTACTAGGCATACTACAGTGATCCGTGTTCCTTGTAGTTTCTCTGTGGTCACAAAATTTTAAGAAGGAGAATGAGTTTCAATAATTTACTTTCAGGCGAAGAAATTTTTTTCTTCGGTGTACACTTGCCTTTTAATCTCCATTTTTAGTAACATCAAACGAGAGTAAATATCCGTTAATAAGTTTTTCCCATTAGTCGATCAGCTTTCCGTTTTGCATATATGCATATTACGTAAGTCTTTTTGACTAGGAAGCGATACCTTTTTCTATTGCTGTATTTAAAGCACTATTTGATTTTTGAGATTTATCTAGTATCCTGACCAATATTACAAGCTAAAGCTCCATTACAAGTACAATTTTTAGAAAAGTCTTTAACTTTTTACCAACAGTTTGTTTCAGCAAGTTAACTAGTAATACAAATTTTTATAGTAAATATTTTTCTATGGAATTTTCCTGTGCTGTTTCGACTGAACATAGAAAAGTCTTGTCCTTAGAATCTACGGAGGAAAATTTGAGGTATGCATCTCTATAAATTACTTTGTATAGCTTAGCAATGATTAATATCTTAAACTGACTTCTACCCTAGTCTTTTACTGCCCTTTCATCCTTATGTCCTTACGTTTATCCCTTAGTAATATACGTGAAGATAATAGAAGCTGCGTTTATTTAAACCTCGTGACAATTGTCTGATATGTCCCAATTTTCCAATATTCTGGCACTCTTTTTAATTTCATATTTTGATGGAAAACACAATTAGAATAGTAATATTGCAAGTAAAGTTAAACTTATTTTCATTGGAAAATATTTTGCTAGCACTTGACTAGGGAAAGGCAACAAGACCAGAAAAAGGTGTTGGCATGAGAAAATAGAAGTTAAGCGGGTTTTTATCAATGAAAAAAAGACCAAATACGAAAAGAGGATTGAGACACCCACAACATTTTGTGAATGCTGTCTAAAACAATTGAAGGCCTTGTCTACTACTTGTCTACTGAGTGGAGTCGATGAAAATTGAATCTGCATTGCGTCTAATGATCACAAATGGAAGGAAGAGATATTTCTATCAGTTTCCTTAAATTCCCTGAGCTCCAATTTTCACAGCATTCTCGGTCCATGAATAAATGATGCGCTGTAACCGAATCAAATTTAACAAAACTGGCAAATACTCCTTCTTTGTCATTTTGTCTGGACTCGATTAACACAAGATTTTTCTTACTGTGTACGAATTTTTTTTATTTTATAAATGAGTCCTTTGGGTATACGCCCTAAGTACTTAGCATAACACTGGGACTTAAAAACAAAAATTGGTAGTAGGGACGCGATAATTTTTTTCCCAACTATAGTTTTACCATTGGAGGTATGTCTCTACTCGTCACTTTACAGATAAATAAACACCATGTCGGGGACGCTGCGGCTTCGGTTACTCTAATTTAATGATCCCACATTGTCGTAGAGGTCAAAAAATATATAGAATGCGCAAACCTTAATTTATTATTCTCAGATTTTCCAGTTTAACCCTAAGATTCTTTGGTTGCGTTTCAAGCTGCTGTCACTTTTCTTGGCCTGCAGGAACACTGATAAACAAGGAGATAAAAATCTAACCACCAGCTGCCAGATTCTAAATTAAACATAATCACTAAACCTTAGCTGTCACAAACTGCTTTGTCATAGGGTTAAAACGTAGGATATCATTTGTATTTGGTGTTTACTACTAAAAAGGAACATGATGATTATTCACTGAAATTAACCTCCAGTTACTTTAAAATTTATGCGTTTTACAAGGCAATTTTCACTGGACTATACATGCGGTTGTATTCATTCAGTTCCAAGATTAATCAGTAAGTTGAAGTCATAAGGAACTTGGCCTACCGGGTTCTCAGTATTTAGACTCCTGACAAACTGGCAAGAAAATATATAAAATCTTATTAAATTTTGTTGTCTAAAGACGACCGTAATAATGCATCAAGGAATTTATTCTTTTTAAATGTTCTAGTTTGTTAATGTTTTTAAAATAGGTACTGCGAAATGTCCTATATTCTTCGAAGTCTCCATGATATTGGCAACAAGCAAAGCAGAGGGATTATCAAATTCTTCCACATTGTATTTGCATATTCGTTTTTTGGTATTGATTTGACGTTTTTTGTTGTTATACATAGGCAATAAACATTATGAAAATAAGATGGACTTATGATGGGAATGTTTCCAGAAATAGATTTCTCAANACCCCAGAATTAAGACTGTCGAATTGTAAAAAAGACTGAGTCTAGCAAACTTGATAACATTTTGCATGCAGGAAACAAATGTGCACCTATGAAGGATGGACACGTACTACCTTACCAGAAACTTTCCATTGAGTAAATCGAGCGATTAACAAACTTTATCTTATCAAACGGAAACAGAAAACATATACCATAAACGGAAATGATAAACATAGTATTTAATTTATTGACAATGAAATTCCATTAATCACAACGTTATATAAATTTTTTGAACTTGTTGAGATTATTTTGAGGGCTATCAGAGTTGTGGTCCGCGAGGGGAGGATGTGATGCACACCTTTGCACACTCTAATTTAATGATCCCACATTGTCGTAGAGGTCAAAAAATATATAGAATGCGCAAACCTTAATTTATTATTCTCAGATTTTCCAGTTTAACCCTAAGATTCTTTGGTTGCGTTTCAAGCTGCTGTCACTTTTCTTGGCCTGCAGGAACACTGATAAACAAGGAGATAAAAATCTAACCACCAGCTGCCAGATTCTAAATTAAACATAATCACTAAACCTTAGCTGTCACAAACTGCTTTGTCATAGGGTTAAAACGTAGGATATCATTTGTATTTGGTGTTTACTACTAAAAAGGAACATGATGATTATTCACTGAAATTAACCTGCAGTTACTTCAAAATTTATGCGTTTTACAAGGCAATTTTCACTGGACTATACATGCGGTTGTATTCATTCAGTTCCAAGATTAATCAGTAAGTTGAAGTCATAAGGAACTTGGCCTACCGGGTTCTCAGTATTTAGACTCCTGACAAACTGGCAAGAAAATATATAAAATCTTATTAAATTTTGTTGTCTAAAGACGACCGTAATAATGCATCAAGGAATTTATTCTTTTTAAATGTTCTAGTTTGTTAATGTTTTTAAAATAGGTACTGCGAAATGTCCTATATTCTTCGAAGTCTCCATGATATTGGCAACAAGCAAAGCAGAGGGATTATCAAATTCTTCCACATTGTATTTGCATATTCGTTTTTTGGTATTGATTTGACGTTTTTTGTTGTTATACATAGGCAATAAACATTATGAAAATAAGATGGACTTATGATGGGAATGTTTCCAGAAATAGATTTCTCAAATTTTGATAAAACAAATTGTCGTATATTGAACCCTTTAATATCTAATACTTGGCATTGATGATCCTTCCCCTTCGCCCATTGGCAACTGAACTGATTGGAAAGAGTTAAAGGAAAACTTATTGACAGTAACAATCGGTATTGAAAAGTTGGGAACAACACTCTTCGAATTAAATTCATCGACAGCTGTATAAATTCAGATGCTACTCCTCGTTTCCTCAGATTCCGAGTGCCTTAGAATGTTTTTTGGATTGTAACTTTGTGTATGCGTTCCAGAAACGACTTTTACGCAATGAGTTGAGTAAAACACATAAAGACCTGCAAAGGGCGAGAGAGACATTCGATGTGAGGCGATACTCAATAAAGGATAATATATCTGAGACACTTTTACATTCAGTAGCTTTCCACAGTCGAATCAACTACAGAAATGAAAGATCGAAGCGAATGTCACTACACAACAAGAAACTACAGACACTCTCAGAAGAACAGGGGAAAAATCTTCAACTTTAAGAATACTGTTGTCAAGTACATCTTAGATCTTATTGCTTCCAAGTATGTTATGGATACCTTGTCTCTTGAATCCCAAAACGCAGTTTTGAAAAAGTTTGAGCCGAAAGATATTCTTGCTAAACTTTGGGATATATTGAGATATTGTAAAAATAATGAGGTTGATAGACAGATAATAACAGACATTGACATTAAAACGTTAAGTTATGTGAAGAAATGTAGTAAATAGAAACCATCCAGAAATATTATGATAACAAAGCAATGTCTAAAGGAGCACGACCATCTGTCTGTACCGTTCGATAAATCCGTAGGTATATGTGTGATGGAGCGTGAGACATATGAAGAAAAGCTTTCATCGATCTTGAAACTGCCCCAATTTGAAAAAAATGAAAATATATGGAAGAATGAGAAAAATCTGGAAATTGACGAAAACGAGAGAATTATCGATTGGCTAAAGAAATTGACGAGGAACTACTGGAGAAACTCAGATCGAAGGGTAGTCATCCTGTGGGGATGTATAGACTTCCAAAGGTTCAAAAAAAATCCGTACCATCTTGCCAATTTTGTCGATCCAAAGCTCGCCATATCATAAAATTACACTGAAAACAACAAAGTGGTTATCGGTCGTTCCAGAATGTGTCATTAGCTCGTCTACTACGTCGATATGTAATTGTAATGTACACAAGGAAATAATCGCTGATGATGCGGAAATCCTTCCACAGTCTTCGAGGAGTAGCCGATTCCTTGAAACGCTGCAAGGGCTTTGGCAAGATGAGCTGCGTCCTAGCATTAACACAAAGGAGAAGTGGAGGAGTAGAGAACTCACTATTAAGTTGTAGCTGAGGCATTTAGTTATGAAATGATTCAACATTGCATTTGCATATTCGTTTTTTATTATTGATTTGATGTTTGTTGTTGTTATTCATAGGCCATAAACTTTATGAAAACAAGATGGACTGATAGTGGAAACGTTTCCCGAAATACATTTATCGAATTTGACAGAACATATCGTGATATATTGAACTTTTGATTTCCCGGAATACCTGTTTACATTAATTTTGAAAGTAAACTACCAGGGTGGATTCCAATTGTTATGCTGCTTTTACTTTTTATAGTAGCTTACTTTATGAAAAATAAATTTCTTCATTAACAATCGACTTCTTTCCTGTCACAAATTTAAGTATAGTCTTTTTTGAGTTTTAGTGCTGGTGCGATTCCAGGTACAAAAAAACCTGTCGCTAAGATTTATCGAGCCACTTATCTGTAAAAAGAAAATTATTGTGTTAAGCGAGTGCTTTCAAATCGACAGTGCAAGTTTATTCAGCAATCTGAGATAGTGTTTGTGAAGCAATCCTTTCTCGCCTAAGAAAGCATTGTTTGTTCTCTGTGATTTGAATATCTCTCAGAACACCTATGACAACGTTCAATTGTGTGATAAAATCTTAAATTTAATTAACCCTTTCAACTGACAAGAGATTTTTGTTAATAAAAAAATTCAAACATTATTTGTTCTTGAAGTATTGAATAGGATTTGATGCAATGCGGCTTACACGCAATGCGGCTTACACGCAATACGGCTTTCATAATGGTTAAGATCGTACCAATCGTGTTTTTAATTATTAAATTAATTATTAGCTGCGTCAACTTCAAAAGGACATAATCAGACATGTCTTGTAATTAAAATTGCACATGGTTCACAAAATTTCTTCATTAAGATTAATCCAAGTAAAAGAAAAACTGGATTACATAACGAATTAATTATTACAGCTGAGACAATTTAATGACAGAGGAGTGCTATTCAACAAAGGGAATTGATCTAATATTAATAATAGCCAGTACTCGAATGCAGTAGCTGCAAGTAATGCCTTTGTAAACTATTTTCCTTTGTGTAGACAAAACTAATAAACGAGTACTTTACATTTTAATATAAAAATATATAATTCGTATAAGCAAACAGTACATCAATCAGATCCCCCAAAGCAACAGATCTGTAATCTCTTGATGGCTCTGTAAATAATTGGAAAAATTCTTCCTTGAACTTTTGTTGTGCATCTATTGCAATCAACAATGTCAGTTTTTTATAAAAATCAGCAAATATACGCTTTCCGGATCTCAGGCTATTACATTATATTTTTACTAATAGGTGAAAATTATAGTCTTTGTTTGTAGAAGTTGAGACTAAGATTTTTATTTGAATTTCGCAATGTAACATAAGTGACTTTAAAATAAATTAAATCACCACCTTTTGTGGACAATTCAGAGCATGATATAGAAAAGAAGAGAGGTCAAAAGACTACATTTCGCATCTCGACAAGTCTGTTTCGTGACAGCACTCACTATCAGGAGATGTAGCCCTCTAAATATTTTGTTTTTCACGCTACTGCGTCACTACGTAACGTAGGATAAGTATTTCTGCCTCTCAAGTCCGCACCAGGACCTCAGAGACGCAGAACACTGCGCAAAATTGATGAGGTGACCAAACGTGCTGAATCTGAACACTTGCAGCGACGTCAGGGATCAGCAGTGTTTCGAATGCTTCGAATAGTGGTAGTGTTCCCATGGCTCAAGCTATCACCGGCACAATGGTCACTTTTGTTCGGTACATGCCCTCAAGCTTCTCCTGCTTTTCTCGTTTCTTCCCCTTTGATCACAACTCAAACATTCATTGGCACTGCAACATCGATGAGCTTCAAGGTTCTCTCACGCTTATCGTGGATAGAGATGCCTGGCTTGATATGCTTGATTCTGAGATTCGTTGACAAAATCGTGTCCTAGTACAGCACAACATTGCCATCACCAAAATGGCATCACATTCTCTGGGGTGTGCTCATACCAGTTCTCTTCTACCTTCACTCCAAACCTTTGGCACAACTCACAATGCAATCTGAGTGCAATTTGATCGTGTGTGACAATAAATTGGCCTTCGGCCAGTACCTTCCATCCACCTGCAATATGCATATCATCTTCATCTTTCAATCCACACATGTAGCCCATAGGAGAGATTTGTTCGTGGTCCCATTTGGCTCGCACTGATAGCATTGGCAAAGCTTGTTTCTGTTCTGCACAGATGAGGCCATCTGTTTCTTTTTTTAGATACCCGCTTTTAATCCAATCGATCGACCTTGGATGGGCAATTCCCTCAACTTCTCTAAGGAAGTTTCCTTGGATGAGTACATCATGAAACTGTTCGCGTGTCTCCTGCTCTACTCCTTGTTTGTACTCCTCAGCCCGTCTCCCCCTTTCACAATACTCTGCCTTTCCACTTCCTTAAGCAACCACTCATTAATTCCTTCAAGATACTCAGCCAGGCTGTTCTTTTCTAAAGTCATTACGTCTTTCACACGCAACATTTCTCTTCTACCTTCGGCTCTCTTTAGGTACAACTCTTGACACTGCTTCTGGGGTGCAAAGCCCCATTTATCGTAAGGATCTTTCGGGTCCTGGTGTCCATATTCTCCAGGTCTTTCTTACTCCATTTTAGAATACATCCACTGTACCTCATGACTCTGACTGCCAATGCATTAATGGTAAAAATCGGGTTCCCTGCATACAGTTTGGATCTGGCCAGTAATTTCACCCTCCTGTAGTATTCTGTCAGTATGAGGTAGTTCATCTTTAAATTGCAGTGTTCCCACCAGCTGATATACTCCTTGGTACTTGAACCCTTCCTCACCCACTACCTTCATAGTTTCCCCGTTCGGATGTTCAATGCCGTCAGTCTTCCTCACATTGCCCCTTTGAAGAACCAAAATACCACACTTGCCCAGACCAAACTTCATCTCATTCTCATCAGAGAACATTCGCACTGTGTGTACGAGAGTGTTCAGTTCATACTCAGACCTAGCATAAAGCTCATTTATGAACAACAGGTAGTTAACTCTATGACCACTGTCATCCTCCATTTCCTCGTCGCCAAGACGGTAGCCATATTCAGAGTTTCTCAGGATGATGACAAACAGGAGAGTCGAAAGCGAGGCACCCTGAAAAATTCTTCGTTTGATTGTCACCTTGCCTAGCTCCTGTCCATTCAAAGATAATTTGGTGGACAAATGCGTCATAGCATTACAAAGCAATTTTCAAATATTTTCAGCAACCCCTGTAATTTTCACAGTCTCAAAAAGCCAGGAATGAGGGACCATGTCATAGGCATTTGTGTAGTCATACTACCCATGCCGTAACTAGGTTTCTCTGCTTCTTTCTACAGTGCTTTAGAGTCATCTTATCCATCAACATTTGACCTTTCGTTCACCGTGTTTGTTTCCTGCATCCTTTCTGTTTATCTGGAAGAAGGCTTTGGTTCTCATGGTGTTCATATATTTTATCAACAAAAAAGGACGTCAGCAAATTCCAAATGAGCGCAAGACAAGATATTGGTCTATAGTTGTTGGCCACAGTCCCTTTGCTGACATCTTTTTGAACGTAAAACCGTTCGACCCTCATTCAACCACTGTGGTACATCTCCTTCGCTTACACACGATCCAATATGGTCAGAAATTTGCTGATGCATCCTGCAGAGCCTCTTAACTCAGAAGCCCTGGACATCATCGGGTCCCGGAGACTTCCAGTCAGCCATCTTTCTTGTGATATCTTTCACATATTGCACTATTATATGGACATTTTCCTGTTTTTGTGCATCCTGCAGTTCTTCTTTGACCTTATCGATCCAGGAGTCTTCTTTGTTGTGCGAAGCTTCATGCTCCCTGATCCCTTTCCAGAACTCCGTTGCCTCTCCAGTGTCAGGGGCTTTGTTGTTTCTAATCCCTCCATTCAGCTCACTGTAGAGCTGCTTCTAGTTGTTATTGAAGAGATTATTCGGACGAACTTGCAAGTTGTTGTCCTGGAACCATTTGATTTTGACTGCACCTACGTGGAATTTTGACTTTAGCATCTCAATGACAAAGAGGTTGCCAGCATTATCGAGATCATACTTGTTGTTCATATCACGACGCTCAGAGTGGCTTAGATCGTAGCTTCCCCTTCACCATTTCCTCTAGTTTGCTCAAGTCGTTTATCCAGCTTTTGATGTTACTCTCTTTCCATCTTTTACACCAGGGTTCTTTCCTCCTTTCCCCGCTTTTCATGTTTTTATTTATCCTACCAAGTCTCGCACATACGGCAAATGCCGCTGCATAGAGAAGCTTGTTCGTCTCAGTTATGTCATACTCAACATCCTGTGTACATTTTGTTCCTGTTCATTGACTACCCGACGGTCACACGCCTTCAATGATAAAAATGTATTGGAGCATGGTGTTCTCATGACCGCTCAATCGATGTAAAATTAGCGTGTGCTGCTCGTCTAGAGGGTTAGCTTCCTGGAGACAATGAACTTCAGGGAGATCATCTTCACCATCGAGGACTTCGCCCTCAACCGCACTACTTCTCTCTTCTCCATAGTCATAATCGTCAACTTGACTAATCTCCCCCACACACCCCTCCTTCAGAATGACATGCATTTCCTCGTGATCTCCATTTTGTGGTACTCCTGCCCTTTCCTCGTTTCCAGTCCTATCCACTTCTACACATCCATTCGCCTCCATCCATTGGCCCCAACTCTTGCCTTGATTTCACCTTTCTCTAACTCAGCGAGTTTACCTATGTTCACTATGGCTTGGATTTGTAATCTCAAGCGCTTATCATTTACNAAAGAGGTGTCCGACTAAAGAAGCCCCACCTACCCATGACGCTGACTATATATAGAGGGAGAGATATAGAGAAAAAGAGAGAGGGGGAGAGGGAGAGAGGGAGGGAGAGAGAGAGAGAAAGAGAGAGAGAGAGAGAGAGAGAGAGAGAGAGAGAGAGAGAGAGGAGGAGGAGGGTTAAGAAAATATACACTTAACTATTTAAAAAATATATAGTGTTTTTAATATATTTACATCAACTTTGATCATCTTTGCTTTTCCAATTAAAAAAATACGAACGTTTCAAAATTTAGAGACACAGTTTGATGGTCTTTTAAAAATTGTTAAAAGCAGTGTGTTTCATGATACCACAAAGCCGTTTCACGGTTTCTTTGATGCTTTAGATTAAGGAATACAATGCACCTTAGTCCAAGGTACGTAAGAAGTTAAACTCTGATTTTTTTATTCTGTAAACCGCGAAATTTTCTTTTTCTTTTCCTTGGTCGAAGCAGTTCTTTGTCCTGTTTGTTGCCGGCATACCAAATGTATGGTTTTAAGTTAAATTGGACTAGATTGACATGAAGTAATATTTCCCTATTGAAAGTGATGTACAAAGGAAGTCAGTTTACACCCTGTATTTTTTTTATTAGTGACAGGAATATAAGTAGATCTAAAAAGTTGATGACAATCTATAATGACATAATTGTGCAACTTTTGTGGATTAACGTCCAAGATACTTGAATACTTCAGGAACAAATTCCAAATTCTAATGAAAATAATAAACCAGGATGTAAGCGTATGGTTTCTGTAATGTCAACGATGAAACCCTAAGGAGAAAAAAATTGTTTTCTGGTTTAAGTGGTGAAACTTAGGCAAATGTGGTTGATTTAAATAGCGAGTTTTGGAATTGATGAAATGTCAGATTCCAATGGTTTCTGGAATCAATAAAATACGACACACTGAACATTTAAACCTGGAATGTAAACCTTAAAATGAAATGAAAATTTAATATTCCAATGAGGCTTTGCTCTAATTTCCTTTAACGGATTTAGAACATTGTAATGAGGTCACGGTATGAGACCATGAAAGGGATTCTAAGAGGATACTGACAATCGTGCCTGTTCTGTTATACAAGGAAGGTTTGCTTCAACCTTTCTTTTTAGTTAAAGGATTTAAAAGGAGGTTTGTGTCTACCGGCATAGTGTTAATATTTCTATTTCAGATGTTGCATGAGGAAGGTAGAGATGGCCTCTATCGGCATTCTTCTTAATGTTGATTTAGTTGAAATGTATTCCTGAGCCGGAAAATAAAAACTGTTGGCAGATCAGACTTAAGACTTTCGAAAAGAAAACGTTTACTCACATATAAAGAGCAATTTTTTTCATGTAAGCGCTATAAGAATAAATAACATCAAAACAGAAGGCATTAGTAGAAAGGTGAAGGTAGAAAATATCTAAAACAATATAAATGATGTTACTAAAGGGATACCTATTTGAGAAGAAAAATAGTGTATTATCTAACTGGACAGTTATACAAAGTAAAATCCGACGAATGAGAATGGGAGATAAGTAAAAAATATGATTTTTTTCAATTAAATGTCGATCAATAGGAGAAGGATCTGACAGGAAATAAACTGCTTTTGGAAAGGTAAAATAGGCGATAACAAGAACCAGTATGATGACAATGACAAGAGGAAAGAAGATACCATGGCCAGGACAGTAGCCACATTAATAAATCTGAGGGAAATACCCGTTATTTCAAGAACCTTAAGATTTAAGACTATAAAATAGTTATCCCTATTAACATCATGAGATATAAAAGATTTAAACCTGGAATGTAAAACTTAAAATGAAATAAAAATTTAATATTCAAATGAGGTTTTTCAGATATCTTTATTGTCTTTATAGTCACTGAGGAGCCGTGGTTTGGTTAGTTCAACTTCACCGTAACCAAGAGGTTCCGAGTTCGATTCCCTGAGCGTGCGACTTTGGAAATTCACAAAAGAAAAAGCCATTGGTTGGCGTCAGGGAGGCCATCAGGCCAAGANACGTGGAATTTTGACTTTAGCATCTCAATGACAAAGAGGTTACCAGCATTATCGAGATCATACTTGTTGTTCATATCACGACGCTCAGAGTGGCTTAGATCGTAGCTTCCCCTTCACCATTTCCTCTAGTTTGAAATGAAATAAAAATTTAATATTCAAATGAGGTTTTTCAGATATCTTTATTGTCTTTATAGTCACTGAGGAGCCGTGGTTTGGTTAGTTCAACTTCACCGTAACCAAGAGGTTCCGAGTTCGATTCCCTGAGCGTGTGACTTTGGAAATTCACAAAAGAAAAAGCCATTGGTTGACGTCAGGGAGGCCATCAGGCCAAGAAATTCCTCACTGCCAAATCCAAGTCCCTTTGAAGGGCACCATCTGAGCCCCAGTTTAAAGGGGGAAATGACGACAAAACCATATATATGTATATATCTAGCCACTGTTGCTTTTTCCCACTTATATAACTTCTGATCACTTTTTTCCATTCTTATTATTTCGTATAACGTGTTAAAACACCGAGTAATACCTTTTCTTTAATTTATTTAAATGGAAGTAAATTTCCTTTGATACCCGGCTGTATGTAAAGCATTATGTGTAATAGGGCGAAGGTATATTGAACATAATGCACTGATAACAGCTTGACCTTTTGTCCTGAAAATACAGCTTTTTCATCACCTACACATAAAAAATAATTTTCTACTAAACTTTACTCGTCTATAATACCCCCATGTCAACTTTTACAAGACGATGATGCAGATGATTTGCATTGGCACATCATGCGGTAATTTACGATTGTTAAACTTTGCTGTGGTTTTGGGGTAAGAAAATAAAAGGTATTGGTACATCGTATTGCGGCTTTTAAAAAAATGCAAAATTTCACTGAGATATGAATACACATTCATATTCATGTATAGTACTATATCTATATATTCAATAACAACATAAACTAAAAAAATAAAGGTATTAGAAAAAAAACATACAGACGAGAAAGAAGAGTTCGTGTATGAGAAGAAATGAAAGATATTTTCAGTTAAATACCAACAAATAGGAAAAAGAGGTGACTGAAAAAAAGATAAGTGATGTGAAATGAATTAGTTAATAAACTGAATAGGATCAATGTTGGTCAATGAACTGTAAGGGAAGCCCTTAAAAAGGTGAGAAAATATATCAATAAAAACAACATTGCAAAAGCTAATAAAAATGTAGAATTGTTGCTTTAAAAATATTTAATAAGTACGAAAAACATTCACCACTTATATCCAAAGGACAGTTTACAAAAACATTTCATATTTGTTTTATTTTATAAGTACGGAAGGGATTTCCTGGAGGCCAAATAAATTTCTTTTCATTTCACTAATAGGTGTAGCACTGTTCTGGTGTGTTTGATCACATCAGTCCGATCCATTTTGTGGTAGGGGTAAGGTAAATTATTATCTGTATTATTGCATCTTTTACCATAATGTTTTCGGTCAAGAAGAGCAGCTGTACGCTCTTATGGCAGCAAGATGACAAAGATTTCCTTTTGTTATTTTAATTATTATCAATTACATTTCTCCAAAATGTTCGGAAATTAACGTGTTTTCATACCAAACAGTGGCAGTGTTGCCCTGCCTTTAAAGAAAGCTTCAGTTTTTTAAAAATATTGCATTTATTGGATTCTAGGCAACCCCTATACTAATTTCTTAAGCGTTTGGCTAGGATAAATTATAATTATTGGCAATGTCAAAAACAAACACGTCAATCTATTTTCTCTCCCCATAACTCAATGGTGGCCTAAATATCTCTCACACGGATGTTTTCTTATTTTATACCAATCTAGACCTTTGATAGAGACGAAAGGACGGTTTCCATCAAAATACACAAAAAAACCGTCATGTACGTAGTACATTACTTGTAAGCAAATACATGTTTACAGATAATCAGCATTTGAAAGAAAGTTAATATGCTAGCTAAGGATGTATCGGGTTTTGTACAATGTATGTTTACTCAAATCTTCTTTCAGTTGAAAACAAAATGCTAGAATTGATTAAATAGTGTAGCTATGGTAAGTGTGTTTATCACTGACAATAATAAGATAAGGGATTCAAAAAGTACAGCTTCCAAAAATTGTTAACAATTTCAGTTTGCGGGGAACTGTTTCTCATTATGTGGCCATAACGTGCATGGATTTTAATTATTAACATATAGCATATACTTCTCTGTTCTCAAAAAGTCGTTTCCGTATGTTGAAGACCACCGTTGTATTTCCCAATTTGTTATTTCTGAGGGATTGCATGTCAAATAAATCTAAAAATTAAATGGAGGATTCCAAATTTTTGGACACCTACTTCTATTATTTTGAATATACTACAAGGTAATGCAGATAAAGAGAGAGTTCTGACTATAATCAGGCCAAATCAAATACAAGTTGTTTAAACTTATAATAAAATAGATCTATTGAACCATTCAGCCAAACTAAGGAGTAACTTGCTATGACTGCAATCTCTAGACCTTCTACAGAAATAAAAAAACACAATTTGTAACAAACCAGTAGAATTTTTAGCATAGCTTGCAAGCAAAACTAGCGGGGCAACCTGTTACTTAAAAAAGTAATATTAATTTTATTGAAATGCTTTTTATCAAATCAGTTTACCATTAAATCTAATATTACTTTTCTTCCTGCTTCCCATTCCTTTTATCCCTTTGTTTTAGTTAAGAAATACGTGAATCTTTTTTCAGTGGTGAGTATTAAAACCTCTCTTAGTGCTGTTTTCTTAAAAGGTGAAACCCCAAATAAACTAATGGCAAAATAAACACATACCCTGTACATGAAACGGAAGTAACTTATCTTTGGAGCCATATCTAGGACCATCGCTTATTGAACATAAGTGGAGCTCAATATACAGGATAACCTTACATGCTCGCCCTCACTTTTTCCTCTCCAAACGTTATTTCTAATTTTTTAGCATTTGATACCTGCTGATAATACCAAAATCCCTTTTTGCTTTCGCTTTGAACAAAATCCTTATGTAATTTTTAAGTTACGACCTTAAATGCCCGTTTATGCACAATTAACTATGTCGGTATTCGAAGAAACTATGACTGCCAATTGAAATTCTATTCTTTATAGACAAGTAGCTACGTTAACTTAAAGTTAAAAAAAAATTGCCCTTAAAAATTTGAATAAGTTGATAATGAGCAATCATTGACCAAAAAATTTGTACTTTCTTTTGTGGAGAGGACCTGTAGTACATGTTTGTTGGTAGATTCAGGTTTGTCCTACAAAACGCCATTTCCAGGATAGGTATTTTATAGAAAAAGAGTTATATTTTAAGTGAAGCTAATTATTTTTTAATATTATCGAAAAAAACCAAAGCACATACCTAATTCCGTGGCTGATAATAACGAAGCCTCTAAACCCAAAATGGTCAGGCATCAACGAGGAAGGAACTCCTACCAAGGCAGAGGTTTTAAGAAGTCTCGTTTCTTTGCAGGCAAAGAGTTGTACACTGCTTAAAGGAAATAAAAATGGATACAGACATCCAACTCAATCAAATTTAAAAGTTAAAATTCATGTCATGAATAAAAAAAAAAGAAAAGCACTTACTGAAATCCTTGGCTTATGACAGCTGCCATTTAGCCCTCCAAACTGTTTCGGTATGGTTTATCATACCGGGAGAAAAACCTCAACTGAGCCAGAAACAAAAAAAAACCTGGTTATTTTCCCGCCGAATTTTGCCCTGTGTTTAAAACAAAAGAAAATTATACACCTGGGTTAACTCAGCTGAGAATTAGAGAAAATAGCCCAAAACACAGCAAGTCATTGGGGAATAATAGATACAAAAATAATCTTAGTAAGCAATAAGTAAGAAATAGTCCTTCAGCTCTAATTTTTGTTGACATGACTAAGACAATAAAACTCCGGTTAATTTATTAATTTTGTTTCTAAAAGTTTTGGTGTATGTCAGCCTGTTTTTTACATGAGAATTCCGTGACTCAGACATGAATCTTGTGATTCTTGAGAATTTTGCCAGAATGGCCCTCATAATTGATTTTTAATTTTTCCTGGAAAACCCAGCATCAATAATACTTAAACGAGTAAATTTTTAGCTGCCAAATAATATCCCAGGCTCCAAGTTTTTCTTTTTTCCTTAATATCGCAGAGTCGACATGTCAAAAAAATTTACTAATAAACAGGCATTATTATTATCCATTCATTATTATCGATTAAACTGTAATCTCTTATTAAAAATACTTCTGAACGATGGAAAACCACCTGTCTAAATCCAAAACATAAAAACAAAAGTGGAAGACACAGAAAACACAAAAGTATTTCAATTACAATATCCATATATTTTATCTTAGTTCCTGTTCTGTTGGATAGGTGCTATGTACCTTTGTATTCAGACCCGCGTGACGATTTCTTTTTGTGAGTTTTTTTTTATTCCAAATTCTTGAGGGAGGAGAGGGGGTGTAGTGACCTATTCTCATATTCTTGCCATGTATCTTGAGCCTGGCCATAATTCTTAAAATATGATTCATTTTCTGGCGAAATGGAGGTTCCTACGTACAAGACTGGTAATTATGCCATGGGCTCCTTTCTTCAAACCATTACACTTTGATTCTTTTTTACCTTCTTCTTCTCCCTTGGTGACTATGGTCGTACCTTAGTTGCTGGTATCAATCATGTCTTCCTCTCAACCTAATGTCGCCTTGTAACTTTGTTATTAGAATTTAATTCAAAATTAAAAAATCCCAGAGAACAAAATAATATTACCACATACTGACAAATTGATGTCATTAAGTATAATTAAGTATGCTACGACTTTCGAAATGCAAGCACTTTATGTTTGGTGAGCTTCATGGTAATTGAAGTTTGTGATCATACAAAATTCAAACGTTCATTATTAATAAGTCATTTACTTGGACACAGTTCAGGATTTTAGGGATTTGCTGGTGATTTTCTTATACGGTGGTTTCTTTCCTAACATATAATCTTTTTTCCACATATCAAACCCTTTAAAATTGATTATTACATAAATATAGATTTAATGGCTTTATACCTTGTATTGTTATTAACCAGAAAAAGAAAAACAATACACAAAAATTCATCAGTACTTATCAGTGGTATAAATAAATATGCACATAACCTCAGGTGCAGCTGACAAACGCCTGTAAGACCTACCAGGATCAAGGACATTACAAATGACGCCAGAGCTCAGAACTGAGCGGATTGGGTTTTTCTTATTTTGTGTTATTACTGGTGACACTTTGAGAGCACAATTGACGCAATATTTGCTCTGCGCATTCTGATAGAGTAACACCGCGAATGACAAAAGTAATAATATTGTGTACCCATAGATTTGGAAAAAGCGTATGATAGGGTGCCAAGGGGAAAATTATGGTATTGCATGAGAATATCCGCAATAGCAGAAAAGTATGTAAGGCTAGAAAAGAGACATGCACAGGGACAGTGAGACAGCCATAAGAAGTGCCCCAGGGATGACTGACTGGTTCCAAGTCAGGGTTAGACTCCATCAAGGATCAACCTTAAGTCCCTTCCTATTCACTATATTCGTGGATCGAGTCACGGATCAAGCCCAAAGAGAAGCACCATGGACAATGTTGTTTGCCGACGACATTATGATGTGCAGTAAGGCAAGAAATAAGGCTGAAAAAGAATTGCAAAAATGGAGGGTTACCCTGGAGAAAAGAGGAATGAAAGTAAGCAGAGTAAAAACGGAATATCTGGTCTTGAATTGAAGGGAGGATTAACGAGGGCAGAAGACTTCAAATTCCTGGGATAAACAGTACAGTGCTATGGAGGATGCAACATGGAAGTTAAGAAGAGTATACAAGCAGGATGGGGTGGAGGGAGGAAGGTCACAGGCGTACTATGTGACAGAAAGCTACCACCAAAAGTGAAGGGAAAAATATATAAGACGGTAGTGTGGGCAGTTTTACTGGATGGGCTTGAGTCAGTAGCGACAACAAAAAACATGACGCAGAGTTGGAGGTGGCAGAATTTAGACTACTGAGGTGGGCACTTGGAGTCACACGTCTGGATAAAATCAGAAATGAATAATCAGAGGTACAACACATGTTAGGTGATTGAGCCAGAAACAGAGAGAGGCAAGGCTGGGATGGTATAGGCATGTGATCAGAAGGGAAGAGAACTATATCGGGAGGTGAATGTTAGACATGAATCTGACAGGAAGGAGGAAGAGAGGAAGATCAAGGAGACGTTACTTTGATGTACCGGTAATAAAATAGGACATGAGGGGGATGAGAGTGAGAAGAGAATATGCTGCCGACCGCAGCAAATGGAGACGTATGATCTGCTGTGGCGACCCCTAACTGGAGCAGCTGAAGAATAAAGAAGAAGAAAACTGGTGACACTTTGAGGCATGTCTTGCTTAATCAAAGAATATGGAAGTGTTACTACAAGCAGGAAAATATACAAATAAATGCCATTCACTGAAACATCGAACTCGAGTCACACCAGCGTCATATATATAAACAATTCTTACAGTTGTGCTGATATCTTGAGTCTTTTTAGTGACTTTTTGCTAAAAAATGTGCCTGTTTAAGAATAAAGGAACCAACCTTATCTTATTTGTTTTACTTATTGCATTTTATGATGTCGTAATTAACCAAAGAGCCATCCTAATGTTCTCTTTTATTTTTCTCTGCACTTCAGTATTCTTAAAATAATCAATTTTTATATTCTAACGCAATTTTTTGCCATGTAACCATTAGAGATACCAATACTGTTATAGAATTTTTACCTTTTTTGTAATAAGTGCAGTCAATGTAAACTACCAGTTTAAATGAAAAAAGAGTAAATAAAATAATAATTATTATTTTTATACAGAATTTAAGCAGTTCTCCTTTGTTCCATTCAGTGACCTAGAGCTTAAACTCCTTATCGCTGCGTATTTGATACCATTACCTTCCTCTATGTCTAAATATTTATATGTGTCTTCTTGCTCGAGTTCTTGAATCAGTGTTGTGACACCTAGCTTTACGCGTGATCTATTTGTCAGTCTCCTTCCTTTTAAAGGAGGTTTGGCATATTTATCCAATTCAAATTACATTTGAATGTCCTCACTGAATATCTCTACTGTATTAAAACGTCCTGCTAGATATTTCATGTTTAATCTCGAAAGAATTTGTTGTTATGGAACAAGAGGAGAAACTAATGATCATTGTTGTTTGGCATGTATTTATGCCATGTGGGGTATATTTGCTTAGATCTGGTGAACTCTAAGAGATTTATATTCTTTTATTAATCCAACTAGAAAAAAGCACTGTTAAAAAGATTTTCTTAGTTTATCCAAGCAATACTCATATTCTTCCTCTCAGCTTAACAATCTTCAATAATCATTCTATTTACTGTACAAGAAGTTGATGTTAGCAACCATACGATATTCTTTTGCATCCTTTTTGTTCAGGTGGTAGTATATTGTTTTCTTCTAAGTGGTTGTAAGTTTTGTCTCTTGTAATCAATGTTAATATTTTGAACGTGGTTGACAGGCATGTGATTGGTTTCTAATTCTTTTTGATTATTTATTTCTTGTGTTTTAGACAACAAGTATGATATTCCTTGTGTTAACAATGTCGAGCTTTTTTCCGACTCTCTAGCTATCTCACTATAACACCTTGCTGGATCTTTGTGTAGGGATACGCAACAAAAATTTGATCTTTTGCATATGCCAGGGGATTCCCATTTACTAGAGTTTAAATCACTTCTGTAAATTCATCTCTAGTTATATCTTTCCATTCCTATTCTGGTGAAATTTCATGCACTTCTTTTTGCGTTCTTATCTATTCAGCCACCTCATTTGTTGTTTATCTTCTTCTAAAATTGTTTTTCAAACCGTTTTACCTTAATCTAAAGATTGTGTTATATTAAATTTCATTTGTTAACAATTCTGTTAGAATACTTTTGGCTAAGGTTTAATCATTCTATTTTGTCTAAACTTATCATTTCTTTTCTCAAAGCCTCTTATTCTTTGAGCCTTTACCTGTATCTTCTTCTTTAACTTTTCTTTCTCTGTATCTATGTCTTCTTCTTCCTTAATAGTGAAGATTCTCATGATTTTTCTCCTTTTCCTTCCTTAATTCCATTGCCTTTCGTTAACTTTGTGACAATAAAGAAATTGCCTCTTGTTATAGTAATTTATTTTTCAATTCTTTCTTTCTAAGCAGGTTCTTTTCTCTTTGATTTTCTTTATTTTTCAATTTGAGGCCTTCGTTTTCAGTTATAACTGCAACAGTTGTGTATATTAATTTTTCTGTTACATCTGATAGCATATGGTTTTGTTCTTTGTTATTAACGGAGCTTTATGTTACGTCTTAATCATTTCTTTACTATTATCATTATTACTAATATAGAACTGTCGCACACTTTAAAAATATCACTTCATTTAGTGGTAATGTCTCGTCGACATTGGTAACAGCATGTCTTTTCAATTTTCATGGACATTTTTTTAGAATCCATGCGGACTGAAAGATTACAGTCGTCTTCATTTCTTAAATTCTGGTCTCAATTCCTAGTTCTCTTACTTTTCTTTTGAAGTCTTTTGGTGGTATTTCTCATTCCCCGATGACTATTGGGACTATTTTCACTTTTATATTCCATATATTATTGTTTTCGTCCTTTCTTCAAGCCTTTTGCTGTTTGGCAGCTTTTGTCTTGGCAGCGGATTGAATCTCTCAATCTGATGGTATTCCAAGCACACGTCTTTCGCAAAAAAGATATCATTTGTCTCATCTCAAGCTCTTTAGCATACCTCTTAAAGATTTTGCTCTGTGTACCAAGGGCTCCAATAATGATGGGTATTATTACTTCCCTAACACTCCTTAGCTTCGCCACTTCTCTTCTAAGATTTTCGTTCTTTTCTCTCTTCTATCCTTCTCTTCCGGTCACTCTTCCATCAAACAGGCGTGCGAAATAAGTGATTTTGCATTTATTTGCCCCTTTATTGTGCTTCGCCTTTTCTATCATGGCTCTCTTATTTTACCCTTAACAGATTTTTTCGACCCATTTGCAACCTAAATGTTCACAGCTTTAATAAAATTATTAGTTTTTGTAATATTGTTTGTATGAATATATTATACTATTGCATTCGCTTCAACTGTTAACTATTTAAGAGAGTTCTTATCAACCTTTTTGAATGCGATACCATCAGCATTTCAACTTTTGACCATTACTTCTCGCAACTAATTAATTACGGTTTATGTTTCTTGATGGGGTGTAAAGTTTTCAACCTCAAAATAATATATGCATATGTTAGGTGAAAATTTTCGATAATTCATTATCATTTTCAAACCTAAAAAAATATAAACAGAAATATTAGTATCAGTCTAAAACACATGCCAGAGGCACAAAGCAGGTGTCCTAATTCCATTGTTCTGTGGTCAGGGTAACCTGACTACAACTTAGAGTCAATACAACTTGATCGTGAGAGTGGAGATCCTATACTCATCCTTCGTGTTGACTGGAACCTCCAGAATTAGAAGACTCTGTTCTCCTCAAGCTGAGGTTTTCAGTATATCCATATGATCAAATATGAGCTTTGTGTTGCAGTGTTTTTAAACACTTGCTGACTGGTTGGGATGGTGCACTGTGCTCCTTAAAGCGGGTCACCATATGCCGGCTTGTTTGGCCGACATGGCAGGCTTCACAACCTGGACACGTAATTCGGTATACTGTTCCACTTCGTAGGTGCTTTTCAACTTTTGGCTTCAACAATGGTAATGTTATTTTCAGTTTTCGGAAAGCCATTAACAGTCTGCATGATGTCTTGCATATGTTTAGTCCTCGTTCATAGTCTTCTGCGACTTTTACCCTGTATTGGATGAAGATCATCTTCTCCTGGACTGCTATGGGTTCTACTGAATCCGATGGTTGCTTTGAAGATGGAGGAATAGTGGTAACTGTCACATAATTTTCAGTTGCGGGACGACTGTTTTCCATGATGGTGGTGATTGTTTGCTCAATGATGGGTTAATTGAACATCGGAGGGTATTGGTTTTGTTCCAGTATTCTTTTAGCTTTCAACATCCTGAAAAGGAATTGTTTCCATGTGCTGCATGCACGGGATTTCCGGTGTCAAAATCTAGATACAACCACTCGCTTATAACGTCGGGGTACCAATGCATGGTAATTCAAATCAACCTTGTGTCTGTAGGTTTATTATACCATGTAGAACTATAGTCTGCCTTGTTGGTCACATAATTTTTGCATATCCAAAAAAGATATTTTAGCTTCTACCTGTCTCTCGATTGTGAAGGAAAAGTTGTTGTGTAGTTGATTGATCATGTTTAATTTACCTCACGTTTAAGTTGTAAGATATCGTACATGTAACGGGTGAAAAATTTGGAACCTCCTCGGATGGTTGGAGGGTACTGACTTAGCCATCCGTTAGCTAAGTGTGGTGCTGGTGGACTACCCATTGCTAGCCCATCCAACTGTTTGAAATATCCACATTATGTAGGCATAATGCCTCCACAAGATGCAATCTCCTCTTATGCGATGAAGGTTTTTTTTTTAAACTGGCGGACCTTCATACCTCCCGCTAAACAGTAATTCCATACAAAAATTTATCGCTTTTTTTTTCTACGGGTACGTTTGTATATAAGGATGATATATCAAAGCTCACCAGCTCTTCATCTTCCTGTAGTTTAATACTGTCGCTGATCTGCTTTGTGGGTAATTTAATTTTGCATTCATCCACTACCGATAGCCAATCTGCTGCCCTGCGGTGCTATTTGATAGTAGAAAGATCCTTGGATCGACAGTACTGGACGCACTGCAACTGATGACAACCTTGTGAAACTTGATGTCGACCTTGTGAAACATACAATAGGTTGTCAGCATTTTCAGTGTTTTTCTGTTTAGTTCTTTTAAGTCATTAACTCTCCATTCTATAATTCCCGCCCTATATCTTATAACGGATATTGAATCTAGCGTTAATAGCAGTTATAGTGTTTTTACTGTTTAGCTTTGATTTTAAGATTTTTCTTAGCCTTCTAAGATATTCTGTCCTTCTTCCTTCTCTCATTGCATTGTCTTTTATGTTATCTGCTTCAAGTACACCCAGATATTTGTATCCATTATCAAGATCTATTACTTTCATTCTTTCTCCAGTAGGCATTTATATCCCTTCACTTCTAACCTGTTTCCCCTTTTTCATAATTAGGATTCCGCATAAGCTTATACCGAATTCCATTCTGATGTCACTATTAAAAAATTCCTACAGTATTCAATAGACTTTCTTATTCTTTTTCTGCCTTACTAAATAACTTTATATCGTCCATAAAAAGTAAATGATTGATAGGAATGCTTGTTTTGGAGAACTCAAAACCGGCCTTGACGGACAGAAGTATGAAAGATAATAGTATTAAGCCAATTACAAAAAGAAGAGGGGAGAGTACCCTGAAAAGTGCCTCTATCTATTTTCACTTTTCCTAAAGTTTAAAATCCTGATGTTAGTTCTGTCTCCCATTTAGTCATGCTATTTTTTATCAGGCTTATTACATTGTCCGCTACTTTAAATAGTTGTAGGCATCGTATGATACTAGAGTGTGGGACCATATCGAATGCCTCTTTGTAGTCAATCCATCCTATAGCCCACTGAACTTTCCTCCGCTTGCAGCTCTTTATTGTGGCTTTATCGATTACTAGCTGTTCTTTAGTTCCCCTTGCGCCTTTTTTACAACCTTTCTGTTCTTCAGAAAATAGTCCGTCTTCATCTAGGTATTTGTTCACCTCCTTTGAAACTAGGGTTGTTAATAACTTCCACATAAGACCTAAGCAAGTTATAGGTCTATAATTTGCAACATCGTTACCTTTGATTTTGTCTTTCATGGTAAGCACAGTTGTTCCCTTGGTAAGCCATGCTCAAAAAGACTCAGGTTTTCCTGTTTTTCAGTTTCAGCAACGTCTTTTTCAACTTTTTTTATCCTTTTCGAATTTTCGTTGTGGGCAGCTTCTTTCTTCCAGATCTCTCGCCAAAACGTTCTTGCTACTTCAGCCTCAAGCCTCGGTCAACACCTTCTAGCTTTTCAAAAAGTCTCTTTTTATTATTTATTCTTTCTCGTATCGTTTTATTTTTTCCTTCTTGGCCGTTACTCTTTGCTTAAGCTTTTCAACTACCGCATTTAGGTTGCTTTATCTTAAACAATATTTTTCGTATAGCCTATCCTTTGCCCCAATATCATTTATTCTGTTATTTCTTAATTGTTCCAACTTGGATAAATATTACGTAAATTTAGGATCTGATAATTTAGAAGTCTCTTCCACCATGGAACATTTTTCTTTGCCGATTTTTCTTAACTCTAAGGAGATTCGTTACAACACAGCCTACTGGCTTCAAAATACCATTGCATTGTGAGAGGTTATTGCAACCTAAATACGCTACAACTTTATCTTTCCTTCTATCACAAAATTGGAGGGCGTCTTCTGTTCTTTAAAGAGCTCTTCCTCTAGCATATTCAAAATTTCCATGTCATCGTCACTTACACCATCTCGTGGATTTCCCCAAGGGATTTGTTCAATATATATTTTGTTGGTGTATTGTCAGTATTTTTCTTTCCAACCTTAAAACTATTTATCACTAAATGTTTGGGTTCTTGCGTATTTCCAATCTCAATTTGTTCACATGGGTGTTCTATTTCCCTCTGGATTTCCTCCAATTCTACTTCTGACAACAATCCATTAGTCCTGATCACTCTTGCTTGTTCTGCTAATTTCTGCTCCGTTAACTCAAATAGCACTTCTTCATTCCACAGTGCATGTAATCTCTTTCTGTAACCTTTACGTTCTGGGCTACTTTTATAAAAATATTTCATTACGGTCCTATTTAACTCTTAGTCCATGTAGTCTTAACTTTCTCTGCTCGACGAGGATTTCGTGTGATGACGACGTGAGAAGCCTCGTATGTTCTTCCTGCCAAACGAGGAGCCTTCAAACAAAGTTTAAAACGTTTCTTTGTTTACTCATATTAAAATATAACGATTCGTTTGTGTAAGGATTTCTTTCCCTGTTATTTTTAATATGACACCATTACTAGGGAGGTTGCCAACCAAGGCTAAAGAGCCCTCCTACTCATGCGGCAGACTTAACCCTGCCGAATCCGAATCCGGTACTTTAAAGTCCCGGGGTAAGCTGACAGGTGCTACACCTTACCCAAGGGTGACCTGGTTGTAGTTGTGACAAAGAGTAACCTCATTCGCCCACGTCCAGACTCATCTTTAACCGAATCAACACAATCGTGGACACCCAGCTACACAAGACCCAAGCCGGCTTCAGACCAAACAAGTGTACAGGAGACCAGGTAGCAAAGGTGACTCAGAAAATAGAAGACAGCTTCCAACAAAGAAAGAAAACTGTTATTGTGCTAGTCGACTCGACCGCGGCCTATGACACCGTCTGGCTACGGGGATTAGAAAACAAACTGCTGAAATGTATTCCGGATCGAGAGTTAGTTGAGTTCATTTGTACCCTGGTAAGAAATAGGTCATTTGTCGTGATTAACCCGAACGGAGAACAAAGTTGAAGTAAACGACTGAGAAACGGTGTTCCACAGGGTAGCGTACTAGCCCCTATCCTTTATAATATTTATATAGCGTGAACTCCTCTCACAGTCTCCACTTAGTAGGCCTGTGCTGATGACCTAGCACTGGCCTTTTCTGCCCAGGACAAAGTTGAAATCGAGCACACAATGTCTGAGGTTATTACTAAGATTTCGCAATACTTTCATCAATGGCGACTACGTTTAAGCCAAGCAAAGGCTGCAGCTTCCTTTTTCCATCTCAGCAATAATAAGACTAACAGTGAAACAGTGATTAAAAGTGATGACACCCACTTTGTAAAGTTTGAAACAGATTCCTAATTTCAAACATTAGTCAGTAGGTCCTGGAATGTTTACTTAGCTGCAGTCATCGAGCGACTCCAGAAATTTGTGTGGTGGTGTTAAGTGAATCATTGCCTGTGAAGCAGCCGATCGTCTTTGTGTTTTCTGAGCTCTGCAGGAACATTCAATTGAATGTGATGTTGTTTGTTGGGTGATGGGGTTGTGAAGATTTGGTTATGGTGAATTATGGTGATTTACCATGTCTCTAGTTTCTGTCGCTGCCATATAAATGATATCCGCTGACTATGTCCTTTCCGTGTGCATTTTGAATTAGACAGGAGATTGTCAGTACAAACAGCTCTGTCAAATAATTAAAATACTTTGGGCACACTCAGTCACGAAAAGAGAAGTAGTGACTTAAATCGATAAATCACAAGATTGGTGATACTAACAAAATTATTATTATACTACTATTGGCTGTATGGATACTAAATAAGGAGATAGAGGTATGTGCGCCAAATAGTTTTATTGCATGCTTGACAATTATTGTGACATGCCATTCATTTTGTGTTACAGCATGTATAATTTGCACTCATGAACACTTGTTACCAAATTCAGATTATTAATATTAATACTCAATTATGCGCTCAATTAATGCATGCAAATATCATAATACTATTACTTAACACATTTTGAAATTTTCACGGATTTATCAAGGGATTAATAAAGAATTGTTTTAAATGAATTATTAACCCGGTTTAGTGGATTATACACAGTAAAGTGAATAACTGTTCACATAACTATTGTGCCTCTAAACAAAAATCCGTATGTAAACCCTCCAACAGGGTGCAGCCGATACACACACCTTCCCATACGCCTCCATACTTTCATACACAGGTGCAACTCAAGATCGCAGTCTGGCCTGTAAACAACACCTCCAAAGAGTGGCGAAAAAAGTTAGTGCAAGGGTTAATCTCCCAAGAAGACTAGCTAGGACTGGATGGGGAGCCAACCAGATGACTCTACGGACCACAGCCACAGCCTTAGTATTTGTGCCTGCTGAATATTGCTGCCAGATCTGGACCCAGAGTGCCCATATGAAACACATTGACACTGTTAAATATCTGCCTGAGGCTAGTCAATATCTCTTATACGCCAAACTGCATGCTACCATGGCTCGCGGGAATAGATCCACCAACCCTCTGCCGGAAAAAAAACACAATCAACGTTTCAAAGAAAGCCGTCGACTTTGAAGACCATCCGCTTAATGAAACCATTAATGAGACCAGAATACCTAACCGCCTCATATCACTGAGACCTTTTAGGACCATAGCCCAAGACCTACTATAAAAGCTGGGTGACTCTTCAACTGCTTAATGGTTAGAGGAACAAAAGAGAAGTACCTATGTGAAGTGCCTCAGGTTACAAAGATTCATTCCAGAAGCAACACACCACCCTATTAAAAAATCTCCCACGCATGATAATTTCAGGGTCAACTGTTTCAGTAGTGGAGCTGAAAAAGCCCTTTTGCTAATCTAAGAATATCTCTCTCTCTCTCTCTCTCTCTCTCTCTCTCTCTCTCTCTCTCTCTCTCTCTTACTACTATTATTAATTATTATTATTATTATTATTATTATTGTTGTTGTTATTATTATTGTTAGTAGTAGTAGTAGTAGTAGTAGTAGTAGTAGTAGTAGTAATAGTAGTAGTAATACTCATTCTTGAGCTTGCAAGGCGTACTTAATGCCCTAGCTTACTAATTTGTCCTACCAAACTCCGTAGTTTAAATTAACTTATATTAAGACATGATTGTTATGTTGACGTTTCATACAACAGAAGTTATTAAGAAATTTGTATAGTGTTTGTGGAAAGTCATGAACTTGAAATTACATCTTGGTTTATTGTCTATACTTTCGATTTTTGCAAAACCAATTTTATTTTAGTAAACAAATAACATTGGCATTGCAAAGCTAGCTTAGACGGCAGAGGTGATGACGTTGTTGTCTATTATTGTAACGTGGTTGCAACTAGTGAACGTTTGACATCTAAAGAATTTAACACGGTTTCTTAGATTGTACTTTTGGGGAAGAATGCAAAGGCCTGTCTTGTCTCAAAGCTCATTAATGATCATACAGAAGAATAAAGACATTTGATAATGAAGTCATCAATAACCCAATTTCCCAAGTGAATAATGTACTTCAAGTGGATGTTGAGATCGATACTGAAATCAATGACTCGCCATTTTTACTGTCGGGAGTTAATACTTCAAAAGAGTGATAATAACTTGGATTTGGCAAAAAATTACTTTAAGGCTAAGCTTCTCGATGAGGAAATCCCAAACCTACACATGTATTGAAAAGTTTAAAGGAACTGAATAAAATTTATTTCCGGGATAAGTAAGGCACAATTGACAGGAAAACCAACACAGACGTGAATTGCCGGAAAAGTACAAGTCTATGTTAAACCAACAATTACATACCGCCCTGGAAATTTTAAAAGAATAGTACCGTGTCTCTGTTCAAGAGATTCGATTTGTTTCAAACTTATTACGTTTTATATTGAAACAACCGGTTACTATCCTGCAGAATCAAAAGACCACAATTCGGACATCTTTCAGAACTTTTAGGGCTAAAGTAAGTGTTTCATTGACATACCATCTCAAGTATGACCGAAATTTCGACAGACAACTTAGTTTCCACAAAACTTTAAAGTCACTTAAGCCAAGCAAATTGTTTCAAATACCCGGTTTGATTCCACAATATGAGCCTCTGACGACCCAGTTTAACCTGGAAACTAACAAAGCAAAACAAAATTTGTAAAATTTTTAATTGAATGACATTGAGCTGCTCTTCGTGTCCACTCTACCAAATACCAGTAAACTCCTTCTAAAGATCCCTTTTTACCTTCATAAGCCATGACTGTCTGTACTGAATCATTAAAACCAAAATTTACCAAAACAATGGTTAAGAGCTGCTACTGCCTTGTTTTATAAAAAGGGAGGAAAAACCAATCCTTCACATTACATTCTGGTCAAGCTGGATCCGGTCATGCTAAAAGCTTTTACTTCTCTTCTCAGAAACAATGTCTTTAAGCTTTTATCGGCTAAGGAGTATATCGAAACCAACCTGCAAAAATATTTACTCCTGCTCTTGCAGGTACGTACGAACATAGAACCAGAAAGTCTAGCTTAAGTAACGATGCCCCCCGCAAGCAGAGAGCTATTACCATCATGTCATTCGATCTTAAAAACACATTTAGGGAAGTCAATCATAAGTTGATCTCATCCAACTTGTCAGGAACCAGTATAGTGATCTTTACGTCACCATCATAACCGACTCTTACAACAGCAATTTTGTTAAAGTAGACAGAGGCATTCTTTAAAGAGACCGTCTTAGCACTGTAGCCTTTACTATGATGATTAACGATTTTGTTCAGTATGTAAAGAAAGATCATTTTGCACAGCTGGGATAAAAGTTCTTTAACCATTTAATGCTGAGACACTGGTTGCAGTTTGCAGAAGATGCCGATACTGTAAAGGGTCAAGAGAGTGAGAACCAGGTTTCACTTAATGGAATTACCAACTGGTGCAACTGGAATGATATGATTATTCCAGCAGACAAACGTCATTCCTTTGGTATGAAAAAAGTGGATTCACTATGCAAAAAAGTAAAAGTCAAGTTGTATCGCAATAACGAAATAATTAAGTTCGTGACAAGTGGCTGTCCTTTTGTTTTCTTGGGAAGGCATTTTGATATTCTCATGAGTAACAAAGAACACAATACCAAACTACTTGAAACGACAAATAAGATTCTTACTAACGTTGACTCTTCGCCGCTACTTTCTGAGTTACTTCTATTCCAACGGTAGATGCTATCAATAAATTAGTTAGGATTCAAACATAGCAGATACACCCATTACATTGATAAAAGAAAACTTCGATAACATCTTGCAACATCATGGTTGGTGATATCGATTTCAGGAACGCTTAAAACATTCACTAAAGCCAAGCAAAGTTTGTATTGAATATAGCACTACCAGATGATCATTATAACCAGTGTTAACTATCATTCCAGAAGAATCTAAAATCCTTTAAAAATACTGATAGTGTTGAAATCCATAATGGTACACGTGCAAAAATTCTCTTGCGATTTATAGAATTCGACAAGATAAGCAATTACATACCTATGGAATTAATTTGAAATTCATATTGGCAGTTAAACAAAAATGAAGTATGTCATAACATCAACAAAACTGTTTCTCAACAAATGGATAACAACTTTGTAGCATAATACTTTGTCTTCGCTGCCAACAAACATCGTCCCTTACGATATGCGCTATCTAAACAAGGCATTAACTACTAACACAAATGTGAAACGATGGATCAAGGACGATACATCCTTATGCCCACACTAAGAAATCAAATAAACACGTGGCCATGTAATAGGCGACTGAAAGACAGAACTTGAGCAAGGGCCCTACTACTCCCGACATGATTCCGTGGTTCATGTTGTTGCGTCATTTCTCAAAGCCCTTCACTGGTTTAACATCTATTGGGATGTCGAATTATTCTTATCCCCTACAATCGTAACAGATACTGCATAAAGTAATAGATACCCAAACCTCAGTATGAGTTGATTAAGAACGGTTGGACAGGAGTCCTTTATTTTGGGGACGATGCTGGCAACTTTCGGATTAAAAAGGGAGGAAATTTCTTATTTAATCTGAAATATCATTAGGATAACTACCAGAACATCAAACCTTATCTTCTATTATAGAAATAAGACGTGGCAGCAGCCCAGCTTACTCTTATGGTAATAATTCTGTATGTTCCTGCTATTATGCCATCTATGTGAGTGGTAACACAAAGGGTTGTTGTAATTTTTATACGGCGGATTGTTGATTAATTCCTCCAAGTGGTATCTCGAGTTCAGGAACGAGTTTATAATCAACTTTTTCAAGTAACTGTTTAGTAAAGTACAAATGAAATTTAGCTATTGCTCTGGATGCTGGAACTCCCGATCTTTTCCTATTGGGCGAACTATAACAAATAGCCAGGGGCTAGTAGGATTCCTTCACATTTCACATGTCAAGTAACTTTCGGAGGATTCTAGGTTTTCCTGACAAGGAAGATTTTTGAACTAGAAAAATACTTACATGGATTCCTAGTTTCTCTATGCAATCTTCAAATTTCATAGAAATACTACCTAGAGAACCAACGACTACGAGAATAATTTAACCTTTTTCATTCCCCAAATTCTATCAAGCTCTAATTTCGTGATATTCCTTTATTTTATCCTTTTGTTTTTCAAAGACTCTACTATCACAGGGGAATGCGATATCACTGAGAGTGCAGAGTTTTTCTTTCTTGTTTACAACAACAATATCCGGCCGCCTTGGCTTTATTTCCTTATCATATTGGAAATTCAGATGCCAAAGAATTTTCCATGCATTGTTCTCAACAGATCCTTCTAGACGATGATCGTACCACTTTTCTTGTCCTTCTTGCTACATTGTCATGACGTCTCTCATATTCTCGCTGTGCTAGTGTGGTGCTTTCACTAATTATATGTTCGACTGACTGTCCCTTTTTAGTATACATACTGCATAAAAGAGTATCAGAACTTTTTTCGATGTTGTACTTCATATGGTACGTCCTTATTGCTTGTTCTTGTACAGCACACAACAGCTCTTCAGTTTGAACCTTCAAATCACCATGTACTAGCCAACTCCAGGTAATTATTTTGCTCACCTACGTCTGGTAATTACCTCAGAAACTGACTATACATCACTTTTTTACTCCACTTAACTTTTACCTGTTCTCTCTGTTCTCTTTTACATTCACTCTTCAACTTAGTGCCTTCCGTCTTGATTGCCCCAGCTTTTTTCACACCTTTTAACAGTTTTCAAGTGCAGTTCTTTTTATGTAGGCCAAGGCAATTTTCTTTCTCTTTAACAAACATTTCCACACCCATCAATCCCCGTACTCCTTCTCTTCTCTTCAGAAACAAATTGTTTATATCATTTTTAGGGTGAAAGGCACCATACATAGTTATGATTTTCTTTGCTTTTCTGACCAAGTTCTTCAATTCACTACATTTCCAATAAATAATACCTGCTCCATATCTCACTATAACCACTACCTAGATATTAATCACATTAATTTTATTCTTCCCATTCAGTTTGGATTTAAAGATCAATCAGGTCTTCTCGTGTATTCGTTCGAAATTTTCTCTTTCATTTCATTTTCCTTGATATTATCCAATTCTAGTATTCCAAGATATGTATAGCCTTTATCATCTACTTCTTTCAAAATCTGTTTATTTTGAAACTGAATTCCATTAAATTCAAAATGTGTTCCTCGTTTGAGAATCACAACTCCACATTTCTTTAAACCAAACTCCATTCCAATAACTTGCCTGAAAACAAAAGCCGTGTTTCCAAGAGAATCAATTTGATCTTCACTTTTCCCAAAGAGTTTAATGTCATTCACAAAGAGAAGGTGACTCAACTTGAATTTTTTTCTCACCACTCAAAGCGCAATAATCTTTCTCAGCAGAAGAGAAAGAGGAACCATGCTTAAAATAAATAATAGAGTAGAAAGACTATCTCCTTGAAAGATTCCTCTATTTGCATCTACATCACATAGTTCTTCTCCATTAGAACCAGGTAAGAGCTTCCACTGTTACATCCTTTTTTTCTAGAAACTGTCGAACATTTTTAGCTATCCCGGACATTTCCAGGCATTCGTTTATCCAGCTATGGGAAATAAAGTCATAATCGATCCGCACCATAGCTAGATTCGTATGCCTCTTCTTTCAATCTTTTAAGACAGTTTTGTCAATCAATGACTGATCTCTGGTGCCACGACTACCCTTTTTACACCTTTTCTGTTCTTCAGTAAAAATACTTTCATAATATAAGTACATGTAAAAATCGTCCGCTATCATTTTTGTCAAAAACCTCTTCATTAAGGGAAGGCACGTACCAGGACGAAAGTTGTCAACAGCTTTTTTATTGGTAGAATCTTTTTGGCACGAAACAGTCCTTCCATATGTCATCCAGGCAGGTATTGTTTGGCTATTGTTTCATGCAGGTGATTGATATTTTTATCCAGTAAACCCGCACTCCTTCCTTTCCTGGTTCACTAAAGTTTGGCATTGCTTTTCATTAATTTTTCACTTTATCTTCATTAATCATCATCTTGTCTTGTTCGTGCCTGATATTGATCTTCGGCTTCATATTATTATTAAGCTATTCAGCCTGTTTATTGTGATTCTCTTTAATACTCGATATGCTGCTCCAGAAATTCTTACTTTCTTCTCGATCAGGAGTTTCACTTTCTCTTCCTACCTCTCAATTCAGTTCATCATAGTCCTTTTTTTTGATCAACTGGTACAATCTGTTGATCCTATACTAAACTATTCTTTGTTCATAACTAGTGAATTTTGGCACAACATTCTTTGTTTTAACCCTTCAAGGACCGTTGAAATTCCTTTCTTTTAACTCTACACTTAGTTACTAAGAGCGTACGTTTTACTTTGCTTGTTTTACTCAACTGCCCTTTACGTTCTCCTTCAAAGACACTTACTGCCTTTCTCAATCCTTTAATTTCAATTTCTATTTACCTTTTCTATCATGGCTCTCATATTTTGTCCTTAACAAATTTCTTTATCCCCATTTAGTCTGCAACCTAAACGTTCACAGCTGTAATAAAATTATTAGTTTGTGTAATATTGTTTGTATGGATATATTATACTATTGCATTCGCTTTAACTGTTAACTTTTTAAGAGAACACTTATCAACCTTTTTGAATACAATACCATCAGTATTTCTACCTTCAGCCTTTACTTCTCGTAACCCATCATTTTCTGTTTGTGTTTGTTGATCGGGTATAAATTTGTCAATTTCAAAATGGTTTTCATCTACAATTTTAGTAGTTTCATAGTTTCATCATTTGTCATATCATTCTTTGGTGTACGGTCAGCAATATTTATTTCATTTATAGTAGGATCAATAATAGCCTTGTCACTATTGACCACCTCTGCTTCCTTAATTTTCCTTTGGATATTTTCTAACTCAAGTTCAGGGAGCCAGCCATTCTTCCTTATGGTCCTCGCCTGATCACATGGCCGTTGTTCAATCACTTCGATTTCTAAGTCACCACACTCTCTCTATTTCCTCAACATAGGCTCTCTGTAGTCTCTAACAAGTCTACCATTATCGTCAGAAGATTTGCTTCGATAGAGACATTCTATTACTACCTTGTTTACGTCTTTTGACCCATTTTTTCGAGCACCCAACCGTGGAGCACCTGCCGGACGAGGCACTTTCACATACTGCTCCAGTACCATTTACGTCGTTATTTGATACATATTGTTCAGACATTTTCACTAATAGGAGGGTTACGGTTAGTGAGGTGCCACTACCACCTGTATTGTTTTCGAAACATCATCTCTAGGAAGATTGCTGATCAGAGCTGAAAACCTTAACCTTGCCATAAGACATAGGATAAACCTGCCAGACGTCAACTTGGTATTTCAAACCTCGTAATTTGGCATTTATTCAAAGTTTTCCTTCTCTTAGGTGGACTACCAGCAAAGGCTAATGAGCTCCACCTATCCAGGGCTAACAGATACTACACCTTGCCCAAGGTTGCCCTGGAGGTAGTTGTGGTAAGGGTAAGCTCATTCGCCCACGTCGAAACTCAACAACCGGATGCATTTTAATGTTATACCCAGGACGAGTTATTAATAATATTATTATTGTTATTATTATTATTATTATTATTATTATCATTATTACTGTTATTATTATCATTATTATTGTTATTATTACTACTACTATTATTGTTGTTGTTGAAGATATTATTGATATTTCTACTATCAATATTATCATTAGGTTTAAGATGCCATCCTAGTTTTTCAATGCTGTTCTCCTTGTTAATTCTAGTAAACACCATTATGCTGCCTGTGACCTTCTTACTTAATTCAAAGGGGCCACAGATTAAACTTGTGTGTGAGAAATGAAAAGAACTTTTCAGGCTCATCCTCCACTTCACTGGCTAGTTGGGACACATACATACTTTTTAATCCAATTGGCTTCTGGTGGAAAATTCATCTTCCATAATAAATAAAAAAATTGAGATTATGACCAGTAAACTGCACTCAAGTTCCTGTGGTCCAACATAAATTGTGAAATATTTCTTACAGGCCAAAGGTATACCAAGTGTCGAATTTTCACAGGAAGGATAGTATGACAATCAGAATGAAAAAACAGGAAGACAAGCAACACCTATAGTTGACGATGAAAATAAGAACTGAAGTAAAGAAAGAGACAATTGTTCTGAAAGGCCAATCCAAAATTAATAGAAAAAGCTCGATTAAGTAGAGAAATATTAGCAGGACGAAGAGTGACACGAGACAGAAAGCAAAGTACCCAGAGACTTAGATGAAGAAGGAGAAGAAGGAGAAACAGAAGAAGAGGAGGAGGCAGATAGCAGTTGGTGATGAAGTCATCCTTTTGCTGAAACCTCAAAATGTACACAAGTTACAGGTGAATTTTATACAAGGTACTTTTCATGGTTTGTTGTATTGTAGACAAACACCGTAAATACTATGATATGGTATCTTTCTCACAAATCTACTCATCATAACGCTAAAGGCTTGACAAGAAGTCTAATGAATTCACCTCAACACACATCAACATCCTTCCAACCCAACAAGCTACATGAATAGAACTAACGGTGTCTTGAATAAGGTGAGCTGTAGTTCTAATTTTCACTCTCTTCCTTTTTTTTAAAGTGCACATCTTTCCCGAAGCTCTAAATGCCGGTAGTTTTATGAGATATTAATGCAAAAGGATCTGAAGAAAATATAGTGATGAGAAACTGTGTTGTAAGAAAATTTCGACTAAAATTTTATCCGCAGAGTTCAGATTGCAGAGCATATTGTTGATTTTTATTCCAGCCCAGAGAAAACAAAACGTTTTGCTCTATTTTTTGTTTAGATATTTTCTCAAATTTCTTTTGATTGATTCTGCACGGCTTCTCAAATTGAAAACAAAACTTGGAAATATGTCGATTTGAAACATTTACAGGACAAGATCAAAATAAAAGTTTATATCCAACAACGAATTTCTCAAGGCAAAGTTGCATATTGAGAAGGAGTCATGTTTGACTTTTGACCTTTAACGCTTATCCATCATTAAATAAAACAAAAACATGCTTAAGAGCATAAATTTACCTTTCTCGTGTATTTAATAATAACCGTTTCAATCTCCTATCACAAAAATGTATTTTCTGCCTTATAACGGGGAAGGTTAGCTAGAAATCATTTTTTTGCAAGAAGAAGGTAGAACTATTTACAAGCCGTAAGAGCTTTAAAGTTCCGCTTCTTTACTACTGTTCACTGCTTTCCATATTCTTGAATTACGACACCAGCAATAGTTTGTGGTGTAAGGTTCCCTATCGAGATGCATTTTGTTGTTACAAATAACTCTCTTCTAGACACGCCTACTTAAGCCCTAATGTCGTTTTTATCCACAAATAACAACGATAAAGCTAAAACAAGCCAGCAGAAACCGTTTTAATTTTAATTAATAAAAACAGTTTAATATAGCTTGAGCCATTTCACATATGATAATAGAAGAGGACCGCCACACCAGGTAGTCACAACCTCTTCTGTGTTTAAAATTAAATTACTTGACAATAGTCCTTTCCACACCTCAGTACATCTATTTTGTGGCATTTTTAATTTAACATTGCGAAATGCCTTGATTTCAGCATATTAATTGCAGTAGTCAAGACAAGAACAAAGTCTGGTTGATGTGACAAACCAATACTGTCTTGGATTAAGCTCACCTTTCAGTTTTCAGCAGTCTTAAGCCGAACACTAACTGGCTTTAGGATCCGATTTCAAATATGATAGAATTATAAATAATGCTCCAAAATAAATTCTGTTTAAAGTCAAAATGAAATACTTACAAATTAATCCATGAAGTATTCTGTTATTCAAAATACTTTACATTTGAAAGTAATGTATTATTTGCAGATACGTTTCCAGTTTAGGGCAGAAGCAATCACTATCTCGATAAAACTCTGGTTTAGGTAGAACATACACGATCACAAGCCAAATATTTGTCGTGTGTCCCTGAGATCAAATCTCACTGCGGTTACAATTAGTAAACCAGATTTAATGGACATGACAGCACTGGTATTTAGAAGATTTGGCTAAAGAAGTGGTTTAGGGCTGGTAGCAAGGTCACCCACCCTTTTAATTTTAATACTACGTGATGTAATGCAACACCACAGCTCAAACTATTCTGAGTCCTCTTTTAAGACAGAGGTCAGCCTCAAAGCAAGTGTAAGTGCCCTACGTGCCTTAGTTGAAAATGGGTTGACCCAGCTTACAAGAAATACGAGAGAGGCAATCATTGCGAAACCTTTCAGATGAAAAATCTTGTTTTAAAAAGATCTAATGAAAAATGAGCTGTACAGAAATTTGAGTCTCTTAATGTAAGAAAGGGTTGAATTCTTCATTATAATAAAAAAGTACTTTGGAAAGCTACTACCTTGTTACACCAGCACAGTTTCACCTCTGTGGGGACAAGGACAATAGATTTCTCTCGCTTGCCTAACAAAAATTAAATGATTACAAAACAAAATGGTTTCCTTGTACCATAAATTAATTTATTCAGTAGAAATCTGGAGTTGTTTCAATAGTTTCTCCTTCCTTGATATCAGAAAAATAATCTTAGAACTCCAGGGAGCCTGATTAGTAGAGTATCACAAGGTCACTAATTGTCCGATCCGGCTTGAACAGAGCAATTTACTATGTAATTGTTAACTGTCTTCGTTATCATCTGTTGAAATATGTACATAAAATGTAATTTTTGTTGAACTGTCCAATGGTATGATTTTGATAAACCGACCCACTGTTCACTTAAAATATTGAGGTGCGAAAAAATATTTTTGCGGCACGGTGTTGGCTTTTCTATCTGTTCACAGCGAATCAACTTGTCTTTCTTCTCGTTCTCGTTCTCGCTGTTGGCCAGACAAAGTTAAAAAGTTTTTGGTAGTAGAAGTTTGAGAATTCTTTGAATATGAAAGCAAGACAATTGGTTGGGGTGACCTATTTAGGCTTTCTGGTTAGTATTATGTTTTCAAACACGAGAGCTGGGTTCGATATCCTATGCGGAACTTTTGAATATTTTGAATGTCTTCTCTTGAAACCTGAAAGAGTAATTCAAAGTATTGATTTTAATATTTTCTCCAAAAAAGAATATTTTAAAAGTGTAACGTTCTGGTTGCATGGGAGCTATTCACTCTCTCAGAAAGAATCTAAGATAATGAGCTACTGCAACTTTATCTATTAGCATTTTGGAAAAACTACGTAATTAAATTTCATTAAAATCGTTCATATTATAAGATATGTTTATTAACTTCCCATTTTTCTCTTCTGCTCCTATTCATAAAAATTGTTATGGGAATAGTGATGATATATTTAGTACGATGAGATACCTATCTCTGAACAATGGCTTAGAAGTAGTATCTCATTTAACTTGTGGAGTTCAATAAACTAGGATTCTTGTTAAGCAACACGGATCTTCTTATTCAGGTTTGTTTCCTACTTTAGTTGTAAATGCGTGTGTATTTCTTTGTGCCTTTATGCCTGCAGTCAAATGGTAAATATTCACTGTATAGTTTTTCAATACCTAAGCAGGCTATCAGTCTTTACTCCCCTCCCACCTCGCCACCATCCCCACTACACACACTCCCTGCCTGTCTATCCTTCTTTCTGCAGATCTCTTTATAAGGAGAGAGTTGCTGAAGGGTATAATTTTATGAGTGAAACGTTAAAACCTAGGAGTTTTAGGATTCATTATCATCCAAAATTGTTAGTATCTGTGTGTGTGTGTCTCTCTCTCTGTCTCTCTGTCTCTGTCTCTTTCTCTCTCTCTCGGTCTCTCTCTCTCTCTCTTTCTCTCTCTATTTTTTCAATTTGAAGAATTCTTGGAATAACCAAAGCTTGCCATAATTTTATCTTTGTCTCCATGCAGGAGTTAAAACTTGGATCAATATGTTCATCTGAACCGACTGCATTCGAGATCAAATTTGAAAGAAAACTAAATGAGTGGCACAAATACGTATTATCATTTCAAAATATACTAGTACCATAAGAAATAATGCCACTTTACTACTGCTTACTACTGCTACTTTTACTACTAGGCATACGCCTACTTTCACAATACAACGCATAAAATATTGTGGTAATGCTTGGGAGTGATCAAGTAGGTCAAGATTTTTCTCTACTTAGTTACTGGTTAATTGCAATCACAAAAGAGTATTTTTGGAAGCATTTCAAGAATGTCAGTTATTCTGTAAGAGCATAAATAGTATCACTACGAAGATGATTTTTTATGAATTCTTATATATTATCTTTTGGCAATAGGGGCAAATCGTCTTTGTGAAGTTAAAGCTATTCTTAGATCAACCAATCAATTATAAATACTACTAGATTTAAATAGGTTCAGAGTTTAAATAGGTATAAAGGTATATAAATAGACAGATGATTGGTTGATTAATTGATTGACAGATTGATAAATACTAGTGGTAATAACATATATTTTTTCATAAAGGAATATTTTGTAAAGTATATCAAGCATTATTTTTGATTATAAAGAGTATCAGCCTTTGTAATCTTTGGCTTTAACGAAGCACTTTCTCCTAACCAATAACAGTTATGTTGTTCACTTTAAAACATCTATTATCGAAATTGTTTAGTTTTGTGTGTTAGTTTAAAGATTGGCTATAAGAAGTTGAAGGCGCTTCTTCTTCCAATACACCGCACATTCCCCTTAAGCAACGTTTAGTATCTGCTAAGACTACCAGACTTGGGAAACTATCAAAACGTCAGCAACAGGGCGTTCAATGGCCAACAGGGTGAAAGAGGGTCTCACGCAAACAAACTGGTTGAAAGCCACTGGAGCTATACGGAGGTCCGTACGTGGACAACGGTTAGGCGCTCACTGGGCAAGCCAGCTGCCACTGCTCTTGGGAAGGCATGGTTACCCACTTCTAGTATTCTTCTTTATGTAAATCATCGACTGGTTTCTAACAAGAGTAGGGATAACAAGTTGGAAGCGAAGTCTCGTCCAACTGGGACCTTCATTCTCTCCAGGTGATACCTAATTGTCATCATGCTACTGCAGCAAAATCAATCTCGACCTAGAATGTTCAGGCAATTTATGAGAGTGTAAAAATGCGTAAAATCTTGAAGGAGATAAAAGAGTTGAACATCAATATCTTGCGTGTTTGTCAAGTGAGATGTCTGGGACAACGAAAGGTGCTAAAGAGGCCGTCAAGTTTCTGTATTCAGGCGAAAGAGTTATCCATCATGAGCATAGGTTTAGGTTATTTCTAGGTTTCTGAAAAAGCTAACATTTTGACTGGCATTTAAAGTATCTCCGAAAGAGTGACACTGGTACAACTTCGAAGTAACCGTTTGACACGGTGCTGATCAAGTTTTACCCTCCCACATTCAACAGTAATTCAAAGAGAGAATTTTTGCTAGGCATGTGAGGAGAAGCACAATATTTTGTCATGAAGATGATGAAAAACAACTAAATTTATTTCCAACTTTGAAAGGGATTATCCATATCAAAGTGATAAATTTCACGGGACTTTCAAAGGGACATAAAATGAGACTTTTTAAAAGCTGAGTTCAGATGTTTGAAAAACTTTGAGCTGGATGTTAGGTCCGAGCTGGATGTCAAAGCAGGTTATTGAAAGTCACGACCAGTACCACTTGTCATCCAAGGGGATCTGACCACAGCAACAGATGATGGAATAGGCAAAAAAAGTATAGAAACCAGTACAGTCTAACAAGTATGGAACCCAAGTGCAACACCAACTTTTGTTGACTAAGCACTTAAAATACAAAAGCGAGTATTGGGGGACTATTCATTCTCAGGAAACTCCCAATTAGAGGATGTCATGGGAAAATTGAGAGGGGGTTACAGGTTACCAAAATCGACCAAAATTAGTCGTGGGAAGGATTGGCTAGGACGTTTCCCTGAAATGTGGGTTCGATCTGAATAACAAGTGGTAACCCTATTAACTAGAAACAACGAGAGAAAATATCATTAACACAATTTTATGGAACTTTGATGTGTATACGACATTCTTTGACATGTGTTACGGTAAAAGGCTCGGAAAAAAACTCTTCACTGGGTCACATAAAAGACAATTCACTTGTCGTATTTCACTTACACAACCATTTCCCCGGACGTCGCCCTTACCATTCGTTTGAACACTCCTTGCTTTGCCCAGAAATCCCTATCACACCAAGGCGACTTTATTAGTCTAATTGTTCTCTTAATCATCCTTGATATAAAAGTGTTCTGATATAACTGCAATTTGTAAAATACAGTAACTACACTTCTATCTTAATTAATTTCTTTTAATGCCTTATTATTTTCGTTTTCAAATGTCACTCCTTTTACTGTGATTTTTGGTTTTTATACCAAATTAAGAAGAAAGCTGTGGGTATAGCAGTGGCAGTCGGTTTGGTCAATTAATTCTTGACAAAACACAAAAACATCATATCTTGATGTTTTTGATTAAGCGCAAGCCATTAACAGACGGTATCATATCGTGAGCCCTTACCTTGTTCTGAGTTACGTTTCAAGATATAGTTCTCATCGTCAGACTACTATATTGACTAGGTATATTTCTTTTATATTTTGAAAGTGTCAATCTACAAGGTGGCTGGACTTAAAAGGTTTAGGGGAGTAGCACCACACCTATCTTGTAGTTGATGTGTTCCTTTCTTTATTGTTGGTAGCTGAAAAGAACTGTAACTAGTCACTTCAGTAGCCTGACTATGAGAAAAGTGTATCTTGAAACATAAGTCACAAAACGTTTACAAATCATGACCTGATAAAGGTCCTATACCAGAAAAAAATGTCCTTTGCTCAACCTATAAATTATTAGTGATCAAGTTGGTAGGGAAGACATCAATAGCAGTAATTATTGAGTTTGCTTATTAAATGTAGTTAGTTTCCTTTTCAAAATGTAGGATAATCTATTTTCATTGACGATGAAAGTAATAAAGTAGAGTGTCAAACACACAATAAAGAGAGATTTTGGATTTCGCTATTTAATTAGTTGCTATTTTAGGGTTGGTTGTCAAATCTGTGGTCGTATTGAAAAAAACCGAGACCTTTTCACTCATTGACTCCAATGGCCTCTGTGATCATAACCTTCACAGGAACTTGAATTAAAAGAACCTAGCTGCTTCATTATACTATTACTTTGTATGGTTGCATAGAGTCTATGTCAACTGCATAATGTGTTTTACAAAATGATATATGTAAAAGATAAATGGAAGCACATGTTGCATCATCCTTTTGTTGAAAGTCTTAAACAATTCAGGTAATATAGAGCTACGAAACAATAGGGCAATAAACTTCCTTTAAAGCAAAAAGCTTCCTAGATACAGGAATATGAGTAAATAAAGAGATGAATACAAACAAACAGTAAACAACAAAATAAACAAAATAAACAGTAGTTTGAGGGAATAGGAACAGCGAAAATATATTTTAAGTCTTTCCTAAGCCACCATTGTTACTTAAAGAGTAAAATTCCTTAGATACAGCTCTTTATGGCATTAGAGTGTTCAGCGAGAAAATACAGTATGAGATCATTCCATAGACACATCTATAAATAATATTGAAATTTTAAATTTAAATCCAATGTCTGTAAACCAGTCAGTGCTTAAAGCAACAAAAAAAAGAGCAACTTAGTATAACATCGCATCTGGCTAGCACTTGACATGCTTTTATTCTAGTCAGGATAAATAAACAGCCTAGTAAATGTAATCTTGGCTTGATTTTTATAGTTTGTAATGAAATAATAAACCAAGTGTTATTTCATGTGATAGAACTGGTGGTATAGAAGACATTTATGTGAAGTTAATTCTTCGCATTCAATTTAAAATTATTTTACTTAATAATCCAGGGCACGATATCACAAAAGCTGATAATAATTACATTGTGGTTTATAAAACTGCAGAAACTTATTTCCTTTTGGTTTCCTGGTTTGATTTATAGATGGATAACATGATGGATAACATGATAATTGCCTCGTAAACACACTTTCCTTCATAATACTTTCATAACAATACCTCCGCTGCTTTTTTTAGGCTAGTTTTAAAAGTATGTTGCACTTTTGAAATATCGCATCACTCAAAGGGAGAAAAACTAGTATTATTGAAAGCATTTTCTGAAGCACTCGTTATTACCAAAATGAGCCTATATATTTCCATACATTAAAGTACTTTGAACAAGTTTCTATTGACCCTGCACTTCAGAATCCATAGGATAACGATTGTTGCATTTTGATTTCTTTACTGACGAGTCATTCTGTTCACACAAGGTCAACGTGAGTAGAAATGGACAATCATAGGAATATGGTTAGTTTTTTTAGTTGTGCATTGAAAGTTACAAGGGAATTATTTTTATATATAAGTGACAAGTTTCTTGAAGGTTTTTTGTATAACATCTGAAACTTTCTTAGAATTTGATACCGACTTTGAAAACGCAGTCTAACAAAGAAAATCGTGCACACTGACAAACCAAGAACGTTATTTTCCACATTATACTCTCAATATTTAATGATTTTGAGATTAAATTAGATTAAACGTCATCACATAGCTAGTTACCTTTGAGAGGTTTATATATATACATGTAAAATAGTTTTTTTCAGTTTTATGGAAGTTTTTCTTGTATGGACGTCTTTATCATTGCAAACACGTAGTGGTCAAATCCATTTACTTGTTCCACATTACAATTTGGAGGTCCTTGAAAGGCGTCTTATTTAAGAGTTCTATCTTTATGAACAGGCGTACGGATAAGACCTGAAATTGTTTAAATACAGTATTCCTTCGTTAGGTAAGATAGTTTTATTCAAAATCCATGAAAATAATAATTATGAACAGACAAAGTTAAGGTCTTTTTCTCTTGCCCATTGGAGTAAGACAATGCTGCCCTATTTCACCTTTGCTTTACTGTTTTTTAGCTGAGACCCTTGTCATCGCAATTCGTAAATCTAGACAAAGTTAAGGATAAATGTAATGCCCACACCATTGCAATGGAATTAGAAAAACACAGACAGTCTTTTCATCCTACCAAGCAGTGAGTGGATGAAATTCGCAGCTTTACTTGTAATTTCACTGGAACACTATACGGGTATTGTAGACATTGGCGCCAATTACTTGGGATCTTAGGGTTTTGATCCTACCTTGGAAATTTTAGGCATCTTATCCTCTCTGGAAGATTTCTACGATAAATACTTCGAGGGAGGAAAAGTCCCTTAGATAAACAAGAAAATTATTGTCTGTCAGTCTAGCGTACATGTTACCGTAGTTTTTATACTGCTCTATAAAAAATATTAATTGGAGTGATTTCACGATAATTTTTTAGAAGTAAATCTATTTCAAAACGTACCTTTCTGACATTTTTGGAAATTCAGAAAATATGTATTTCTGAAATTTTTCCTCTGTAAGTGTCGAAACAACTGAGTTTATTTTTTAGCTTCCGGTAAAACAAGAAACCATAGCATTCAAACATAGATTTTGTATAAATCATTTGCTTTAAAAAAGAAACGAAATTAGCTTGAATCTTCATCGCTTTGATTTAGTCAGGGTTTAATAACAATAAATTTCTAATACAGTTAGATGAAAAAAGGAACTCCTTCCAAAAATTAGAAACAAAAACGAGGTAGATAATCAAGATCACAAAGTCTCCAAAGATGTATCGGGATTTAAAACCCTCGAGTAAGGCCAAAACACTTCATGTTCGAAACAGGGTAATCTATCAAAAAAGAATAAAGTGATGAGCAGGGATTGGATATTTCTTTGGTTATAAATATTCGAAAATATTCGATTTTAGAAGGAAGATATACGAACATATTTGATTTCCTATTAATTATTATATATACTAAATATTCGACAAATATAGGAAAATATTTAACTAATTATTTCCAATAATGTGGATAAAATGAGGGCTAACAGAGCTAATATTATCCAATACATGTCTAATATAACCACCCACCTGTAGTTGTCTCTGTAGTACATAATTGAGGGTTCATATGGAAAGGAATATCCAAGGCAACAAAATTTTTCGATTCGTCTTATTTCTCTAATTGAATATACGTTTTCTCAAAATGATAATAGTCTTACCTAGCAGAAAAGGGGATTACAAGTTCAATTAAAGTGGTCAATTAGTTGGTATTACAGTACAAAAGAATATACTGCTTCAAGTTATTATCTAAAAATCGTCGCCGATTATCTCTCAATACAGCCTTAGAGCGAGAGAAGCTGCGCTCTACATCTACAGTCGTTAGGGGAGCGTACTTGAAAGCTGCATTTTCGTTAGCAGTAAAGCTACTTAGATAACTTTCATCATGTCCTATGCCCAAATCTGAGTGTAGAACCTTTATAACTGGAATAAGTTGCTGCAAGACAATGTTGCGTTGGAGAACTAACATCCACTTTTCCTTAAGCTCAGGTAGACCCACAGTTTCTTCTTGAGCATGTGCAAAACAACACCATAGAGGGTACAATTTTTCATTCTACTGTTGAAGGGTGTTTATATACTCGGTTAGGGAACCACAGTGTGTTGAAATGCAAGTTATCTCGTGCTTTAGATCACGGTGCTGAAGTACAGATTTAGCAGTCACAATCGCTGTGGAATCGTCGTCTAATGCCTCCATCACCTCCTTCACATCAACTAGGTGCTAAGCGTAGTAGTGTACAGCCGATAACCAGATTCCCCAGCTTGTGATAACTGGCTGTGGTGGCAGTAGCACATCCGACTTACGCTCTTTGAAACAGCTCTGCTTGGAAAGGGCTTTCCGAAAAACTTTCTTTCCGCAGTTGACCAACGTGTCAACTCCCAGTGTTAAAGTGCTGCTTAACTTGAGAGCGTGTAGCCATTGTAACTGTTGTGCTGCATATTTTACAAAGTAATTTGTCATTTCTGGCTGTGAAATAAGGAAATTCTCTAACTTACAAGGTTTGTTTTAAAGAGATAGATTTCGGCATACGGAAGTCCCAAGAAATATTAACAGACTGATGTCAGACACTTCTGATTTTACTTTCTAAGAAATGAGTTGATCTGCGAATCGCTAGGTGGGGGGAGCAATGGTCAGTTTAATTTAACGTTGCATACTAGGATTTAAGCTCAAAGACATGCTAATTAAATGGTCAAAGTTTTATGAGTGACAGGTAGATGTCACACTGAAACACTTGTTGCCTCAATGAGTTTGTTTTGAAACAGTTGTTGTCACGATGGGTTTGCTTACATTAGCTTCAAGCTGAAACAAGTGGCGAACTGTTGAAATGGTCTTTATCAAGGATTTAAGGTTTGGTTAGCCTGAGGCTCATATAATCAGTCATAAACTCATATATTATAATGCTACTGTACATGTATTCACCATTCGAGTTAACAGTTTTCTCCAGAATCTGCATTCGAAAAGGATAGGAATTTTTGCTTTGTTACTGCCGAGAAAATTACAATAACTATGTTAATGTAGGCCTATGCTATTAGAAGCATAATGGAAAATATTCAAAAATATTGGAACAGGTCTAAATATTCGAAAAAATATTCGATATTCGATTAGGACAAAATATTCGAAATCGAATATATTTTTTAGAATTATTCAAATATATTCGAAAAATATTCGATATTCGATTATCCGATTCTTGGTTATGAGAAACCCTGGAGAGGATATCGAAATGTAAAATCTAGGGAAAAAGGACAAAGGTAGAAAAGAAAGCGCTGCAAACCTCCCAGCGCCATGAGCAATCCAAGCTTCAAAGAGCCTCTATAGCAATGGTCACTGCGATTGGACCGCCATTGATGCGGTCAATGCATCAATTCAATGAATGATCTTAAGTGGAAGATGAAAGCAAATGAAATAATACAGAATTGAATTGTGCCTTATTTGTTATCGTGAATGTCAGGGCTAACCTTTGGAGGGAAGTCTTACACAGATTCAAAATTAGCAACCTTGTTAAAAGAAAGAAAGTAAGATGCTCCAAAATTAGCGGTTTGGCTAAATAGAGCGAACAGTACAAAAGGCTTTTACATGACGTAATAAAAGAAACTCTACAAGACTTAAGCAAAGCGTTATGTAGAAAGTTGTCGAGAAAGTCAACGAGGTGAAAAACTTTGACTTTATGTTGAATAAAAAAGTCAGCTTTTACCAGCAAAGAAAAAACCAGTTTCTATTTCCACATTCTTGATCATGATCTCAATGTTAAAGATTTTATGCCACCGCTATTACCTCAAGTGAAGAAATTTTCAAGATAATAAAGGATGTTCTTCTGAGAATGGAATTTTCTATCCAAACATGCCTGTCACTAGTGGTATGACGGGGATAGTGCTCAAAATAATGAGTAGAAATCAGCTGAGAGAAACTTTGATTGTCCATGTTTTCCTATTAAGTAATATTTACTATAACACACAAGTTAAGTATAAAGGTAAATATGCAAAAAACCCGCATTGCTCTGATCAGTCTTCTATTGGATGTAATTTCTTGTTTTAGTTGTCTTAGGGGCTAGTAGATTAAATACCTTATTATTGTTTCGTAAATTGTTTCAGGTAAAACTTGAAAATTAAGTAGTAAAATGCAATCAATCATTGAATGTGGCATAACAATGATTCCTTAATTCTAATTAAAAATACTGAATTGAAATTTCCTAAAATTTGCCGTACCTTTTCCATTCATAACAGGCACTTGTAAAAATAATGCAATTAAGTAAAACGATTCATTACAGCTTGCACTGAAAGATAAATAAAAATAAACTCTCTTTGTTTTAATTTTAACTTTGTATTTTAATATACAAAGCTTAAGGTAGTATACTACAGAAGTCAATTCGACCTATTGTAACAAAAGTGTTCACGCTCTAAGATCATTTAGCAATATAGAAAACGAAAGAAATTTCAGAATATCTTGTTTTCTGTATACTTTTTAAGAGACTCACGCTTAACAAAGCTGTAATCCACTTCAGTCCAGAAAGTGGGATTTTATAGGAGTTTTTGTCCTTGTTGTACATTGTTATTTGCTGGTTCCATCCCATTTACAACCTTTTCTTGAAAAGATGTCCCAATTCAAAGAAATTTTACGCCATTCTTTTAGGTTCTTAGCAAGGCCGAAATAAAAACTATTTTGCATAAAAATCTGGTGATTTACCTCGAATTTGCTCAGTTTCTTTTTAGTGTCATAAAATAAAGGCCAGTATAATTATTGCTTTGTTTATGGTATAAACAACAAACTGGACCAAAAAGTCTAATTTAAAGAATCCTCCTTTCCCTGACGTTTCCAGTAACTACTGTTTCCAGTTGCGTCTTTCAGAAACTCCATTACATGCATTTGTTAATATAGTCTAACTTCAAAGAGAAGCAGAAATTTATGGAAATGTTAGATCAGTGATTCTACTCGATGTCCTCATTTCAAACAAATAAAAAAAAACACTTGCTCTCATCTGCTTGTCAAGCTCTCTCTGTGTATTACTTTATTCAAACTACGATTGTGTTCAATACTCGTTTGGTATAACAAGTGCCATACTTCTTATCTTCTTGGATTATTTTCAACAGTATAAAAATATTAAAGAGAATTGTTTAAGAATGAATGGGGATCAAGTGTACTAATTTTCCAGAATATAGACAACAAAAATTTTGTAATATTTATTAAGAAAACAGTGCGACCCAGAGTTAAGATTTCAATCTGCAAGTCCAAATTTTCATTTTATGCACAAGTAATAGTTGTTATGAAGAAGTGTGAGGATTGAAAGACAGAGACTCCGCATATGTACTTTAATCAAACTATATTCTGATAAACTAAAGAATACTCATAAACTACTTGTCTCCATCACGGTTCATCCGAAATCCTCCCCTATCCTTTAGTTAGCTAATCTTATACGCATGTGACAACTGATATTGAGGTGTCGGCGACAGACTACGTTTCACGTTTGTACCGCCCTTTACAATAGCCATTATACAACCAATAGAACACTGTGATTATTAGAACCAAAGTTGCAAGTGTGCCCAGATTAATGCTCATAACTTCTCTAGTACGCCATTTAGGACAGGAAGATTTTAGCCCTTTACAATAACAGTTACTTGGGGATTTTTGTGAGCTTCGTTTGGACTACATAATTCATGGTGTTATGGTATTTTCTATTAAGTACCCGAAACAAACTAAGAAATAATACTAACATTAACAACCCTTACCCATGTAAGTACTTTTCCATGATTAGCTCATTTTACATTGCAGGAACGAATGAGCAGCCCTACTACTTGTATAAGGGGTTCAACTTTTGCTCTCTTTTTGTCAAGTTCTAACTAAAACTGTAGGCAACAAAAAAAAACACTGCTATCTCACCAAATGCCTACCATTGTGACTAAATACAATGTCCAATCAACTCAATCGCTTTTAATTATACACAAGAATACCTAATAACCTTTCAGTAAAAAATTCAAGCTAATTAAAACATATCAAATCAAGTTTTTCTATTTATGATTATAAACCCTCTTTTTCCATCACAATAGGAGGGTCTTTGCTGCAAAGTAGTCCTTGCCAAGCATTGACGAGTTTCGTATGTCTTTATACCGGTTTGCATCCTGTAGTCGCAGTGGTAAATCTACGCTGTAAAATTATCAGATAGGTTAAAGAGACTGTTTCTTGCTATAATTAATGGACAAAATTGAAAACACTGACCTTGTTATCAAGGTTCGATTCCATTGTTTGTAATGCTGTGAAATATTCTTCTTTCAAGCAATTTAATCAAAACAACGTTTAAATAAGTACCTCCCAAACGTAGATGCCACTTAATCTTCAAAGTTAGGACCCATTTAGTTTATTAGAGTAAAAACGGTAGGGAGGTGTATATTATCTTCTTCTTCTTCTTCTTCTTCTTCAACTTCTGCATTCAGCTAGGTCGGGTAAGCTTCTCGGCACCTCGTCTCCCCTCCCGGCGTTCTTCCCACATCCCAATTCGCAGTCTCAGCTCCTTCATGTCTCATTCCACCCTATTATTCCACCGAAGCTGCTGTCGTCCTCTACTTTTTCTCTCTTCTACCCTTGCTTGGTACACAGTCTTCAGAACCTGGCCCTCTTCCCTCCTCATCACATGCCCTAGGCGTCCTAACCTTGGTTCATTTGCCTTCTCGTTAAAACTTATAGCGTTTGCAAAGCGCATTGTATTTTCGTTGGTGCGATGTTTTAGCTGGGATATGCAGCGAATTCATCTGAGCATTCGCATTTCGTTGCCCTCTAGAAATCTTTGCTCTGCCCGTTTGAGCATCAAAGCCTCAATACCGTACAGCAACACTGATCGAATTAAACTTTTGTATATCTTGATCTTGAGCTATTTATTATCTTGGCTTTTTATTTTAGTGTAGGTCAGATTTTTATACTTTACCCATGACTTGAAGGTTTGAAAAACTAAATATCTGGTGTTTTGATGTTTTATGAACCTTATCATACATACCTAATTCCAAAATAGTCACTGTGCGATCCTTATTTTTTAATGCAATTAAAAACATCCCATTTGTGGTTCATCATGTGACGCTGTCTCCAGTTGAACCAGATTGCGCACTAACATCTGAATGTTTTTTCAATTGATTCCTACCTTTTGTTACAATATTAAGTTGGTATAAAGCTAACCGTGACCAAAGGTAAACGTTGTCATCGCAATGTTTGCACTGCCCTCCTCGTTTTCTCTTTCCTTCTAACATCGATTTTGGACATATCTTAGATAATCCAGTTTCAGACCTTCTGATGTGTCCAAAAAAAGTTTTAGTACTTTGGTCTTGATTACTGGAGTGACTGGTGTTAGTGTTGTGATCTTGAGGAATTTCTTAATTGGGATTTGGTGTGTGAGTCTGCCGGCAGTCATGAATCTTTTTATAGACTTTTGAAATGTTTCTATTTTCAACAACAAGGAAGTTGTCCAGTTAATGCACACCAGACCATAAAGTACACCTGGGAGTATGTAAATTTTTTAAATGCGGGCTTTGATATGATATGGAACTCTTTGAAGTCAATAACAGTTTGTTTTACTGAAAGGCCGCCCATCTTAGACTTTTTCTGTGTTTGACAAATGTTAATCCGCCATTAGTGGAAGAGAGTTTATTCCTAAGATATACAAAATAGTGTTCTTGTTCTATGGTTCTGCCATTTATTCTGAGATCAAGATTGCTGTGTGGATCGGTTGACATACATTTTGGTTTTGAAATGTTGATAAAAAGTCCAACTTCAGCTAAGCGTTAAACTAAGCAGTCAAGAAATTTTTGAAGTTCTTCCCAAGAGTTATTTGTCAGTGCAATGTTGTCTGCACACTAAAGATTTGAAATTTAGTTTGCCACCGACAGTGAACCCTGAAATACACTCTGACTCAGTTTCCATATTACCATGACTATCACAACACAGAACAGCAATGCTGAAAGAATGCCTCTTTCCCGGACTCTTTTCAGAATATTAACTGGCCTGGTGATTCCAAGGTTAGTTTTAATTTGTGCCGTGGAATTATCATACGTTTGTTTTAAGGTGTTGATGTATCCTCTATTTATATTTGTTGTTTCAAGGATATTCCACAGTTCTTCTAGTTTTATGCTATCCGAAGCCTTTTTGAAGTAAATGAATGCAATATGTACAGGACTATTGAACACTATAGACTTTTCAATAATTTGCTCCAAGGCAAAAACGTGTTTTAGTTTTCCTCTTCCTTGTTGATATGCTGCCTATGATGAGGGGAAAGAGGCATACAGGTCTCCCTTAAAACAAGTCGTAATTATTCCCAGAAGAACTTTGTAGATGGCTGAATATGCTGACTGGGCTACAATTTTCATACTCCATCCTGCTACCTCTCTTGCAGATAACCACAATCAGTGCCTGTTTGAACTTTTCTGGTATTTTTCTGTTCTCAGTATCTAGTTTTATAGGTATAGGAGAGCTTTCACAAGGGGCTCTCCACCTGTATTTATTTATTTAAAAGATAGACAATCTAATCCAGGAATTTTTCCAAGTTTTAAATCTGTCAACTTTGTGGTTTCTGCTTAATTATATTTTTTGATTTATTAAAGATAAACAGGGAAGCTAAAATATGTTATTTCTACTCCTTCGGATAAAATTGGGTTTCGGTAAGTTGTTCCCTTTTTATATATAAAAAAGTAGCAGGCAATAAATCTATGGAGGAAAAAAGAATTTTATTTGTATCAAGATACATGATACCAGTACCAGACAGGAAATGGTCCGCCTCTTCAGCATATCAACCAACTAACTGTAGCAACCAACTAACTAACAAAATGGACTATCTGGATACCATTATCTATAATCTTCAAATACAAAACAAAAAGACTTGCCATCTCAGTAAAAGAATGTCAAATAGCAGAGTCAGCAGTTGTAAAATGCCTTCGCATCTGTCTTTTTTATCTCTGTCTTACTATTCTTTGTTATTTCAAAAGATGTCCACATTTGTTTTTCTTCTCAGTGTGCAATATTTTCCTTGGACTAAGATAAATATTCTGCACAGTATTTTTCGACTGTGTATGCATTAATTTTTTTCTTTGTATGAAACGTCTTTACAACATTTTTGCTCTTTCTGTGAACTTTAATTCTTCTTTTAATAAAAGGATTGTAAAAAGTCGTCTTCCTTCTATGGGGTACTATTCCTCAGTGATGCTAATTTAAATCTCAATCGGTTGTTTTTCTCTCAGTGCCATATTGTTCCTCGTTGGAGTTCTTTATACCTGTGTTCTTTATAACCATGTTCCACTTTCAATGCATTGCTCTCATTATCTTGTGACAAAACGTTATTCATAGCTTACTTCTAATATTCTGCTTACATTTGTTCTTCGTAAGCTTCAAATTTATAAAACTAGAAAGTGACTTATGCAGCAGGAGTTTCTTTATTAAAGAGGTGCTCAAAGTACCGTATAATCGTATATAAATATATATATATATATATATATATATATGTGTGTGTGTGTGTGTCCGAGTGTATGTGTATACTTATATATTTATTGATCACAAAATGAAAAACACAACGCAGTAACAACCCATTAGAGCTATTGCTGCTCTACGTTTTTATAGTACACCAATTAACTGGTATTACCACGTGTATATACACGTGGTAATTTGGCTCAGGATTGCCATGATTAACACTTGCATGAATATATATATATATATATATATATTCATATTATAATACTTACTTGAATTTACGTACGTCTATAGACAGTAAGTAGCTTTAGAAAATAATGCAAACTTTTGATCCCACTCAAATAAATAAAAGTGATGCAAACAGTTTTATCTCAACTTTTATTTCTATAATTCAGAATTCAATACCTCAAGTAGGACTGACCTATCAATATTTGTTCTTATCAGGAGCATTTTAATCTCATTTTTCGTTTAAACACATGAATTTTATTTAAATAACACCTTAGTAGCAATGGCTAGCAATATCCATTTTATGAAAATTCAAGTTAGCGATTATTTTGCTGATGAAATTTGATTAAAATATCATGATATTTGTCGAAATTGAAGGGCTTAATATGCTCCATTTACCTACAGCATATTTGGCCAAAGATTTCTCTTAAGCTTCTTTTCGCTATCATTTTTACAATCAGAAGTCTCTGCAGTGGTCCATTCTCTCTCTCTCTCTCTCTCTCTCTCTCTCTCTCTCTCTCTCTCTCTCTCTCTCTCAAACATACACACTCACACTGCAATAGGTGCCCTATTAAGTACATAACAAATTACTTCGACTTCAAATACATTTTGAACAAATTTTCAAAATATTCATGACTGTTGCAGAGAAAGATTCTTCCAAACAAGAATAAAAACCTTCCTTACTTGCTGGATAATGAGCTCAAATCTTTGTTTGGTCTCTATTTAACAAGGTGGATCTATTATCTGGCCCAACAACAAAGTAGAATCTTCCCAAGGAGATCAAGAGCAGCAAAAGTAAAACAAAGAGCCTTGCGACGTGATCACAGGTAAATATGATTATTTAGGTAACATACAATTAGCAGCCAAACATTGGATTTTGGTTGTACTTAAAGTTTCACTTTTTGTCTTTGACATTATTTATGACTTCGCTATGTAACATTTTACTTTTGTAACTGCACATTAGATCATTTCCGTAAAGTGCCTGCCCACATTAAGGTATAAGGAATTTATAATTTGTTAAACTTAACAATAAAAGACTCATAAGTATCGAACCTCTCGTTTCTTGCAAAGCTTTTTACTTGATGAGTGATCAATCTATCATAAATTAAAATTGACTAAGGGTTATAGAATAGGATTTAAGAAAGAAAACATAACACTTAAAAGAGTTTATTTTTTGTTGACACTACAACAAAGTGAAGAAAAGACTTCGGACGATTTCAACTAGTCATTTTTCTTAAAAGCTTGTAGTTAATCATCATGCTGCTTATGTGATAAAAGGTTTAAATACTTTTATATGAAGCAAGCTTACTTGCTAAAAATGTTGCAGCTAGATAGTTGGTGAAATGAAACTGAATTGTTTCTTATTCACTTTCGCCAAAACGTCTCAGCATACTTTTAACATCATTTTATAGACAGCTACTCAACCAAACCCCAAACTTTCAGGTATTGATGCGTCATTAAGGTGTATAGACTGTAAAGGCCATACCCTAACTTTTTACTACATGTTAAATAAAACGTTAAGGTAAAGGAAACTCTTCTCCAATAATACTTCACTTATTCTCTGTCAGGATTTCTAATTGCAGGCCTTTACTTATGCCATGAGTTTCTTTCTTCCCACAACTACCCTCTTGAATTCTCGTCTTTCTTCTTGGTTCCCTCGTGATGATATCGTAACTGATTCAAGGTTTCTTAGTAACAGATATCATTCAGCAATGACATCTACTTAAACTATCTGTTTTACCTATGTCCTACTTCCTATAGCTCTCGATTTTTCAGTGGCCTTAGCGTTTTCTTATGAGCACTTTAGTTACGCAAAATCCATAAAACATATTGTAGTATGAAGGCAAAGTCTAATATAATTAACTGCTTCCCTTTAATATTCCCAATCAAACACCTATTATGAAAACAGAGTCTTGCAAAAGCGCATTCTTAAATAACATATGTACCTCAGCTCAAGAAAAAGCCGTAAAATTGTGGATTTGAGGTTGCGTGTATAACCTCGTAGTGTATATCTTACCTCACATTTGTAATTCACATAAAAGCTCGCTAGAGCGGCTTAACATGGCTAATGACGGTAAACTGTAATTTATACTCTCAGTTTACCACTCTCATTTTGCAATTCAACATATAAAATAAAGTGTGCTTTAAATTGATTTAAATTTACTGCGCTTTAGCAGCCTACGAATCCAGGTTCAAACCAAATTCTTATGTAGAGGAATATATTTTTTTAGTAACCAAAGGTACCCAATTGCACCTGGAGTTACTGTCTGTCTGTCGATCTACCCAACGCAGTATTTACTTGTATTTGACAATAACTGTGTTTGAACTTATGTTTTATGTGTTTACAAAGTATACAACTAGTTACAGAAAAGGCAACATCATTGTTAAAACGTTGTTGGACGTAAAGAGAGAGGGCTCTTAACCAACACTCTGTATTGACTCTTGCACTATACAAATTTGCTGCTCTTAATAACGTAGTGGACAAAAAGAATACTGAGCAAGTTTCGGTGACTATTTGACACCAGTGACTTTAATCGTGGGTACCCTAGATTAGTTAGGCTTGATCAATAACAAATATAAAGCTGGTTTAAATAAAAAAATATTTAAAATTAGGGGTCCAACAATTAAGCATCAGCAGAAGTAAGCAAGTGATATGCCAATCAATGCTAATAAGTATTAGGGTTCTCCTCCCTTTTGGAATGTTAGTTCCGCCTCCTTTTGAAATTTTCCTAGTTTTAATATAAACATATAGGCTGTCCAGACTCATGCTAAGACAAAAGAAGCCATCCCACGTATTCATCAATGTACTCCAGTAATCTACCAATTACAAAATAAACAAACCAGATATATTGTTTTCAATCAAACCCTTTACGGCAATCCTCTTTGTTAAATAAACTAATCGACTATTTTTAATGAAATGAAGCATAGTCCATGAACAATGGAAAACAACATTTTAAAGCTTTTCTGGCGGAACATTCATGTGTCCCCCTCCCACCACCACACATACTACAATATGTTATATGTTCGTAAGTTATAAAGGGGAAAAGGCGTTGAAAAGTCAAACTCGCTTTAGTTGATTTGATTTTTTTTAGTCAACCAAAGAACAAAGATTTGTAAACTTGCAGAAAGTCTGGTTTAAAAAAATTGTCCAAAAATTCAGATATTTCCTCTATTTATTTTTCTATTTTTAATATTTTCATTAAAAATTTTGGGAATACTAATTATAAGAAAGTAAACTACATTGCGACAAGACAATGATAATACCACAAAGAGAAAAAAGTATGACTACTTTGTGGCCAAAACACCAAGATCCTACTATGAGAAACAAATCAATACTACAGGAATAAACAGAAAAGGAAATAAATACAAAGTATATATTAGTTAGTGCTATTTGAAATGAGGTCAAAAACCTCTACTTGTTCTGGGGATAGCCAATTTTATATGAGTTAAAAATGAGTTTCCATTTCCATCATTTTTCCATTGGGCAACGGGTCTTTAATTCTCTGTCGTAAAAATGTCAATTCAACAGCTGGCTTTAGCCGATCACGATTGAAAATCATCTTGTAATCCTGAGTTCATTGATTGATCAAACAGATGTCATGGTTCATATTATCATCGCTGCCAATTTTGTGGTCCTGTACTATCATAAAACATTTTTTATCCTCAGCAACAAGCTTGATATTACACTTGAGGTTTTTTGCTGATAGTCTACATAAAAAAATGCAAAACAAGCAATCTATAATATATAACCCTGGCCAATCTCAAGGGAATTATCTCACTCGTTACAGCTCAGTTTATTCAGAGAAGATATGCTATTTTTGGTCTTTAAATTTGATAAGAAAATAAAGGTATATATGGCCATGAAGTACCATATACTTTTAATTTGTAAATTACTTGAATATGAAAAACCCGGCCTTTGAAATAGCAAAATATATTGAGTTTACATCCACCAATAATAATTTAGCGTTTTGAGGTGATTGATCTTCTAATTTGTCCTTGACGTTTGGCTCTGTGTCAGTCCTATCAATTTTGAGACATAATCACGAACTGTATTGATCTTGTTCTTCAACACAGTGTTCCAAATGTGATTATATTTCGTTGGGCTTTTGTGGCTACTTTTGCTCCAACTTCTGAAACGTTCGTGTTGGATTAATCTTGATACTAAATTACAAAAAATTTGTAATGTTCAAAACTTTGCAGAGGTTATTTAAATATCACAGTTTATAACTCTAAAACTGACACATATATCATGTTACTCTTTTTATATTAATCCATCTAGAAGTATCTCAAAACTAAATTTTCGAAATCCTTTTTTTTGCCAGAGCACTCCTCTACACATCCCTTTTACACCACTGCTAATTGTCACTTCATTAGCTTCAATTTGGTATAATTAAACTGGGTCTCTTCGGCAGGTCTGATAAGAATGTTTACATTTATATTTCCAACAATAGTAAACAAGCAATGTACAGTAATTTCTTTGTGCGAACATTAATGGAACAGTTGCTCTTCTTTGCCAGCTGTTGTCTCTATTTGCATATATGGCATCCAATCTGATTCTTGCCACAAAACAGAAGGAGCAGAAATGATCTTGTCCATATATAGATCAGCAAGTCACAACAAGACTTTGTAAGTCAGCTTGAGTTACAACCTCGTCAGGTGCACCTTTGGATTTGTTATCTACTACATAAATTGTATCAATACTAGGTCAACTTCTTACAGATACACTCTATCGCAAATAATGAGAAGAACAAATAGTATGGCAACAGGAATGTCAGTGTGATATCACACCCTTTTTTATCAAAAACGCTTATGACAGATGTTGCAAAGGATCCAACCAGTACTTAACTACGTTTTTTCAGATGTTAAGACAACAGTGGGCTTGAAAAATACCAAAAATATTTACTAATTGCATTACAGCTTTATTTTCTTCTTCAGTAAAAGATTATAGAGTGGCGAACATAATTTAATGTCGTGCTGCTTTTACCATCTTTAAGCAATACCAGTTTGAAAGTGTGATGCCACGTGAAGCAGTTTCACAACTGTAATGCAAGCGATTATTGCTTATCACTTTCCCTTAATCGCTTTTGAAATTTTGTGCCTACGGTTCACGTTCCCTGTTGTTGACGCCCGAATAATAATAGCACAAGGAATAAGAAGAGTTTTTTAGAACCAGGGGCATTTTACTAGCTATTCAAAATATCACAACTTTTTACCTAAAATTTATAATGTCAACAGATTTTGTTTGTAAATCTGGACCATTGTCGTGTCTACTCCAATAATAAAATCCACCGAGAAATTTGCAGGAAATCTTATTAATCCCTTTTTATTAGAATCCTTAAAAGGAGTCATCTAATTGTACATAGAACTACGCTCATAATTTTAAACGGAAGATAATTTCTCCCTAGCATTAAAAAAATCAAAACTATATAGTGCAAATTATTCCATGCTTTATCATTTTCCTGAAGCTTTTGGGCATCACTCAAAAGTAAATAAATTCAAAACAGTTTCTGCTGATCATAGTTCCTGAATCATGTTAGACTTCAGCCTAAAAGTACATGTACAATGAAAGAATAATCTATAATAGGAAGAATAATTATCTTCATAATTCCAAGGGCCATTTGGAATATTCACTAATGAATTTATATCAGCCAGTAAAACATAATAATCAGAAACCAAATGCCCCTCTTCATCTTTAAAGCCTTTTTGTCAATTGTAATAGAATTGTCACACATATCATTCTGGATTTGTACAATTATCATTGGCTATTCTTTTTCTCTACATTTATACTGAATGTTTGCTCCATTTGTTTCATCATGATAGTTTTATGTTGGATTCTGATCAACAACCAGCTTCAATGGGTTCTATTTATGTTTACAAATCCTTCACAATTGTAAATTTTCAAGCAACTCTCATTTTAGACTCCTTGGAGAAGACCTTGATAAAATCTGATTATAATATCTTACAAACATACCTTACATAGAGGAAGACCATAAACAGATTTATAAAATAAGGCGCTATTAGAAAAAACTACTTAAGTAAATTGCATCATTTCATCGTATTCGGATAGGTGTTCCCCTGAGTATTCATTATTAATTTTATTACCTGCATTTTTAATTTTCTGTTCTCTCTTTTTTTAAAAGACATACAAATATACATGGAAATATGAATTAAGCATTTAGTACAATAGATAAAAATACACCACACATTGTTTTCATTTTTTACCTAAAACAAATAAAAAATATATCTCTAAAGTGAATAAGTAGTAGGAGATTATTTCGACAAAAAGTACTATTTCTATTTCATCATCATTATCATTGACATCAGCAGCAGCAGCATAAATCATCAACAGTGCTCTGTCCTTATACAAGCCTATTCTTAAATAATTTTCTCCAAGTACCTTTCTTCTGCTCTCCCTTTTACTTTGCCAGTTTTTAAATTTAGTTCTTGTAATAAGCCAATGTTCTTCCTTACCCAAGGTCTTTTCTAATCCAATCTTCCTTCCAGCTCATTCTTCAGCAGTCCATCTCTTCTAACAATATATATAATCAACAAGGAATTTTTTCTGCATACCTATTTTCAGTACGTCCGTATGGGTTCTCTGTTATAACCAACTCAACTTTCCATTCTTTGCCAAAGCCATATCTCAGATGCCTCTTTCTTGTCTCCTGTCCCCCATTGTTCATGTTTCTATCCCTTAAAAACTATGCTCTGCGCTAATTTTTTCACAATCCTCTGTTTTGGAATCAGATTTGTATGTCTTGATAGCAACTCTTTCTTTTCTGTTTTTTAAAGCCATATGTACCGTTGTAATTTAAGGTCTTATATCGGCGTCTGGTTTGTTATCTCTAATTGGTGAAACCAAGTATTTATCCCAGTGTTCCTCGACAAAAGGAACGTGACGTCCAAGGGAGGACTTTTGAATGGTTGGGGAGTTGGTCCCAAAAAGGTTCTTTAGATACATTTTTGGAATTTTATTATCATTTGCCTGCTATTCTCTGAAGAATTTTTTGATATCACATCCTGGCTGTGATTAGCATGTTATTCACACCTACCTAGTGGTCTAATAGGTCATCAAAAGGTGGTCGGCTGAGTTTGTTATTAAAACAATGAATGGCAACCGGACTCGTGGAGTGAGTGCATGTGTCAAACAAACAGATTATTGCGACCGAAAAAGACCGATTGACTTTAATAGTCTCATTTAGACAACTGGACTCAACATGTAGATAGAAAGCGAGGTAGTTCTGCCCTGCTCTGTTTGCTCTTTTTCAATATTCATTTGTGAATACTTTTTTCTTTTTATTTTCTTTCTATCACTTTTTGATGTCAAAGTAAGCAGTCCTCGAATTCAAGTAACAAAAAGAAACTTTGTCCTTGTACAGTTGATTATTTGAAATACAGATTTATTCCTGGTGTCAGGGATGGAACAAAATCACACTGCTTACTGTGGAATAAGAGCCTGTTCAATAATTCTATGCGACCACAAAAACTTAAAGAACATTTGGAGTGTGTTCAGGCTCAGCATGCTGGAAACCCAGTTGAGTTGTTTGACAACCCCTAGACCAAGACATCAAAAGCGAAAAAGAAATCGATAGAAGCACTGTTTAAACGCAATGAGTTATGAATTGAGTATCCTCTTGGCATAGAACGCCTGATCCCATTTTGGTGAGGTGAGACTAATGAAACTGGCGTTAGAAACTTATTTCTGTACCACTCAGGCTTTCAAACTTTCCAATTTGCCGTTTAGCAATTACACAGTTACTTTCAGCGTCATTAAATCCGAGTTGGTGATATTTTCCTCCTCCTGGATCACACAACGAAAAAGAGGTTCTGTTGTTTGCCTGTGATCTGTTTCACCACAATTCAGAATTTGTTGAAGAAATGTCATTCTCCAAATCATTGTTAAGGACTACTGCTACAGCTAAAGACATTTATGAAGTAGTTCAAAATTATCTGACTGAGGATAAAATTCCAATTTTAAATATCATTTCTGCAAAAGCGGATGGAGGACCAAAAAAGATGGAGCGCAAAATGGTATTTTGAAACTATTAAAAGACTACAGTTCCCACAGGGTGAGCAAATTTTAAGAATGTCGTCAAAGTGATCTAGTTTGTCTAAGCCTGTTACAATACTGAACGGTTTTTTTAAAGTGTCTTGTCAATAATTAGAAGCTGTGTATGGTAGGCTACTACTGAACACGAAGGTGCGATGGTTGTCAATGGGAAATTTCCTCGTAAGTTTGGTCGCACTTTATGATACTGAAGGTGATTTTGGTTAAAATCAATTGGTTTTGGTTTAGGAAATCTGGTAAATCAAAAAGACCTACAGGGAAAGCAAAAGTCTCTCCTGTACTTTTAAACGAAAATATTTGCCTTCTGCCCCAAATTTTTTCTCCAGAAAGTACAATTATCCTGTCGATATTTAGCTGAGGTTAAAAAACTCAAACAGTATACCTTTTGTGATTAAATACTGATGATAACAAGTAATCGATTCAAAAGAAATTATTTGTGGACTTTAAAACTCATTTGTCTGATCTAATGTCAGTGAACACCCACCTTAGATAGTGTATCCATTTATCTTTGACTGTGTGACACTAGATTTGATTTTGGGGTCGACATTTTCGAAAAAGCGCATCGAGCTCCAAAATGACGCAAGTGTAAAACAAATGCATAAACTATAACCAGAAGTAAGATGGATGGGTGCCAAAATTGGTTTAAAATACAAGACTGGTTGCCATAGGTCAGAAACAGCTTCTACAGTTTCCTACCGCGTACTTCGTAGAAGGCACTTTCGGCGCAGTCTCGAACATATTAATAACAACAGAAATAATATTTCTGAAGGAGACCTCAGGCCAAACTTTAAAAATATTGCACCAGACATTCGATGTCTGGCTGCCAATCATTAATCTCACGGTCCCAACAAGGAGTGAGAGTTAATTGTAATTTTTTTATTTCTTTTAAATTGAAATTATTGAATCATTTTCCTTCTTTAAAGTTCAGTCAATAAAAGTGATATAAAATCAATAATCATGACATTATCAGATTTTTTCTGTATATATTATGACTTTGCCGGTGTCATTCAATACCATGGTATAAATACTAATTTTGTAAATAAAGATCAATGACACTAAAATATGTATTGCTTTGCTATTAATTATGAAGATTTATACGCTTTGGTGGAATAGTGAAATCCAACAGTTGCAGAGACAGGCATGGTGGCTGAAAGAGATACATCAAAACTTTTTTTCACGTATTCTGTCATTTTGCTATTCTTAAGCATGCTACTTTTGTCCCTGATATTCTCCTCACCTCGATCTTTTCTTTAACAAGATATATTTGCGTGCTTGGTTAAAAAAAGATTGGGTGTGTGATAATTACAAGAAAACTAATTTAATTGCAGCAGCTTGTACTGCTTATACTTCTATTACTACTATTGCAACTACGGCTGTTACCACTATTATCAATATTATCACTATGGTTACTAACATTATTTCTAGTAGTGTTACTAGTACTACTAGTAAGACTACTACTACTTTTATTATTAATACTACTACTACTACTACTACTACTACCACTACAACTTTTACCACTACTAATTTTATTACGATTACCACTTTTGTTGTATGATAATGACAATTCTCCGACACCATGAAATGCTAGACTGCCGTCTGGAAGGGTTACATCGGTCCACTGTGGAGAAGGGAATCCTCAACAGTGACCGCCAAACGTCCGGTAGATTACGTCTTGATAAAAGCCTTGGTGGTAGAGTCTATTCATCAGCAATCTTTGTTTTTGAAAACAGTGTGTAGTAGACAGTAGTATCTGGTGCCGCTTAATACCAACCCTTTATTTAGTTGCCATGCTGATAGTCTTTTTCCAGGTGATGGCTTCGGACATGTATTTCTGTTTTCAACTTTTGTATAACAATTTCAATCCAAAAAATTCCTCCCAATATCAGGCAGACCTTTAATGGTCGGGAGCTAAATTTTCCTTACCCAAGACTTGCTCCAGTTTTATGAGTGTAAGGTGATGCTGTGGCTTTACGATCTCTAAACAGGCCCGAAAAAACTGTAATGTTCATGCAACAACAGTCTCTTCAGCTTTTAGTAATTTCAGAAGTCAAAGTTCAAATTTTTCATTTGTGAAAGATTTCCATTATTCTGGCTCTCCTCATATTCTTGCCTTTCGTGACACAAGCCTTAACGACAGTGTTAGTAATAAGTATCTTCAAGTTGACGAATATTGACCTTTGTTGGATTCTACAACTTACCCTAAAAGTCAGAACTGGTAAAGTTATTTACAACATCGCTCTTGCCCAAGGCTTTGTTACCTTGTCAATTTTCCCACACGATTTCCTGATTCAGACTCAGAAAAACTTTCATATTGAGACCTATTACGAGCTCCTGTTTCTAAGCATTGCACAGTTTCACCTTTATCTCCTTTTTGACCTATGGATTATGTTGTAAAGGTTAAGGCAAACGTTTCAAGTCTTGTTGACAAGCCACATTACCGTAAGACTATTAAATTTGGTCATCCTGACTGGCATGGATTTCAACAAGTTCTTGGTGATATTCCTTGAAATTCAGTCTTGTGCAAATCAGCTTCTGATGCTGCAACTGAATTCAAAAAACGGGGTCAGGTTGGTACTTGAACCTTTGCACCTAGTCTACTTACAGGGTCAAACCTTAGTCTCCTCCATTGTTCAATGCCTATTGTTCTTTTGCTGTTGCACATTGCAAACATTTCTATCCTCAATGTCAACATGACAAAGTCGATAAACGTCTTACTGAGTCCATTTTTCTCGTTGTTTGAGACAGTTATTGTCTTTCGAAGAGAACAAGATTGGATTCTCTGTGAATTGGTTAGCCGGAGGAAGTATGATATTACATATCTCTCAGGTTTCTTCAAGAAGATGAATGAAGTCTAAACGAAACTTCAGGTATCCAAGCATACATTATTAATATTACTTCTACATATTTGAGCAAACTCACTCCATACCACACCCAGTTGCTGTGTCGAGAGACACACTACTTACCCACGACTGACTCAGTATTCTGAACTTGACGATTCCTCAATTCTTACGCACTAAGAGCACATTGAAAAAAGTAAAGTCTGAAGTGTCAGAGCAATTCAGAGATCTTTTGGCATTACAAGTACCTGACTGGAAAGTTTATCCCTTTCATCGTACGTCACCTCTGTAGAGTCAAATCCCCAGGAGGAGTATGTTCGACCTTCACGCATCTAGGACGCACAAGTGTCTGGATACGTCAGCGACTCATGTACTCAAATCTTTAGGAAAAAGTTCTATAAAAATTACTTTTCCATGCGCTCCCTACTTCGTGTCTTGTTGGAAAGGGATTCAGTGCAGTTACACTGCTGCTTAACAAACACCGAGCTTGCCTTTAAGTTGAGAAGAGTGGAGACTGCGACTCCTGTTGACGAGTTTAGAGTCTGAGTTATAAAGACTTGTCGAGCTACATCAGGAGCAAGAAAGCCACTAGACTCGTGAATATATTTTTAGTAGATAGTTTGCAAGGTTTTGGGCGTGGTTTCTGGAGATGGTGACAAAGACCCAAGTGAAGGCCAGGGACGCGGTTTTCTCGCGAACTAAATCTCAAATACAGGAAAGCAATGACTTAACCCCAACTGAAATCGCCCAAATAAAGAAGAAATTGTCTAAAAATATCGGATTAAAATAGCTTAAACCCTGGTGGCAAGAAAAGCCCCTCCACGGATAGTTAGTTGCTAGAGCGAAAGATGATGATGTTGATAAACTCGCAACCCATCAGTGGCTCAGACGCTCTGGACTGAAGGGGGAAACTGAAGATTGTATCCTTCCTGCTCAAGATTAGAGCTTGTTCACTCGAAATTATCAGGCAAATGTCCTGCATATGGAGCGGACGAAAAATGTAGGTTTTGCGGCGAGAAAACTGAGACCATTGATTACCTTCCTCCCTTTGCTCGATAGTAAAACCAGGAGAGTACAAAATCCGCCACCACAGCGTTGGACAATATCTCCATTGGAAGATCTGCAGACACTTGTCTGTAGAGGCTAAAAGTAATTGGTACGAGCACCACCGAGAGCCAGTCACTGAGGGACAAGATTTCACAACCTTATGGGATTTTCCAATCAACACAGATCGCACAATACAGGCTAACCATCCTGATGTTGTCATCAAGGACAAGAAAAACAACACCTGCCTTCTCATTGACAAAAGAAAGGTTTTGGGTTTTGCATGCACGGAAAACCACTATGGGCATTTTATGAAAACAAATATGGAAGTAATTGAAAACGATAAAGTTTAGTTGTTATGGGATTTTTCTTTACCAATTGTAAAGAGAAAAGAGCATAACAAGGTAGTTGTGGTGGTCCTAAAGAAGGAACAGTAAGTGTGACTCGTAATTGATGTTGCATGCCCGTTTGACAGCAGAATTTAGGAAAACCTCGATACAAAATAAAGAACGAAAGAAAACTGAAAAGAAGGACAATAATAAGAAGAGAGATGATTTACAACCGTCCAAATGTCTAAACATAATTTAGAAATTTGGACGGTTGTTACATCAATTCCGTTCAAAATAAACATAACAACAACAATAATAATATCATTAATTGCTAGGAGTGAAGAGTGCTGTGGTCATGAGTTGTTGTCATACAACAACAACCACATGAGCCAGTTGCCTTCGCTCACTTCTCTTGGGGCATCACTTGAAAGGCTGAAACGACGTTGCCACTTTATTTGGTCACCTTGTTTATCTCATTCATGTGGCTTCAGTACAAGCCCTTGCTTTCAACTTTTCTGGCTTGTGGCTGGGCGTTAAATACAGGATTTTCACACTTCCATCACCGGATGGTTGCAACTATTAGGTAATACCACAACAATTCAAAATACATTTAATAATTCCTCTAAAGCATTTCAAGATATTGCTTTTCAGTTTGTGCACACATAGCTCGCTAATTCACAACAAATAAACTATGAGATGAGCTATTCACTCTTAATTTAACTTTTGTACGGAAATGTAAAAACATGTAAAACGGAGAGAGAGAAGTTGGTGGATTTTTGAGATGTTCTTGTGAAAAAGATTAATATTCTGCATTGCACCGAGAAGTTAAGTAAATTTTTTAAATTTTCAGCGAACACAGTGTAAACTAAACTCTTAGCAGCAAAGTAAAAAACATGCATTATTCTCTCTCTCTCTCTCTCTCTCTCTCTCTCTCTCTCTCTCTCTC